>VWZQ01003630.1:2290719-2447820 GCA_013397015.1 Myiagra hebetior
TTTTAAGGGCTTATTTTACTTCTCACTACCGTCCTCTGATTCTGTTAGTAATAAATTCACTTTGCAGCTTAAATTGATCCTGTTTTGCCCTTGAAGTGTTTATTCCATCCTTATCTCACTCATTAAGCTTTTGTTAATTTTTTTCCTTTTCTCTCCCCTGTCTAGCTGTGGCAGGCGAGGGTGAACAAACAGCTCTTGTGGGTGCCTGGAGTTGGGCCAGTGTCAGACCATGACAACATCCCAGCACCAGCAAAAATTTAAAGCTGGTCATAAATCAATGGCTGGGAGATGATATTCTCTCATTTCTTTGGAGTTCAGCAATTTTGACCATGGAGGGTTGAGAGCTATCTTTACCCATTGCAGTAGCAGCGCACTGAACAGAATGTGAGGAGACCACAGATTTTTTACAGAGGCCAGGCAGAAGTAAATTGCAATAGCAGCAGTATGACATAATGAAAGCTCACACAAAATCCTATGTGTGTGGTATATATCTCACCTAAATTCAGCCAGATACTTACGATGGGGAAGGGAGAGAGTGCTCATTCAATCCACATATCAGAGATGTCTATATTGGCATTTTATTTCAATCTCTAGAGAGACCTATTGCCTTACAATAACTAGAGCAATTTTATAGACTAAATAGGTAGTGTTTTTCACTGGAATTCAAAATGCACTCAGTTTTTCTCTAATAAAAAAGGTCTGAATTTGTAAAATATTATTTAGTTGGCTGCAGTATTATATAAAAAACTATAAGCATTAACAGATATAGTACTGACAAAGCAGCGCAGAAACCTGACTGTCTATTGAGGGCATAAATGAATAAAGATTTGTTTTACCCTTATCTTTCTTTTGATGACACACAAGTATCAGAACTACAATATATATGATCAAACAGCAAGTGCACATCTGCATTAACCATGACTGTGAAAACTTGGGCAGAACCCAAAAAGAAAGGCTAATTGTATGATAAATGCAATACTCCTACAAAACAAAAGGACTAAAAAACAAAGCTATAGTCTCATTGTTAAGTTGACATAATAAGTAGACATAATACTGACCAATGCTGACAAATTGCTATTTTAACCCCAGCCAGCATCTGAGCACTGGGCCGCCACTCGGTCCCCTCTGGTGCAGTGGGGGAGAGAATCGGAAATGTGAGAAAACTTGTGGTATGAGATGAAGATAAAGCAAAAGTCACACATAAAGGCAGAGCAAAACAGAATTCATTGAGCCCTTCTCATCAGCAGGAAGGTGTTTAGCCGTTCCCAGGAAAGCCAGGCTCCATCACGAATAGCAGTTATTAGGAAAGGCAAACACCATTGCTACAGACATTCCGCCTTACGTTCTCTTTCTCTCGGTTCTGCATGCTGAGCATGATGCTGTATGGTATGGGACATCACTTTGGTCAGGCCTGTCTGTGTCCCTGGCTGTGATTTCCAGCACAAATCCAAAACAATGCCTCATACTAACTACTATGAAGAAAATTAACTCTACCCCAGCTCGAACCAGTACACAAATGTGGAGTCTAAGTGGTTAAAGAAATGCTCTTTGTAGATACTTGAAATATGTCACACATGACAAGTTTATCAACGTAGAAACAAAAGCACTTAATGAGACAAACAATATCCTGAAAGTAACATGTCAGCAAATACATAAATAACTGATTCATGATTTTAGATTACAGATTTTAACAAAAAAATTACTTTACTCTTCAACTAGGAGCAATATTGAACCTAAAATTTCTAACTGACAGAAAAAATGGAGAATAACAACAGGAAGTAAAACTTGCATAGTTTCAGTGAGAATGTTTGATGCCTGAAATCATGTTATTTGGTCCATGCTTAACATAGTATAGCAAGCTCCCAGTTCCCTGTTTGTTGGTGGTATGGCAATCAATTGAGAATGCTGGGAAAGCATAGCCTGTGCAGACAGCAATGGTTTAACTGTATGCGATGAATAACTGTGGAAAAATGTTTGTGATGGCATAAAAAACTGAGCAGGGAAAAAAAAAAAGAATCCAATTAATTTAATTCATGAAGTTTGTAGGAAAAAATAATTTTTAAAACAGGCTGTAGGCTTCTAGCAGCTCCATTGTCGTCTGATCATACATGAAAGCTATGTATTCACATTACTAGAAAAATTGAGACAAAAGTTTATGGTCGCAACATAAGTAGTGCAAATCTGTATGACTCCTACAGAAAGCATTTAAATTTTCATGGGAAAAAAATACATAAGACTTGTATATACAATTTTTCTTTCTTCCAGACTTTAGTTTCTAAACAAAAGCTAAATGTTAATGGCGAGCATAAGAGGAAATTCCATCACTTGTGGTTTTGGGGGATTTTTAAGTTATTTCTGTGTGTGTATTTTTTTTCCATATTAAAGTTATCTCTTTATATTACTCACAATTTTCCCATGAAAGAGTAAAGACGGCAGTGTATTTCTTTGGCATCTTGACCCCAACTATAGTTATGTTATTTTGATACTTATGCTGATATTCTATCTCTGTCATAAGTAAGCCTTATGTAGTAAAGCAGCTATATTATCCTTATTTTTAAAGCAAATAAGCAAACCAACATATCAGAGAAGGTAATTTCCTTGAAGTTAAGACAGAAAGTTTATTAATTGATTTAATTTGACTCTGAATCTTTCAAAATGCAGATCAAATTATGATGTTTAACAATAGTAAAAGATAACTACGTAGAGTGTAAATGACCAAAGCAAAAAAAAGAAAAAAATTCTGCTTCATGAACATTTGTGTAAATTAATACAGCAGAGAGCTCACATATAATCTATATACATAAGTATCTTCATATGTGCAATACATCAAAGATTTTAAATAACAAAATGGATTAATAAAAATCATGATTGCTCATTGACAATTTGCAACAACACTCAGAGGCCAAATTCAAAGGATACATTGTTTGCAATGAATAATTCAATGTATTCTCATTGTAAGCTTTTTAAATGAAATTTTATATTATCAATTGATTACTGCTTTGCAGCAAATTTTATTTCATTTCTTGTTTTTAACTGCCTGTAAATTCAAATTAATCAGTTTAATTTTGCAAAGCAATCAGAAAGACAAAAGCAAATAAGAGACTCCTATTTGTCACAAGCTCCTTATGAGAAAAAGGTTTTTTAACCAGTCCCTAATAAAATTTATTCTACTAGGACAAGTATTTACTTATTTTGTGTTTTAATTAAAAAAAATAGAAAAAGGAAAACACAAGAAAAAAAGACAAGCTCCTTCATATTATTGCTTGTACATGAAATAAGCCTAACCTGCTGAATTCTTTGATTAAAGTTTTATAGTTTGTTTGGTTTTTATTTTCAGTTTTTACTTTCTAATTTATGGAATAGTTTCATAAATTGTATTCTGTAACTGCTATGTACATAATAATAAAATTAGAATTATTAGTTTTCCAGTGGAAGTAAGAAGTCTGAAAACTCCAGCTCTAATACAGAGAAATTGCAGAATTTAATTCAGAAGAGTGTATCTAATTTATTCTGAACTCATCTTTTTAGTCTTTTTTACTATCATGTTCCATACTTTCCTGATAAGTCACCATAATTTTGCTCAGTTCATTTGAAGAAGAGATCCAAAACAAATTTTACATTATTTTTTTTCATTCTCTACTGCCCTTGTAAAATTTTGCCATCACAGTAATATTATTATATTTTCATGACGTATTAAACAACTTACTGAAATGTTTTTCTTGAAATAGATATGGTAGGAATTCGAGTGGGATTTTTTCTGGTTTTATTTAGTAAGGAAGGTGAGAGTTGGTTTGAAACCAGATCCTCCAGCTGGAACACTCCTCAGAGTCTCAACCCATGATATGTGGGGTGGCAGCTACCTCCATCCATAATCAAAAGTACAGTAACATATACCACCTCTGGTCAGAAAACACAGTTTAGTTCTCTAGTTGACTTCTTAAATAGATGGCCAAGTGTTTTCTGGAGTGGAGGAGGTACTAAAGAAAAGCCAATTATGTTGTCACTATGCATGCAACTTTATACACATTCCCCAATGTGAGTCAGGCTGCGGGACAGAAAACATGAATTAGAAAAAGCTGAACTGTAAAAGTGCAAAATAGGAGATGTAGCTTCTACTTTAAAAGGAAGATGCTTGAAGGTTAAAACCAACGAGTGAATACTGAAAAAAACATATGGGGAGTAAGAAAACAAAACTGTGCAATGAGAAAAACAAAATTGTGACCTTAGCAATTAAAACAATGTATTGTCAGTACTGGAAATCATGGATCAGATGACTAGAACTGCAAAACTGAAAACAAATGCTTAGAATTGAATTAGACATAATAACAACAGCACCAAAAAATTGGTGAAATTGTTTCAAAGAAAGTTTCACTAAGACTAAGTCACCCTTAACTGTCAGAGAGACTAATAAAGATGTGCATGGGCCTTATAAATAAAAAAAGGAAACTAGGAAAGGCAGAGCCAGAGGCAAGTGTCTGGAAGATATTATGCCACTAAGTTACATCCCTGAAAAGTTTTATACAATCAGACAAGAGTAGCAGACCAAGCAAGCTCTAAATCAGTTAATTTGAAAAATTTTTTCCTGAAACTCACAGAATAAGCACCAATATCCCACTTGGACAAAAATATATGGAGAAAACAGAAGCTCACCAACCTGTTTTGCAGTATGCAAAACAGGAGATATTTGGATTGGTTCAGAATCTTGTTCAGTTGTTCAGAGTAAAGTGATGTTAGTGTTAGGAAAGTGATCTGTAAGAATAAAAGATAACCAGCTTTAACATGAAAAAAATTTAATTTCATGCCTTAAATGTTTTATCAGTGCTAGTGTATAAGTTGTGCCTGCAATGCAGGCAAGTTTCGTGATTCAGAAGCAAAGGAGACAGCTGCAGGTAGGAGCATCAATAAAATATTTTGAGCAACATGTAGAAAATACAAGTTCTGATGAAGAGTTTTTAAAAGTCATGACCATGCATACAATAAAAAGGAAACTTTTGGGACTTGTAAATAAGGTGTCCATTCTCAGTGAAGACTTTAATGGAAACGAGCTAGTACACCAGACAAGCCATTTAGGAGAACTAGGAATGCATTTTAAGAGGCCTAGAAGAGTTTTAGCAGGCAGGGGGAGCAATTGACATCAACACAACAGAGAAGCTATAAGCCCAGGAAAATGACATAACAGAGCAGAAGATGTGGTCTCTGCCCTAGGCACCTCCACTAGCTTTGGCAGGATGAAATGTGATAAAGACACACTAAAGTGAATGAGGCAGGTCTTTAATCCTGATATGATTCTTTTGCACTGCTGTAAAAGGATCAGAATTCAATCCAAAAGGACCAGAAAAGCAATGTCTGCTGGAACAGTTTCTGGTGGCATTTTCAAAGGGCTGCACACTACCCACATGTGTCATGTCTGTGTCTGAAATACCAGATTCTCGGTGGATTCTCAAGAACCAGTGATTAGAGATTTCTAAAACTAGACCAGCTTCAGAGGTTCTCCTGCTTTGTGCAGGAGTCACAGACCCTTTGGTAGCTTGGGGCCTCTAGAAAGTTCTGTTATTTGTGCTGAACTACGTTTGCCCCTTTCAACCTTCTGGTCCTTTGTTGAACGTAATTCAACCATACTCAGAGATTATTACCAGTAATTTTTGGTGATCATGAGATTTCCAATGACCTTGCAGCGCAGTGTCTGGGTAAAGTGAGGGAAAAAAAATTTCCTAGGGCCGTATATATTCATTTATTTGAGATATATTGATTCAGTGAGCAGAGAATAATTTTAAAATAAAAACCAAAAGGAAACAAGTGGTTGACATACATCTCGGCATTTCAATAATCTTTTAAATCCTAATCTGGATATCTAACTGCTCCCTTTCACTAGATATTCCTAATAATGTCTGTTTCATAAAGTATGCATTTTCTGTCTCATAGACTGCCTTTTGCATTTGTGGGTAAGGGATCTCACCAAGCAGCCACGAAATTATGAATTACTCAGTGTGTTTTTCTTGATTCATCTTATTCTGCAGTCAGGATTATGTTAACTCACACAAATCTTAAATGCTAAAGAGGCTGCAGTAGCTGTAATTCTACCTCTTCCGAAGTACAGCAGAAAAGTGGAGTTGAATTCAACAGTGATGAGATAGATGGTGTCAGATCAGCTTGTCCACTGGGCTAAATTTGTGTTAGAGTTGAGGATTTGCAAATAGTGAAACAACAAAATAATTAAAGGAGTCAATTTACGTTTCTAATCCTTAAGAAATAGCATTTAAGAATTGAAAAGGATGAGGAAATATGTATGACCTTGTCGTGGGTTAGCCAGAACTTGACAGACAGCCCTCTGGGCCAATGCGCTTCTCGAAATTTTACATATTTAAGCCCCACGGAAGGCGGGAGTTTTAGGAGTTGCAGTTTTCCCGGGCTCTCAGGTGGGTGGAGATCCGGGGAGTGAAAGGGAGAGGCCGGCCCCGTTCCTGGAGCCTGTGGGCCCGGGGATGGGGCGCCCCTGCCCCCTGCCTCCTCCCCTCCTTCTCCCGGTGAGGAGGGGGGCAAAGTTCGGGGGCCCCCGGCCTTCCGTTCCGGCTCGGTGCAGGGACGGCAGAGACGGAGGGGTGGCCCCCCCCCTTTTCCCCGGCCTGCGCGGCTGGAGACAGGGCTCCTGCCTTCTGCCCCCTGGGGATTTCTTGCTGCAGCATGGACTCAGATAACTTCGCAGCGAAATAGAGGAAAAGACACCCCTCTCCAGACCGCAACGCAGCAGCAAAGGAAAAGAAACTACCCGGCAACATGGCGGCTTCAGAGCCAGAGAGAAGGAGAAGGCGGGGTCACGTGGGACGGAGCTGCGTGGACTCGGCGCGGGGAACTTAAACATCCTTCTGCCTTGCGTGGTACAAACTGTGATATCGCAGACTGTTTGTCTCTTTAGTCCATGTTAAGAGCGTGGGGGAATGGGCATTTTCTTTTTCCCGAGTGGCTTGTAAAATGGCTAGAGTGCCTATGCCAGGCTATATACATAAAAGCAGGGAGAGGCTTATTTCTGTAGCCTGGGGGCGAGAGAAAGCCTAAATGTTCAAGTCCAAAAAGAAAACTGGTTCATTCTTAAACTAGTAATTAGCCCCATGTGAAAAGCCTAGTTTTTTAGCAGTCGTGAGAGCTGTGAAAGGGCTCATGGAAAAAGGGTAGCAGTTTGTATAGCCACATCAGGCTAGAGGGAAACCCACCTTTCCCCCCCTTTTCCTAAGACTGTGACCCTGATTTTGGGAAAGGGGAAAAAGGTGGGGATGGCTCTGAGAAGTTTGTTCTGTTGTTTTAACATCTGAGTGTTAATTAAACTTTTTTTTCTTTCTTTCAAGTTGTGTGCCTGTTTTGCTTCCTCCTAGTAGCTTATCTCACTGCAAAGACATCAGGGAGGGCTAATGCCCATATTTAACCCTTAAACTGCTACACGAATTAGTGGCCCGTACGGGGAACCAAATTCAACCCGCTACAGACCTTAAGCCTATTGATATATCAAATTATGAAAAGAGTTTCATTTATAACCAACACAGATTTGCTTTCATGTATTCATTGTGCAAAAATACCAAAATTATGAGGTGAGAAAATAGTGTTTAATTTCAACTATAACAGAACATTTTCAGGGAAACTACAATGTTTTCATTTTATAATAACACAGTACTTTTGCAGATTCTGTTTAAAGTTCTATGTATATTTATGGAAAAACTGATGATTTTCCCAGTTTTTTTTTAATAAAGGAAATTAATCAATTAATTCACGTCTGGAAATATTCACAAATAAGAATCTAATCCTCCCTGAATTTTTTCATGGAAATTTAACTTATTTTAATTATACTGGATTGAAATAAATTGAAATATAGCAAAGGATAAGGGGGCAGCATGTTTTTACTTCTTCCTTGTTTCCATTACTTCAGTATGTCATGTGTGCTGTTACATTCTTACCATTGCCAGTAACTTGCTGAAGGGTAAAGGTTTATCTCACATTGTCCTGGAGACAATCTTGTACATGTTTATGACACTTTAATATATTTAACATATAAATAGTTATATGCTAACTGTTAAATGACCAAATATGAAGACCCGACCAACAGAACTTGCTGCAGAGCAATATATTTGGATTTGGAATGTGAGTTTTTATCCGCCTAGGTCTTTTTCCCTGGATAAGAAGCATCTCTTAAATGTAAAATTTGCCCAGAGTCCCTACAGAATAGAATATAACAATTAAGCGTGTGTCAAAAATCTGGGGGAGAGGAGTGCTTGTGGAAGTGAAATGGCACAATAAGATTATAGGCCATGCAGACACTTAAGAAATGGAGTGTGTATTAGACCTTCAAGACAGCCAAAACAAGCTGTGATGGCCAAGCTGACATACAGTTATAGAAACAGAGTAAATTCAGAAAGAAAAGGAAGAGAGAACAACAGAGTAATATATTTTAAACAGGAGAGAAATAGATTTTTAAATAGATAGTAAAGAGTATTTTGAGATTCACATTAATAAGCAAAAAAAAGTGAATATAATTTCAGATTCAAAAGGGAGGTGCTACTAACAATGTAGCTGCAGATGGCCTTACACATGACAGCTCCTTTACAAGATCCATTTTCACTGAATTGCCTGACAGCCATCTATCACTGAATCAGACTTAGGTGACAGGAATTGAATAGATTTTCAGAACAAATCTCATTCTTTCAAAAAACCACAGGGTTGATGCTGCTCTATATAAATTGGTCACTCATAGCTGCTGATAACTTACACTCCCCTTAAACCTGTAACAATTACAGACCTCTCCAGTGGATGCTGTGTGTGTCCTTTGGTGATTACAACACAGCTTGGCGCAATATTTCTGTGGAAAGCAATGAAAGTTATTTTAATGTCTTAGGTGACAACCAAATGGAAGTGAGCCAATTAATGTGTAGCCCTTTGTGTTTAACTTCCACATAGGTCTCATAATTTAAAATAATCATTTCTGCCATGAAATGAACAGGCCCACTGCTGACCAATCTACATGCATTGACAATACAATTCTACCACTGGATGGTGATATGAATCTGCTGTGACATGGTGTGCCTGATCTTAGAAAGGATTGTACCTGCAATTCAGCTTTGCCCTCAGCCTGCTGTTGACCGGTTGCCTCGAGGCTGAGTACAGCAAAATGTAAGACAGTTTGATGGTCCTGCCATGAGCATCAAGACATTGCTTCAGTGGTGACAAGTTTTCCTGTTTCTCTTTTAAAAGCTCCTTGAAGGCTCTCTTGCTATACCACAACCACATACATGAGATTGACATCCATTTTGGGACAAAGTAGGTGGTGGAGGACAGCTCTTCTCAAGGATTGGAAAAGAAACAGGCATGTGAATGTCCTACATAAAAGATGAGATGTTTTCCTTGAGAGTGATAAAGGGGCAGTTGTGATGGGGGTTAGTGCCAAAACACAAACTCTTCAGCATGCCCTATGAACAGCTTTGGGATGCTCTGCAGATAAAGCAGTATAAATGCAATGGAGCAGTTTAGCCTTGAGCGCCTTCCACTGAAGCATCCCTTAACCTTTCAGGAGCTGGATGTCTCTTTCTTTTTTTTTTTCCCCTATGCTTCTCCAATAATTAGCTCTTCAGTAGTTACCTCTATTTTTCTTCATATCTTCCTACCTTCAGCCCTTCTTCAAGGTTCTTCAAATTCTTTTATTCCTAAAGTCCAGTTCCTTCTTCCCATATGGTTCCTTCTTCCCATATTCCTTTAAAGAGACATACAGCTTCCAAATGTATCCTTTCAGCTCTCTTGTTCAGCTATACACATTTCACACATGTAGACTTCTTTTTCTCTACAACAGTGATTAAGAAATCATCATCATTCTTCCTGAATAAACAACAGAAAAGTTTCTTTCCCTGAACGATTTTTTTTTTTTGTTCCAGCAGATAGGGGAGGAGATGGTGATTGACTCACTCAGAGAAGTCTGCATGCAGTTTTAATTTGAAATGGGTTGCAAGAAAATACCATGAGATCAAAGAATTTAAACTGAAATTAATAAGAATTCACTGAATATGCAGGTATCAGAAAGACTGAAAACCAAATGGTTTGTAAAATCAAGATTTATAAAATTATCTACATCTGTCTATGGCTTCCTAATCCAGATGCTGTATTTCCACTGTGTAGTCCCCTGCATATTCATTCATGCCTGTAAATGGAGTAGCCAAAATAATATTAAACCTTATTTCACATCCATTTTGAAACCATGTGGATGGATACATAGTGGCATTAAAGTGTTTGCATGTGAATATTTGCATACTGCATAAAGATGTATTTGCTTACCAAGTGATAAAAAACTGCTAAAAGCAAAACATTAGCATAAAGAAAGTGCTTTCATACCATATACTGGAAAAACAACAGAATGTGGCATTTCCATAATGTCTAAACAGAGGATATTCTCAGGGTGCTGATGCCACCTATGTGATCAGCAGAATATTAAGGCATTTGAAACTTATTACAAGATTGTTAGCAGAATGGATAGGAACTTGTAAAACTCTATTAATGAGTAAGGATCAATAATTAAGATGAAACCAGCACTTTATTGATCGTAGACCACTTTCTTCTATTAAACAATAAAATAATTAAATTTAATTAGATTAGTAAGTGTGAGAGTGCTGAAGACAAACCATCCTGTTGGAGATTTTGTCTTTATTACCACATCTGCCCAAAGGTCATGCTGCTCTTAACCTGCACACTATCTCTGTGAAGAATGTTGTGAAAATCTATTTCAAAATCTCTGTGACAACCAATATAAAAATACCTTACTCAATATTTCAAATCTAGTAATTTAAACATTTTTATACCATTCTTTAAGCAAGGATATTACCTTCCACCTAGGAAGGCACTTGGGTTTCTTAAGAGTCTTTAGCCAGTATATCTATCACTAAGAATTATCCTCATGATGATGTTCTTAACTGCATATATTCATTATTTAATAAAGTAGCTATTTTTATGATGGAAATGATCTGGACATGACAAATAAATTATTCAGCATTATAAGGATATTGTCATTGGCACCAGGTGTGAGTTAAAATTTTTAAATTAGTCTGCTAGCACTTTTGACAGATCATGCATATGTTCTGTAAACTTTTTGCTTACTTTACTATTTTTACCAATTCATTAGTTTCTGTTACTAGGATCCCTTGTAGAATTGAAGAAACATTTAATAGCAACTATAATATATAGCTGATTCCTTAATTACATTCCAATGTTTTGAAAAAAGAAAACATTAATTTTATAATTCAGGAATCAAGAACTTAAATTAGAAGTTAGGAAATGTTCAAAAGGGGACAGAAGAAAAAACCTAATAAGTTTAATTGAAATTTTTCCCCAAATCATTTTGCATGTAGAGGTTATCCTTTATGCTAGAGATTATCCTTTATGCTACATTTTACCCATCTACTTAATTTTGCAACTGAAAAAATACCACTTTTCTATTTATTTAGAGTAGTAAGACAAAGAGTAAAACCAGTAAAGGACAAAGAGGAGATTTGGCCTCGTTGTCCTACTCCTACCACAGTGGAACATAATCAGTGATGAGGTCTACAGTGGAATCACTGGATCAGGTGCGCCAGACTTTCTGTTGCTCTTGGTGGTCTACTGCTGTGTCAATATTGTCATTGTGTACTGCATCTGAGAAAAACCTTGGCCAGGCTGCCTTATTTGCTAATTCTCCCTATTGTGAACTGGCTGCTTGAAAACTTTATAAAAAGTACAGAGACTTTTTTGAGTCCCAGGTGCTTTGGTTTTGTCCCTGGGGCATGATTACTCTGTCTTGAAGTTTCTTAGAATTAAGTGCCAGCAGTTACAGTGAGACAGCATGAGGTGTTCCACAGAAATGATTTTAGGGTGACATCCCATATCAGTACAGGGAAGCATGGGGCACACTGTGAAACGTTATGAAGGTGCTGGAGAGGTGCAGGATTTTCTGGGATTTTGGAGCATCGGGAGGACTGGGATTTTCCCTTTTGTAAATTGCCAAAAATTGATGCTACCAATCAGTAGGTGGCTCTCCTGCCTGTTGTGCCAGTTTCCTCTTGGACGGAAGGAATCCCAGTGGAGATTGTGAGTGAACTAATATTCAGGCAGTGTGCATAAGGAAACTGCAGCCTTGACCAAAACTAGGAATAAGTCATATTGACAGTATTGACACCTCCATAGATGGAACTGTGAATTTCTGAAAGAGGTAAAAAAAAGGAGAGACGAGTCAAGAAGTAGTGAAAAAATACTTGGGGAGCCAATAAGGGCACTGAAGAAAAGGGAAGGTAACTTTTCTAACTGTGCAATTGTCTTTCTTCTTGCCTACTTCATTGCCCATACTATTGCCTATACTATTAAGGAACATGTGTCCTTGGCTATTGAAAAATGGCAAGCTATATGGCATAGAGATTCCTATGTAACACGTTTATCATTCTGTGACTGTGACAGCTGTAGGACTGCCTGTTCATTAGTATTTAAATCAGTTCATAAATATTTCACTCTAAAATCCGGCTTAAATAAGCCTTACATCTGGTCACGGTAATGCTGTAGTTTAGCGTCTGTTGTAAGCCTTAATTCTAGCCTGATATAATGCTATTGTGTAGTTATACAATTTCATAAGGGCACTTATACAATAAAACAGGGATTTAATGGAGCACTTTATCTTTTTGCAATTTTTAGTTTCAGCTGACCATAGCAAGTGAAGCTAAAGGTTGTATAATATTGCACATCTCCCTCTGGCAGAAGGACTCCTTTGCATAGAAAAGTTCTCCATTTTAAGAAAAGGATGTGATGTTTTGGAAAGTCTTAGTGAAGATTCTCCCTAAGAAATGGGAATGCATACAATGCATTCCTCTCATTTTCTTCCAGTTTCTGTCTTCTGTTTAATTTTTAATGTTGTAAAGGGATGACTGTGAAGGTGTCAGAATGATGTGAGTAATGCCATTTTCAAAACACAGAGAATCTTAAGGACAAGCAGATACAAAGGATATTTTAGGTCAGTACAAAAACTCAGAAACTGAATATAAAAGGGGAGAGTTTCCCTTATATTTCCACATTACTCAGTGTTAATCAACACTAGAACCTATTCCACTCAAATACCCCAATCTCCATAATTTTCTCATTCTGTATGAACTTTGGGAAAATAATTAATGAGAGGACTCTGAATTTGTCAAATGAAGATTAGGTAAAGAGAATAGCAGAAATGTCACCATTTTTCATTAGCAGTCATATATGTGCAACTAGTTACTGTGAAAGAGCATAGTAGGAGAAAAACAGTGGTATAGAAAGGTCAGTAGCCATCTCATTTTACAGAGGACTAATGTCTGCAGAAGGCTGTCAGGTGTTTGCCTTTTAGCTTTGTCCATTATCACATATTACAGTATCCCCAGTCCAATGTTTCTCTCTAGGCAACTCAGACATGTTTGTTTTTGTGTAACTTGAGGTACAAAGCAAGACACTAANTATTTAAATAACATGTTCCATGTAAGAGTCTTAGGTAATTTTAAAACATTAAGTCAGTAAACTCTGTGACATTTTTGCAAACAGAAAAGAAAACAAAGCACAGAAAGCAGCAACCTGCCCACCAAAGTATGCAATTTATTTTTTCTGACTTAGTCCATCCAAAAATTAAATGTCTAATATAAGCTCTAAGCCTAGCGTTCTTCTATAATCAAGACAGGGAAAGAAATATTTTCAGCAGTGGGTTATGCCATCTATCTATTAGGTAGTTATTCTCTGGCAGGTCTTCCTTCAACATCTATCGCTGAAGCTATAGGCGTCTTCAAGGTGAAAAAAGTTAAGTGATATGAATCTTCAGTAGCTAAATGGCAAACTTTTAGATCTTTATTTCCAATTTTTTTTTTCTCCAACTGCTAAAGAAAATAGTTAGCTGAATATGTTGCTTGCCGGGGCTTTTTACTCTCAGCCGCTTCTGTACTATTACCCTAATTATAGAAATGCAATGCTGAAAGTCGGCACCAGGTATTTATAAATGGCTTTTCAAATGGTTGGGACATATTTCAAATTGCTGGTAGCCATCCTCTGGTAAAATATTTCGAAATGATTCGATTGGTAAAATATTTCGAAATGATTCGATACTATTATAGACTAGATTTTTATGATCTGATTTTTCAAAATCTCTAGATATCCAATCTGCTAAAGTTTTCTGAAAACAGACTGCTTATTCAGATATTGAAAATGGGAGATGAATTCCAGGGAAATTCTGGCTGAGAATGTTAATGCTGAGTTCTTTTTAAAAAAAACCTAGAGATTTAGAATAATACAAGGGTTAACGTAGCTGAAAATATGCAGAGCCATGAACAACTGGTGTTTCTTACTTGTAAAACCACCCTTGTTGAAACAGGAAACCTCTTGTGCTTTTTCCTATTTTCAAATAAAATCAACATGCCAAAGTTATCAATATCCTTTCCAGTATAATTCTATTTTGCTTAGGTACTAACACAGATTTGGTGCATTAGCTTTCCAGCTGAATGGCTGGAACTTGGTAGTTTAATTGCCAGTTGCTCCATGGTTTAGTAGATAAACTCAGCAGCTGTCATTTTGTGTTGGACGTGGTTTGGAGAATTTGCAGATACTTCAGCTCTTCTTTGAAAGCCAAAATACTTTGACCCAGCTGCACTATGAAAGAGAGCTGGCAAAACTTCTCTTCAGTAAATATATCCAATTCATTCAAACTCTGCTTACAATATGTTTGAGACCAGACGCTGAAACAGCAGAAACTCATGATGAATCAAGATCAAATAAACTATGAGTAGTAGTGGTTTTCTTAGTACTGCTCAGGAAGTAATGCTATATACCAAGACTTTGGCTATTTTTGATTTCTCTGATGGAGCTATTTTCTTGAGAGTGAATTCTGATATTAAAGCTGTCCTGACAGATATCAGGAAGATACTTTGCATATAAAGGGATTTTTTTAAAAGTGAAAATAAAATCACTATGGAAGCACAATAGCTCCAAAAACCATGAGAGAAAGCATGTTGCTTGTCTGTTTAGAAAAATGTACGTGTACACTTCGATGCAAACTTAGAAGTATTAAAGAATGGCCTATTATGCAGAGTCATAAACATTACATAAGTAGTCTTCTGCATAGAAAACATTTTTCACTTCTGAAAACTTCAGCTACTAACAAGTTTCACGAGCCATGTAGTATTTCTAAACACATTGTATGATAAAGATTTGGCTACCAGAATACACTTCAGTTCCACAATCAGTATTGAACATCTGTAGGTTCTAAGATACTTAACAAAACTGAAAATATTTTTTTTTTTTTTTTTGCATAAGGTGCAGAATCTTACAAGGGAAGTATAGATTTTAAAAGTTAATTTAGTGCATTACTTGCACCACTGAGGTCAATGAGTGTTCCACTACTGACTCGGTAAGGATCCACCGTCTGCTTGCTGAGCTGTTCCAGTGAAACATAATTAGAGAAATCTTACCATTACTTGGGACTCATGACAGATTACTTTATGCCCTCAACTACAGCCTTTACAGGATAAAAACTGAATGCCAGGGATGGGGTTCCCGTTGAGTTATGGAACCATAGATACATTACGAGTTGGGTAATAAGCAGTTTAAGCTCCTATAAAAATAATTTGGTAAGAGTAGGAGGCTTCAGAATAATAGCTGGCCATGCACTTGATACATTTTGAATACAACTAAAGCGCTGTGAAAAGAACATTTTAGCCTTGTGTAAATTCCAGTGACTCTGAACGAATTTGAGGTTAGGTCTTGAAGGTACAAAAGGATGAAATACATAGGGAAGTGGCAGCTCCAACTAGTGAACTTTTTCCCACCTCGACTGCTTGGCACAGATTAACCTTTGAGCTTGTCTCTCGTACACTGAACAGTTTCATTTTGCCTGTACATCTGAACAAACCAGGCCCAGATGGTAAAACTACAGTTTCAGTCAATGCTGTGGCCTTTCTCCAAAGTTTACATAAAGTAGAAAACACATTAGAATGCAGGTTAGTGAGATATACATTCAAAACCAAGGAACTCGTAGGAGACCTGAAGTCTTTCAAATCTTTATTATGTGCTGTTACATAAAGTTCCAGCATAAGTTTCGATATTGTTCCTGGGAACAAAGGTGTAAAAAGATTAATAAGAACTTGAAGTGCATTCATGTTCATACCACAGAACTATTTAGGAACAGACTGCAAAGGATTTACATGAAGATGATGGATGTCAGAATAAAAAAGTATATCTAGTTTATTGCTTGAAAAAACGACTAAGAAAGAATCTCTGCATGAAACTACACTAACAAATCAAATGTTTTATTGTTTTGGAAAGACATAAATTCCAAAATTTGAGGTTCAGGACCTCAGAGATGGCATCTGTTTCAACTCTGCTGCCAAATGTGTAATACAAGTCCCTAAGTTCAAGTGGGATTTGTACAGAAATAATGTTGATGGTATTTCTTCTTTCTGAGGGACAGATTACAGTAGCAATATTTCTTTTCATAAAAAATTGAGTGAAAGTGGGTCCCAGCTATACAATTCTGAATAGAACAAAAGAATCAAGGGAGAAAATAGAAAATAGTAAAACAAAAGGCAAGCATTCTAAAAAAAAGGGTTTTTTTATGACTAGCTGCATGATTTAACTTCATTCAGACTGTATAATTTATGCTAATACTGTTAAAACATAGAATAAAATCTTATATTCTCGACAGAACAGGAACATAAATGTAAATATTTTGATCATAAGATACAATTCCAAAAATGCTGCCTGTACCTTTCCTTTAATTATTCTGAAGGATATGATTCTAGTTTGATTTCTTTGGTTTACAGAATCACTGAATGAGTTTCCGGGTTCCTATTTGCCAGAAGGTTGTTGAGTGATGAATTCTCACAACCCAGGTTTTTAATATTCCTGTGCAGTTGTAATACATGAAAACATATTTCTACTTCATCTGTTATATGTTTCATTCATCACATAAAAAAAGTATTATGCAGGTTTTGGAACTGAGAGTCTGAAGTAATTTATTTTGTCTGTTATGTGAAATGTCACATACATGGACTGAAAATCTGGCCTCACTGAACTTAACAGAAGTAATTTCTATTGGCCTTCACAGTAGCAAGATTTTGTCCATAGCCATCAATAAAGATGTCAGTATTTACTAACAGTTATAAGACAGATTATTTATTTATTTATTTATAATGACAAATAACTGAAGAAGCTTTGGTAACTGTGAAAATTGTTGCCAAATGGTGACATTTTATTAGTGACTCCTGCATTGATCATGTTAAAATACTACACACATTGATTCTTTAATATTTTATCCTTCTCAGCAATGACTGAGAGTAAGTTTTGGTTCTGTTTTTCTTTGGAACTTAAATTAAATTTGTGACAATGGATACTTATAAATGCTGAATAATTTTAATGCAATCCCTGAAAAAACCCATTATATTTTACTTTTTTATTTTAACATTTTTTCCTAGATTATCATATATTTTTTCTGCTACACAGTACCATTTTTCTGTGGTCATTTTTGAAAGACTTAAGAATGCTTTGAAAAATAGTGGATGACATGCATTGACCTGACAGTAGTTTAAGTACTTCAATTATAAATATACATTAATATGTCACATTGGAATGACTAATTACATTAAAAAGTGTTGATTAATTATCCTGTAAGAATTCTACACTGTAGTATTCTCACAAGGTGACATCTGCAAATGCAAACCTGACAATTTGATAAGGAAAATGGCTTGTAAATGGAACCTGTAGCATCAAATAGTTGCCCTGAACAAATCTGTGTGAAGACATTTTGAGTTTTCTGTATCCTCGCAAGACTGAGGCCCTTTCATTCAATCTTCTTAAGTTTTTTTTCTCATTCTTTTCAGTGAAGCACCTTGTAAATCCTTCCCAACTTAGGAAATGTAATATCTGTTCCTCCTACCACACCAGAGACCTGATCCCACAACAAGGAAGTAGCTAACATTTCCATTTCAGGAAAGAGAATAAGCATACAATTAACCTTTGACGTGGTTACAGCACTGTCAATCATGTGCTTACACCAATAAACAAAAAAACCTGATAAATAATCTTCCAGTATTAGGGATTTACAATGTAAAAAGCACCTTGTTGATGTAACCCCTGTTACTATGTTCACTATATCGTAGGATTTCATGCAGGGATTTAAAAAATCTCAACTATTTTATCAGATTTGCAAAGACAGAACTAGTGAATACACTTTTTTCCCACCAAATAAATCCAAATAAATGGTGGTGATATAATAACATTTAGCATTATATTCAAGTCTATGTGTATATTATGCAAAAGCTCTATTGATTAAATAGACATGTTTTGTGCAAATATATACATAAATAAAACTAATAATTAGTGTGCAATCACAACATAATATCAACACATCATCACAAAATCAACAAAATATGATAATATTTTAATAAACTGTATAACAAGGAAAGCAGTCAACCTATTTAAAGAACAAAAAAAAAAGTTAAATTTCGTGAACTTGAAATTTTTACTTGAACATGGTTAGTTGTGTTATCAACTCAAGATGTCAGAGTTCATACCCTTTGTAGGGGAAAATTATTCTAAGCTCCATGAAATCTGTTTAGTTATTTAGCAGATTAAAAAAAAATAATCCAAATTTTATAATAGTTAACATCCTTATATGGTTGAAATTAAAACAAGTAAGTTTCTGTAGCTTTCCAAAGGTACTTAGAATAAAACCTTATCTTTAATATGAATTCAGGTGGGAAGAAAGAATTCAAGATCAGGGGAAAGTGAATGAAGAAGGAAAGAAAAACACGGATCAGGGTTATAGATGTTCTGTCCTGGACATTGATGAAACAGTCATTACAGACAGAGATGGCATCCTGTGAAGAGATGAATTGCTGCTGCTGCTGCTACTTTGCTGAAGGTGCTTTGAAATGGAAATATTAACAGGCTTGAATGTCCTGACCAAGCAAGGTTGTGTGCAGAAATCAGAGCTGTACTTGGCAAATGATAAAAAAAATTGCAATCAAAGCTGAGTGGCAGAAGTGCAACATGCATTTCCACAAAAGAATTAGAATTAGGCAGTATGGCAAGGATCTGGAAATGGAAATGTTCAAAGGCACGAATGAATTGTTTTTGTTAGAAAGAATTCAAATCTAATCTTCACTAGCACAGGAGTGCACATAAAAGATATCTACTGACATAATCAAATTTGGATTTACACCAGCACCTGTAGGGGCAATATTTGGGCCAACCTGCTTTTATTTGAAGAATATGCTATTAGAATGGATGAAACCTTTCTGATAGTCACTGAGAAAAAATAGGGAAATAGAAGGGGGCAGTGCTGAAGAAATTCTGTAAGATAGTTGTGTGAAGCAGTAGTGGCATCTCTGGGGCTTACAGCTCTTGAGCAGCTTTGTTAAATGTGCAGTGTCAGGGGTCTGTATCAGATGAGCTATCAATTATGTTGAGGTTCTGGAAATGGAAGAAACTCTAGTGGACTGTGGAGCTTTCTTTGGAGCTGTGACATCTCAAAAGCCCATTCCCAAGCTATAGAAATGGAAACCTGGCTACCACATTAACTTTCAGTCCAGCTCACGAAAAGGCTGTCAAAAATGAGAAATCTGGGGCTCAATGAAGAGGTGTTTTTAAGTGAAATACAGCCTGTAGTGCTAAATCTCTATTCAAACCTAACAAACTTTTAATCTCCTTCAGCTGTTAAGTAGCTGAAAGCACTGAAGGCTCTGCTTTGAAGAAGATCCCCATATCTGAAGTATAGGCAAAGCACATGTGCGGAAAATTTTATCACCAGATATTTTAGGGAAATCCTGTAGAAATGCACATTGTGAAGTAGACTAAAAGTGAGGTGAAAAGAGGGCACCAGGTATAATATGAGCCACCACTGAGAGTAGAAAAAGGAAAAGAAGAGATTAAAAGCCAGATGGAAATTGAGTTTGTTCTAATAGGAAATGTATCTGTGAGCAGGATAAAAAAATGTATTCCTCCTTAGAAGAAACTGCCATTTAATGAATGTTTTAATCTACATGGCCACAAATTTTGTCTGATAATTTTTTTCAGAATATAGAACAATACTGTATGTTCATTCTGTGGCAATTATGTCAAAATAGCTCTTTTAAAAGAAACTTTAAAAAGAGTATAAAATAGAAATACTGACAAAACAGATGTCACTTTGCTGCTATAGTATGTTTACAGTAAAGTTATGTCATGAGAAGTTTCCTGTTTCAATTAAAGTCCCTTTTGTTTTAATATAAGAAATCTATCAGGCCTCATTAGTGCCCTACAATTCTTATTTGCAATTCATTTGAAATAGTATTTGCTTTGGAACATTTATTTCATCCGAGTATTGGTATTGTGTCACTGACCTGTAGAATGCAGCAGACATACTATTATACCCCAGTTTCCAGAGCAAATTTGAGCCCACTGGGAAATGCAGAATAAATCATAAGAAAGTTAAAGAAATTCATTCAAAGCTCCATACTTCTTCCTTTTCCCCTTTTCCTCTCTGTTTTCCCCTTTTTCAATGTCTCTGAAAGTTTCAGTGTCTTTGGCAGTCCAGAAGACATTTCTTCAAAGTCTGCAAGGTACAAAGGCAAGGGGACCAAAGGCACAGCCTGTTGAGGGCTATGTGCACACAAAATGTTGGTAAGTAGTCTACTGCCTTCTCACACCTTCCCTTTCCCCTACAAAGCAAGCTAGGGTATGTGAGGATGGCACATCAGGGTGGCTTTCTATGCCTTGTCTTTGTGATGCTGTGAAGAACTCAGGCTAGGGCAGGGCAGATGAACAGGCAGATGGGAGAAATCCGGGGGAATCTGGGGGAATCCGGGGGAATCCGGGGGAATGGGGACTCCTCTGAGCCAGCCCTGCCAAAACAGAGAATGATCACAGACAGGAAAGGAGTCCTTGCTGAAATCCAGAGTGTTGGTGGGTGTGTGTGGCTAGAACCCTCAAGGATCTGGGAAAGCATTTATTGAATAGAGTTTTGTGTCTGTATGTGTGTGGGGGTGTTCCTTGTCTCTCTTTTGGGATGGGGAGGGCTGAAGGTGAAGTCAATAAATTGTTATATTCAAGGTAATGAGTTAGGGATGTAGAGATTTAAGGTATCTAAGGACTTCAGGAAGGTCAGAGAAAGGAAGAAGTGAACTGAAAGAAGAGTTCTCAAAAGCACCAGGAGTCCTGGTACTACAGTGAATTAGCATAAATATACTTCTTTCTAACCAAAAGCAAATGCAAATTATGTTTCTGATACATCAGTCAAGATATAGCTGTTTGGCAGAGAAAAATGTCAGCATACATAAAGCTTCATAGATTTTTCTGAAGTGTATCTATGCAAAATAGAGATAAATGTTAACATTTTGAAGGGTTGTGACAGGTTTTAATATAAAAAATTATTTTGTCTTTTTTTATGCTTTAAATGTTTAAAATGTTTCTGTTTAAAGATAACTCTTTCAAGTATTGACAAAACAGGTATGCAAAATTGAAGAAAGGAGAGTGTGGAGTGAAACAGATGCAGATAACAGACCTCAGGTATTTCCAATGATCTTTGCTCTCACTATTTAGCCTTACAACTACTTCAGTGTCTTCCTCAAATTTCTGCTCACTGTTTGTCTTCAAACCACAACAACTTCTTTACCAGTGCAAAAATATGACCAAGTGCAGCACATACATTCAGTTAATTGTAGGTTTCTGAGTTGTACCGCCACTCCTGACAATATGAAACAAACTGGTAATTTTGCGATATGCTTCTTAAAAAATGCAAACTAACAATATTCTTAATAGAGCAATTGAATCTGAAAGATTGTTTATTTTACAGTATCATATATGAAAATATTGCTTAAAATTTTACTTTGATAACAAGAGTATTTAATTGTTGTATGGCCTCATTTACCACATGCTTCTTGGACATTTTGATCATGAGGAAAAGAAAGAAGATGGGTCTGCTCTCCCTGGCTCAACTGAGATTTATTTAGTTCATGTAAATATGTTTTCTTTACTTTTTGTCTTGACTTCTTCATGTGTGGACTTTTTAGCTCTTTTCCCTCAACATACTCAACAAAAGTAACATGTAGATAAGAGTAACTTGTACATGTCATATGTACATGTAATATGCAACGTACATAAGAGTAACTAAATCTCTCATTTAATTTTTGAAGCATGGAACAATGGAATCTAATATACTAAATAAACTTTTCAGTTATCATTATCACTAAGTAGCTTATAACTTCAGAAAACCAAGAGAAATAAAACACCCTCAAAACCTAAGCCCTCAATAAACCTTGAGGTAACAAAAAATTTTCCTGTCCGCAAACTATTTGCCTTTTGGTCTTTGAATTGAGCCAAATTTTTAAGTGTGGCCCAGAAAGACAGACAACGGGGTGTTGTGCTTCATTCAGACAGTGATATTTTAGGTTCCTGAGGGTGTATAATCATGCACATCTGTGTTCATCAGCACTAAGAAACTTCCCAAAATGGTTCCATCAAACTGTTTTAACATTCATGATTGATTTCTCCCTAGCTTTGCAATGTGAAAACTTCTCTCCTTTTCCACAGTTGGGAAGTCAAAAATAATTTTGATTAAATGCAGTTTCTGTTTATACCACTCAAGGCTACATGCATGTGAACCTATCCCACTTCAGGTCAGAATGTGAGGCATACATTTTTCTGTATGAGTAACCTGGAGAAAAGTCCAACCTTATCATACCTGTCTACATAGACAAATACAATCAGATGGTTTTTATTCCATGCTGTTAAAATGGAGACCTTAAAAGCTTGCAAAGAAATTATACCTAACAAAGAACTTCTAATGTTCTTTACTAAACAAGTTTTGTTTCCTCAGTTTTCCTACTCGAACATGAGAGTGAGGTTATTAATTGAAAAATCCCATTTCTTTGTAGATTTTTTCCCTTTAATAGCAAAGAGGATTTTTTTTTTACATACTAATTAATTGCGTGAAGGAAATAAGGGAAAAAAAGCTGCTTGTGTACCCTTAATATTTTGCACATACATCATACTATATGTTATGGTTGCCTCTTTTTTATGCAAATCGATATACTTGTTTAGAGTTATCAAAGAAGAAAATGGGAAAACTGTGATAAGCTGAGTTTATCCTGAATGATTTAATTTAGTCAGTGGGGCACTCATTCTGGCTGAAAGCTCTGAATTGTAGTAAAAATGGTGTATTATATCAATGTAAGATTTATGCCACCATCCACTTTAGTCCAGTACATGAATAAGACAACTATGAATAAGACAACCTATTGTGAATTAATGGATGATACAATAATGAGAAAAAGTAAAAAAAAAAAGAAGAAAAATCTTTTTTAAAGAGCAACATATTTTTTTATATCATATCTTTTAAAAAAAAGGACAGATTAGAGCAATTCCAGAGATGAATCTGTTCTGGCATTACTGGAACACTGGCAGTATCAAAGCTCTCCTGTGTGGAATTTCTTTTGTAATCTCATCATTTTTTTCTATGGCAAGAAGATTTGAAAGAAACTTTAAAACCTATCTTGTCTTCCTAGAGGGACAGTATTATTTATATGGATTGTTAAATGAGAGGGAGACATTTTGGAGGTAGCAAACCTGGTGTGAATTTCCAGTCAGTACCTTTTTTTTTCTTTCACTGAGACGTAAAATAAGAAAGTTAATGTGCAAATTTCTGCTGTACTTGAACCAGTCTCTTTTGTAGATACCACTCCCAAATTCTGTGTGAAAAATTTTTTTTGAGATGCTGTTGACAAGGATAAAAAGGAAAGGCAAAGAGGAAAAAGAAGAATATAAAGTTTGAAAAAATTATGCAACATAATAGTAAAATTCAAAACAAATGTAATGTATTAAGTGGGATGATATGATTAATAAGAAATTGCACATGGTTCTCTCCCCTTATCTTTCCACTCTACTGGTAAGAACAGACAGAAGCAGCATTAAATGGCACACAGATGGATTCCACCACAGACATTAGTGATGCACGTGAATTTTCAGAGGGGGAATTTAAAAAGCTTTACTGACCTGAGCATTGGTGCCACTGTGTGACATTTAGAGAGGTGTGGGAACACAAGGACAGAGTTCAGAGAGGGAATATTTAAAGTAATTGTTAGGTGTGAAATGACTTAGAGAGGGCAGCTCAGACTTGGTTCTTTGGGACAGATGTGGAGAATGATACCAGGTTTTTTGCCTCTCTCATTATTTCAGGTTAAGATTTTCTCACCAACATCTTCCTTGTTCCCCTTCCTTACTTCTTTAGTTATGACATATCCTTGACTGATGGTCACCAATTAAAAGGCATTTTGAATATAGTTTTTACATCCCGAGTACATTAATCCCAAGTGCATCACTGTGCAATATTATCTTTATAATCCTGATTGTTATCTGATAATCATACCACTCTTTCAATTACCCTCAACTGAAATATTTTTTTTCCTTACATGATTTTATAATCCATGAGATTGCTGTGAATTAGAAAAGTAAATAAAGTATTTCAATAAAATGTGATTTTTAATTAGGCTACAAATAATTTGGGCTGTTCTGCTCTCTGACATCTGCTAATATGGGAAGTTACTGAAAGCCTAAATTGTCTGTACTTATGAATTCCTGCAAAAACTCCTGAAACAAATCCCAGTGACCAGTACCAGTTTGTGAACAGATTAATCAGTATGTCCATTAAGAGTTTTCCAGCCACACCTTCCCATCATTTACGTTTTTCATACATGCACAATGGACAGGTCTATGCTTACATATTGCCATGAGGTCAGTTAGAAGACCAATCACACTGCCTTTTTCTTATGCTGAAGAAGATTATAGAGTATAACCAGGGGAGTCTTTTTCTAGGATACAAAGAACACCATCACAGACAGAATTCCTCTTCAGATTTCCATATATACCCCAAATTAGTGGAAAGGCACAAAAATAATATTTATAGCACCTGTATATAGTGCAATCAGTTCTTGTTGCATAGAGCATGTACCTGGGAGGATCAAGATCAGAGAATATTCCTGCAGTCAGTGATGCAAAGACAAGTGTTTGTAGAAAGGACAGAGTAGAGGTATGCCCTTAGGCAGAGTAAAAGAAATTCTTCTTATGCCTATGCAAGTCCTGTAAAGGTCCAGCAAAGGTAAATAATGCTTTGCTAAGGGAGAATTTTTAACAAGGCAGCAGGACTTCTTAGCTCCACTAGCCCCTCCTGAACTCTGGAGTGAGCTGCAAAGCAGGCAGAAGACAGCTGAAATGACAGTTGCTCTTTCAGAGCTGAGGAATTTAATGAATTTTGGGTGCCAGCTAGGTGTCTCACTCAAATTCACTGTTATAATACCATGCATGATAGAATTGAAAAGAGAAGAAAACTGAGATACTCACTAGATTTTGCTGTCTCTGGTTTAATTGTGTTCTACCTTTACATATTTGGATTCTTTTTAAAGTATGTTCTGATGAAGAACATTGGTTTGGTTTGGCTTATACATAGTTCTGATGTTTAAAAACACACATGGATTTCTTGTTTACAGCCTGATCTGACCATATTCTCAGTAATCACTGTTTATGTTTGCAAATTTGATAAAATTCCCTAGTGGTTGAACCTGACTTTGAACTCTGTGCAGCTGCAAAGGAGGAAGCAACCCATATTTAGAAAGATTGTTTGGTAAAAATTATGGAATTTCTATGCTTATACCTAACTTGTGAGATACAAACATGCTTTCTAGTCCTGGGTCTGTAACTTGTTTCCAGGTATATCTTAGACTCCCCTCCTTCCCTGCATCTTTAGGCACTTTTCTCACTAAGGAAAAAGGGTTTTTAAGGAAAGGAGAAAAAATGTGTTCCAGTCCTGTGCCTGATCTAAATGATCAAATAAGCAGCATTATGGAGTGTCCTGCAAAATATTTTGTGCACAACTCATGGGATCTTGTAATGTTACTCCATTTTATCCTCAAATGTTTAGTAGACAGGATAAAAATGAAATTGCCACTTGTTTGATTGTACCTTTGTGTGCATCTATATGCATCATCATGTACATCACCACTATCTGATAACCACATGATTCACATCACTGTCTTTGCAACGTTATCTGAAAGAAAAGAGTTTTTTATGAGGTATTTCACACACTGGTAGGAAAAAAAAAAAAACTGTTATGTCACTTACCTTTTCTTGTGTGTTGTTTTTCTGCCAGCTTTTCAACAACAAACCAAAGAATGAAGATAAGCTTAGAGACATCAGTGTTCTTAACACAGTTTGTGAACACAAATCAATGAAAATCAGCTCTAAGTTCAGATGCGTTTGAGATATTGAGGTAAACAGCATCACAAGAATATTACCAGTTGTCTCTGACAGTTTATCTGGAAGGTCAAACTATAAAGGCCTAGGATAGTCAGTTCCCAAAGTGACAGCAACCACTTCTGCACTAGAGAAACCCCTTCAAATTTCTCACCACTTGGTTTTCAATTACAGAACTTCTGCCACCATTCTGCCTCAATACAGGGCAACAAATTGCAGCATGCCTCGTGTCATCCAAATCAATTATGTCTGCTTCCACACTTATTGTCTTCTTTTTTTTTTTTTTTTACAGAGTAGTGAACTTTGTTTTATAACCTTCTAGGTATCTCTTAATCTCCCATGGGCTCTCAGAGCTGTCCTCCTACAGTGACACTGGACTAAATGTCGTGATGAACTCCTTTGGTGTTTGTGTGGCCGATTTCCATTGCTATAAACTGAACAAATGTTCTGCTCCCAGCAGTCCTACAAAAAACCAAACTTGCAATAATTTCTTCTCTGATTTGGAAAACAAGTTTTGTATGACATAAAGAAATTTAAAATAAGCGTCACAGATAATGAAGCAACAGCACAATCCCAAGAAACACAATGATCTGCCAGTTAACAAGCTATGAAATATCCAAATTTTGCAGAGGGAGGAAAGTGGTTGCACAGCCTGTTCATAGGCAAGGCGTGAAGTTGTTGGCATGAAAATGGAGAAAAAATGATCAGTAATAACTTGATAGACTGCAACTTCTTTACATAGTAAAGTGTCAAAAATTGAAATATGCCAAAGGAGTCAGTTTTATAATATATCTTTTATAAACTGATGGTTTAATATACATGTTTTACTCATGTTGGCTTGTCAATAGCAATTCCTGAAGGGTCGGACCACTACATTGTTTTTTATTGACTGGTATCTTTCATGTGCTTTGTCGATCAAGTGTGGGATATAAGAAATTGCTTTAGAAAATATTTGGAAAAATCCTTAAATATAAAATGGGGAATGCAATGTGCATCTATCTAGATAGTCTGGAAAGGTTTGCACCCCAGACTAGATAAATTTGTTATTTAAGTTAGTAAAAAGCTTTTAGCACGATTAATTAGTAAATTACTATTGTCATATCTCGTGTATTATGTCTGTGCTGTTCCAAACCATCCAAATCCCAGAATTTGTGTTCTATAGCAGCTCTAGATGACACTGATGGATGTAAATACCTTTATAAAGGATGTTATACAGCAGCACTAGAATGTGCTATTGAAGTTCCTTTAAACACAGTCCTTACAACGTTGACATAACATCTCTGCTGAGTCTTAACCATAATGAAAGCAAAAATGACAATGTGCCAAAATAATATGTCACTGCCAAGTTAAACCTAGTGGAAACACTAGAAGTTTTAAAATACATACTTCAGTTACTTTTGCTTTCCTTCTGTAGTCTCTTCATCATTTCTGTCTGGGAGGTAGGGATGTTTCTTTTTTAGCCCAGATGTCTTTTTCTATTTCATAACTCACGTATGAAATTAACCTCTTCTCTACAAAATTTAACTCCTTCCTTCCTTCCTTCCNCTCATCCATCTTGTAGTTTTCACATGCTAACAAATAATCTGTGTCCTTACCTCTGTTCACCTTCGCATATGGGCCCTCATCAAAGATTTTCAGTACCGTGGCAGTGCTCTACAACTGCAGTTTAGAAGACAACTCCTAGTTTTTTGCAGAATGTGCATCCTTAAATCACGTAAACCTTACTATTTTCAGGACAGTTTGCAAAGGTACAAATACGTGCCATCTTATGAAAGTCAGACAACAGAAAGGAACGGAAAAATCTAGCGGTGTAATCAATTTGTAATATGGTAATTTCAAGTCTAGTAAATTTATTTGAATTTGTTACCTTTTTTTCCTTTTACGTCAGCTGTGTTCCTGGGCTTAGTCCGCATGGAATTCCAGCATTGTCCGGCAAGAAAACTAGGAATTAGCACCTCAGCTGATATATCAAAGTGCATCTTTCCGTTACAAAAATTGAAAAATTCAAGGTTCTAGACAGAAAAAGAGCAAATTAGAAGAGAATAAAAAAGCTTGGGAACACAAGATTACTGCTGGCATTTTGTCAGCAACTCATGGCAGCAGTGTAAATGAAATTCTGCAGCTACAAGGCAATGGTGATGTTTCTATGGCTAAGACACAGTGCTATTTATGCTCTAGTCCATCTGCACTTCACACAACAGAAACCTGGATGCCAGTGTCCTGGATACCTTAACTCATACAGTATTGCAGTTTTTTGTATCCATTTTCTTTTTATGCTCCTTCCTGATGGTCTGAACTACGCCAATGCATTATTTCTTACACTGAAGTTACTACTCAAAATCCTGCATCATAAAGTAAGGTTTACACTACTCAGACCCACCCTGAGATATTAGTGTGTGTATCAGATCAGGTTAATGTTCAAGACGTACATTCTACAAAGAATGACAAGTCAGGGACCAGAAGTTTTATTGGCGATACCAAATTATTCAGGATAATGAAAATTAAAATTGGATAATACTAAGTGGCAAATGGCAGATATAGACGAATGGACTTGGATCAAAACAAGATATTGTCAGTCAGAGCTTTGATACCTTGAGGCCTTTTGGATGTCTGAAGACAGGCAATCAAAGATGAAATTATCAAATAATATATTTAGTTGCTGGGGTTTTGTTGTGTTTATTTTTCTGTTGGGTTTCTTGGGGGAAAAATCTTATATTTTACACTCCTCTTTT
Source organism: Myiagra hebetior (assembly GCA_013397015.1). Taxonomy (NCBI): domain Eukaryota; kingdom Metazoa; phylum Chordata; class Aves; order Passeriformes; family Monarchidae; genus Myiagra; species Myiagra hebetior. The sequence goes on from VWZQ01003630.1 coordinate 2,319,720, forward strand.
AGGCAAAAATTTAGGGGATTGTGAAAGAAAACTCTGTAGTATGATAGGTAAGGATGTATTTTAAAACAAACTTATGTTGCTGGTATTATATTTTATAATAATATTAAGCTCTTTTAGATATAATTGTAGTTTTAAAACATCATTTAAATAAAATTCACTTGATCTACTGATTTAGCCATACAACTGCACACAAGTCCAAAAGACTAGCAGTTTAATACAATAAGGAAAAAGATCTGCAGACCCACAAACTATGTTCACAATTAATTTTGCTGCCCTCAATATTTTGCTGCTCTACTTGGCAACCTATTCTGCTTTTATGGCAGAGTCAGCCCTGTTTTCCTGCTTATGACCTGTCTATTATTAGTCCATTTCCTTAAGGAAAATAATTACTTGTTTGAAATTAATCTCTAAACCAGCTGACCAAAAGCTGCAATATTTGCATTCTTGCAAATCTGATACACAAAGGCACATTAATTCTACATTTTTACCAGCTGGCCAGATTTTTTGCACTTCTTTTCTTTTTTTATAAGTGCACATTCTAATGTTATTCTTTGCTTACCTTTCCTATTTATTGTACAGGTTTATAAATATGTTCTTAGGGAGGCTAGGGAAAATGCATTTCAAGAGAATGGGCGTTTTTTTCCTTTTGTTCTTCAGCAACTTGTTTAATAAATAACTTTCTTCATACATAGACAATATAAAGTTTTAATACTTCTGAAATCTGCTTTGACTCCTCTGATTCTTACACTCATTATTGTGTGCTGAAACTCTTGTGTTTAATTAGTTACAGACAACAACAATTTTTTTCATCCTTATCCACAAGCTTGAAACTTTCACTGATAAAATACTGCAAATACATCCCTTAATCTGGCTTGTCTTTCCTGTAAATAATAAACCAAATAACTAAAAATATTCAGGTAAATCATAGTTAATAAGTATGTCTACTACAAAGATATTGTTTTTGTAAAATATATGCATTTTTCAATATTCCTCTGCATTCTCACTCTTATTGCACATTGTCTTGTGCTTCAGATGCGCAATTGATTTTGACTGGATCAGTTCATGGATCTACCTACAACCCCAGTGAAGTGGGAAAAAAAAATTAATGAATAAAGCTTTTGCTATACACAATTTTTAAAAATTGTATTAGTAGACTTCAGAGTGAGATTTCTAATTTTTGATAAAGACTATCAGAATAACAATTTTTTTAAAGGAAGAACAAGTTTAATATCAGTTTTCTGGCTTATGCAACAACAACACACTTTGAGGATTAGATTAAAAAATGTTTAATGGTAGACAATGACAGCATCTGTAAGACACTACAGAAAACTTACTAGTGGCAGATTCCTCCGAAGTATTGGGCAAAAAAGGAAAATATTAAAAAGGTAGCCATAAATGATATGTATAGTCCTTGTCCAAAAAAAAATCAATCTTCTGAGATTTCTGCATTTCAGAATGGAGAGAGAATTTCTTAACAGCCTCTGACGTGCCAGGTACAGGAACTGAATAGGAATTTTCCTGACTGAACAGGTAGTTTCCCAATATCCAGCCAGGCACTTGGCTTGAGCATTCAGAAACCAAGAGATTAGGCCAACCTTAGAGCCAGCTATTAAGTGAATTTAATGTCAGACAGTTTCAGCTTCTGTAAATTAGAATAGGTGCATTAACTAATATCAGCTGTGGGCCAGCTGTTGCTGGGCTTCTTCTAGATAGTTTAATTTTCAAGAGTCTTTGTTTGTTAAATTTGCCTTTAACATTGAGCAAGAATTGCTATCACTTGTTTGAAACTACTGATTCTTTCATGGATTAATTTATTAGCCCATTCTTTATCCCCTCTGACTCTGTTAAATATACAGAGCTAGGAAGTGACTATTTATGGAAGGTTTTGTGATCAGATTCCATGTTAAATTCCTTCCTGCTACTGTTTAGCCAAAGCCATGATCCTGCCTCATGGTAGAGGCTTCATTTTCATTCAGTCTATTGATTTATTTATTTTTTGTGACAAAGAGGTTATGTTTTACAGAGAGAATAAGGTTTAATCTGATCTCTAACCACACAGTAGGACTAGTATTCTTTTTTTTTTATGGAACTGTGCTATATGTACAGGTTTTGATGGGTGCTTTAGATGTTCTCTGCACACAGCTTAACATCTCTGGAGAGACTATTTTTTCTTGTCACTGTGGTATTTCCACTGACTCTCACTCTCAGTGTTACTCGAAATTCATTAATACCTTTAGAAATTGTTCTTCTGCTGTGTGATTTGCATTATCTAAACATGCATTAAAAACAAGAAAAAAACTACCCACTGAAAATAAATATCTTCTGTGCAACTAATTAATATAAAAATATCGTTACTTTCCGTGTATGCACTAGCATTTGCCCATCAGAAAGTAGCAGAAAGAGTAGTAGGAAAACAGAGTGTGAGTGACAGCTTCCAAGATTTTCTTTGATACAAAGATAATTGTTACAAATGGAATGCTAGCATTTATTTTAGTTTCTTAGGAGCTGTAGAAATTTCCTGATTTTTCTTCAAGACTAAAAGAAAAGCCCATCTCTATTGCTGCCACATTTTTCTCTTTGAGACCTTGGCACATTAACACTCCCTGAACTAAATTCTACCCCTTCCCAGATTTCTATGGCAGCCTCAACATCTAGATTTACTGTCATGTCAGTAGAAATGAGTGGTTTCTCTTATGAGAAAACTAAGCAATAAACCTTACTTTTAAAATCTGTATGTGACACTCTTATTTCCAAACAATGTTGCAGTGATGTCATTTTGTCCGTATTTTTAATTGTGATAACATTCTCTCACCAATATTTATCTCATAACTATCAAATTATATAACTGAATTATTGAAGATAAATGCAGGATCCAGGTGTATGATAATTATTTCTGTTGAAAATTCTGGCCTACTGTGGAAAGCATAGCATTATGATCGTTTAGCTTAACATATGTATGATATATTGGAGAAATCTAGTATGTGTCTGTTTCAGTACAAAATCTCACACAGTGATGGTTTAGAAAGTCTAAAAGGAAAGCCTTCTCTTTTTTCCCTGCATATGTTGTATTTGATTATTTTCAAAATCTGAAAGATAATGTGCATGATTTTTTTATAGAATTTGATAGCTAACACTAGAAGAAGCTTGAAAAAATTTACTGCAAGCCTGTGCTATACCTTGTCACTGAAAATAACAAGGCTGTCTTTAAGAATTAAATGATATTTTGCAAGTATATGGATGAAGAAAGTGCTCTTATTATGATCTCTCTTCTTCTGAAACTTTTTTCCTAAATTTGATATAAAAATATATTTGATGTTCATCTAATTTTATCCAGCCCTACAAATACTACCTACTGTATTTAAATAGCTTCTTCATTTGTAAAGACATCATATGTGTCAATAAAATATTTAAACTCGAAGTTTTAAAAAAAATCTTAATTCCCTTGTCACAACTTCTCAGCTTCATTGAGGTGCCTGGATTCTTGTAATTACCCATTGCAGCATGCTCCAAAATGTTATTTTACTAAAGAAATTTATCTGTGGAGAGAGATGTTTACATTGCTGAAGCTAAAATGGCTGTTCCGATCAACACTTGGCTGTTCTTTCAAGTTCCTGAATTTTTGTTATAATAATATTTAATTTTGATTCTTTGTTTTCTTATTCAGCGTATTGGCTTACACTTTGCAATATGAACAAATAGTGGGAAACATCAGTAAACACTGGGAAAAAAAGCAAAGGCAGATTGAATGCTTTCATCTGGTAAGGTTTTTCCCTTTCTTTTCCTTTATTTATTTTTTTTTTAACACATGTCACTCATTCCTTCTTTTGGTAGGTCTCATATACTTTTAAAAAGAAAATAAATTTTGTGTAACCAAGAGAGATGAAATTCAAGGATTCTGATAGTCCAAATGTAATGCAAGCCTTGAAGCCAGATTTGAACATTCTTTTCTTTTTTAAATGAATGGTGTATTTGTTAAAAAATATAGTTTTGATCTTCCAAACACAGTAATGAATAGTTTCAGCTGTGAAGGCAATGAAATCAACAAACAAAATCCTCAAGGCTAGCCTCATCAAGCTGTCAAGGTATGAAATGGCATTTAGTATCCCAGTGATTATGTATGTGGAAGAGTTAGATTCTTTCTTTGCTTCAGATATGGCAATCAGTTTGATCCTGAATATAGTAACTAACCTGAGTGAATACAGCTTATCATCCTGTCCCTAAACCTGTAAGGATTGTTCTGTGAAAAGTCCTTCAGAAGCCAAATTATACAGTGGCAGTGTGTATGTGGCAGATTTCAACCCCGGCTTGTTTTCTTCCTGGAAGGAAATGTAAAGTCTCATAATTTCATTAAAGGAATATATAACAGATACATGCTTTAGTTCTTTCCTGCCTCCAAATTCATGCATTTTTTGCATGCAGACTTCATCTCTGGTTAAGGAAAGGTCTGGTGGAATTGCTTGTTAAAATATTAGACTGTTACTTGGTCAGTTACCAGGAACCATTGCTTTATGACTAAAATGAGGTTGGCTGATTTAAAAAAAAGGTAGTAGACTATTGTGATCAATGGTTATGTTTAACACAAACTGAGAAAAAAATATGCATGGTTGCAACCTAAATCAGGTCTTTAAACCTATAGTATATGGGGAATTCAAGGTTTATAGCAGAATATCCAAAACATCTGAGGTGATAAAAAGGAAAGCATGAAGCAGCCAAAGCCATCAGGTTATGTCAGATAGCCAGAAGGAAAAGGAGAAGAGTTGGGAGTGTTGTGTTTGCAAGGATGCTAGTGCTGAGGGGCCTGAGAAGTGCAAGAATGTAAACTGCTTGACTTTCAGAAGCCAGAGTAAAGACAAATTTTGGGAAACTTGGGAGAAAATCCAAATAGAGACATGCAAGGCTGAAAATGCAGTATTGGAGTAGTATTTCAGTAGCATCTGAGAATGCAATTTGAAGCTGTTGTCTGGGCTGAATAAAATGCAAACACTAGTCATAACATAAAAAACCATTTAACTTTACATTTTATTCAATAATTTAAATCATAATTTTTAGTACAAGGAATGTGAACACCCATTTCCCTGGAATTAGGAAAAATCATATGTGATTATTCATTATTACAAAAATATTAAAATTAGTCAATATTACAAATATTAGTAAATATTACAAATATTAGTAAATATTACAAAATCAGTTTGAAGTTTTAGATCTCAACATGTTTTAACAACAGTCTTGAATATAAATGAGCAGAATTGTAAATGACAGCTTTCCTTCCTCCCCCACAGTACTTTTGGTACAACAAGAACTAAACTGTTATCACTCTAACATCTACCACCATACTGCAGAAAACCATTTTCATCAATAAAACCTTCAAAAGTCTTTTCAGAATGCCTTTAACAGGACAGCAGCACAAAGAAGTATTAACACGGATAAAATTTTGTTGTCATGTTATTCTGAAATGAACCCAATTTTAAAAAGTCAAAATAAATTTCAAATGCAGAAAACAATTTTGGTTTTGATCTCTTCCTGACTACTTCATTTTCAATTTTAATTATGTTTTATATATCCTGTTTTTCCTTGCTCTACTCTTTTTCTGATTTTATTCATGATCACTTAAGACAATATGTGTCTGATAACTTCTCTGCTTCAGTTAACTTTTTGAACCCAAGAAACTTGTATGGATTTGAAATCAAATCAGATTAATTTATATATCTGTACTTACTACTAGTCAAGATGAAAAGGGTCTTTTAAAAATATCTGTTTATCAACTACTAATGACAATAGTTCTGCGCCTTCAGGGAGAATTTCACAGAGTTTACTCTGAACTTGACCTTATACAAGCTTGCATGAAAAGTCAAATACAAATTACGTAAGGATAATCTCACAATATGAGCAGGAGAAAAAATTCAACAGCAAATATAAATTGACATACTGCCCATGATTTCAGTGAAGCTTAAATTTATATGAGGGATCTGACCTAGAGTTGTAACATGGTAACATACCTGTCATTGTGGAGTCTTCAGCTACCTTTCCTTTCTCATGAGAGCAGTTCCACTGAAACAATAAATAGCCTCATGAAGAAGGAAATGTATTTGTTACTTCTATCATGAACTCACAGGAAGATTTATGATAAACAAGGGGTTTATTTATTGTGTAAAATATAAATATATGCATTTTGTATATTTGTATCATCAAATTGCGTGGTAGAGTTTGTTTGAGTTACTTAGAATCATGCAGATGCCACTTTGCTAAAGCTTTTATACAGCTTACTAGGAATTACAGAGCCACTTCAATATAAAGGAGTGCACACTGAAGAAGTGAGAGTAACAACTACTAAAATTTTACATTGGAATTGAAGTCCATAAGCAAGCCTTTGTATCATGTAACCGGAACAAGTAAAACACGCACACATGCATGTACATACACACACGAAATCCGAATAAAATAAAATAATTGCATATAAAAATTTTGCAGGATAACCCCCTTATTTTCCTCAAGGCTATATTGACATTAATGTAAAATAACCTGTAATGTAGAAATCTCTGAAAGAATCTCCCTGTATAACACAAGATTTCCATGGGTTGAATCCTACCTGAGAACACAACCCAAACAAATGAGGTATTGACTATATCTGCCCACATTTAACTGAGTGGGTTTATAAAGATCTAAAACCAAACAAAAAATAGGTTGATTTTGTTATATTACTGCTGGGAATGTCCAGCTTTTTATAACAAAAGTATAAACAAGTGAATATCACTCTGTATTAGACCAGGAAAGGTGGAGAACACATAAGTGAGTCTGCAACAGTATGCAAAAGGTTGGGCCCATAATGGAGCCACTGGGGCCAGGCCACCACATGAGACCTGATATCTGGAGCAGTGGTACTGGCTGGAGCAAGGGTCCCCTCTCTGACCTGGTGTGGAGTGGCAGGGACCTTGTTCCCTGAGAAACTGTGGTCTGAATGCCACAAATTAGAAACTGCAGAACAGCAATTGCAATCACCCACTGAGCACAGCCCACTCAGTGGATGGATTTGAGATAACATGACCCTGAGTGATCTGGTTCTCTTCTTGTGTCTCCCTCAATTCCCCTGAAGCAAGAACAAATGTAAAATATTGATGCTGTCACCATTTTAATAGCTGTACGTGTACTATTGCCACATGACTTTTCAAACTAACTTTTCATTTGCTGGCGTGGAAAAATACATGGCGAGCAGTTGTGGTAAAGATCTTGTTAGTAAAAGCCACAGTAGTTGATGTCTCTTGCTGTCAGTAAGTTTTGGGACCCCTGCTTTTCAGGATGTCCACTAGATATAAATTGGGTTCTGCTGACTCCAGCTTCTTGATTCTTATTTTTCTGATTTCTTCATATTGTTGAATGATTTATTTCCAGTTGGGGCAACAAATTCTTTCTTCCAGAGTTGTTGTCGTAAATTTCTTGCTATACATTCAATTGTTAGGCTGCTGACATGTAGCAATATTTATTCTACCTTCTGATACTTCTATTTGTTGCCCAACTTCTTCACACTCCCTTTCATATCTGAAAGTTTATTGAACCTTTGCTCACTGTACATCATATTCCAGAGAGGGTGGATGACAATTCTGTAAGGTTGAGCATGGAGGCTGGCACTGTAAGGATATGGGGGCTGGTGGACAAACACAATTTTTTTGGGAATGCATTGCATATGAAGAACTGTCATACAAATTTTTTTTCAGTTCTTTACATGAAGAGTATCTGACATCAGTCTCCTTTCTGTATTTTTGAATCAAACAAGTATAATTTTCCAAAAATTATGAAACTCAATCATTTAAGATAGCTTAAAATTGAGGTATTTAGAATCACCTGCAGATAAGAACATACTATAAGGATGGTTAATGTTCAGCATATCTATTCAGAGAGAGAAACAAAAAGTGAAGGCTCTCTTTATGCCTCTCATGTGATAAGCCAAATCCAAAGATTTAAGAAATAACTATTAACTTTATGCACTGGGCTCTTGCTTTTTGTTTTTTATCTCACCAGTCAATTCACAACTAGTGATACAACATCAGTCTGAAGAATGGGGGAAAAAAAAAGAGAAAAAAATGCTCTCTTTAAATTTTATAAAGAATGATAAGAGATAAGCATATATAGGTCAGAAAGAGGGCAATTTCTGGAACCATGTTCAAGAAAACAGAGCAGAAATTGAGATTTCTTGCTGTCTGATGTCAGCTTCACAGATATATTCTGATATACATGGCTTGAAGTCTTCATGATGAGGACAGAAACAGGACATGTAAGATTTTCCAGAAAGGAAACCATGGTCATTTCACAATTACCTTCTTTCAGATGACACCCACATGGATACATGCAGTATGTAAAAAAACCCAAAAATAAAGAAAAAAGAAAATGTCATCTTCTCATGTGTATCTTTTGATAAAACTTACTAAAATGAAAATACTCTTTTATAATCAGAATAATTTTCTCAGTCTTAATTAGCTTGCAGGTGCCCTGGAGACTCCATACCTTGCCAAGACCTGTGTTTTAAGGCCTAGATTCTGCAAACATATGGATGCTCACATTCACATGACTATTCCTGTGGTATACTGTGAATGCCATGAATGATTCTTTATGAAAATTATGCGGTGAAATAATTTGCACATCTGCAAGTCATTTTATATAACTTCTGTTTATGGTCTGCCTCAAGCAGAGTCAAAGGTAGCACCAAGAATATTAAAACCTGCGCATCATGAGTTTCCTGTGTGAGTGGCTTTTTGCAGGGGAGGTAAATAGCTTAGGGCTGCTGGAGAGAGTCTGAGCTTTCTTGATGCTATAATGTTAAGGTTAATGAAAACACTGAATATCTGAATGTGTGCTGAAAATCTTGGGTATTTTCTGAACCTTCTGTTCTGGTGAAGGAGGATCTCCACTCACAGAAGAGGTGGTAGTAGGAGAGATCCAAATGCTTTTGGATCAGTGACAGCTGAAAGAGGGCTGGAGTCTATCTGGGAACACTTGAGTTTTTCTACATGCCTGTCAGGGAAAAATTGTGGAGATGCTTTTCAGGATGTGCTAGGGAGCTCATCTCTCACAGTGTCTGCAAGGTACCTGACCTCTTTTTAGTTTGATGTGGGTCAGGGAAGTGAGCGGACAGTGAAAGTCAACTTTGGGACAGCACTGTGCATGCTCAATGTCCCTGGTCCCTTGCTTATTTCTGCTACAGTGTCTTCTGGTCTTGTTAAAGCCATAGTGCCAGTCTTCCTGTTGAGGCTCTATTAAAAACACATTCAAAAAAAGCTAAGTTTTCTTGACTAGCAGAAAAAGTGTCTTACTACTCTAAAAAGAAAAAAAACTGAAATAAAATTTCTTCTTATTCCCATATTTTTCCTGTCTATATAGTGAAATACATGGATACAGGGGAAAGATATCAAAAATAGTATGATAGTTGGCCTTATGAACTATTAATGTTTTTATGTGCTGATGTATATGTGCTGCTCAAGATGTACTTATCTTTACATTGATTAATGCAATAGGGCTTTCAGACAAATTTTACTTGTAGACACTCACATAATACAAATAATAAATAATGCTGTTAATATTCCACTCTGTGGCACAAGCATTACAGAATTATATACATAAATTCCCATTCAAGTATGAAGATGTGAAAAGTATGTTCAACAAGTGATCCAACCATTGAATTTTAGGAATATAAGATAGGTGCTAAATGACTAAAATTTGAAATACTATAATTCTGTAAAATAATTTAAATTCAGATTAATTTCTGTTGACAGCATTTGGATCTGGAGCAGAATATATCTCATAACTCATAAGTGAAACCAATTGTCATTAGAACAGGCTGAAAAAGAGATGACTTTCAATGTTTAGATATAAGAAATAAAAGGATTTGATTGTAAAAAGTTTGCATAGTTTTGACAAAAACCCCATGGAGATGTATTTCCTGTAGTGCAGTCTGTGTTGAGAAGAGAGCACACGAGAGCAGTGGACAGTAAAGCCGAGTGGTGGCAAGACCTGGGACTGCAAAGGGGCACTGTGGGAGAAAGGGAAGCACAAAAGACACAGGGCAAATCTAGAAGCCCCAGTTTTTCATGTTTGGGTTCCTTCATCAAGTTTGCCTACTGGTATGTGGTACTAGATATAAAGTATATGGTATAAATAAGGAGAGAAGCAGAGATGTGAAGGCTTTATTATTGAAATGAGAGCAGGAGTGAAAGTCTGGAGAGAATGTACTTCTCTTAACCTTTTCATATCCCTGAAAAGAATAAAAAGAAACTTTCTTTGTTGATAAGACCCTAAAGTCAAATGACATGGGATTAACTGCAGAACTTCTTGTATCAAAAATTATTTTCTTTGTTGTAAAGAATGTTCAACAAAAGCTATGTAAGATGCTTCTATTTAAAATTTCAAAAAGAGATGGTTTTCTTATGTACCTTAAATGTGCTTATCCTACAGAACTCTGTCCTTGATTGTGGGAGTTCATCTGCTGCTATAGTGTAAGGTAACAGAAAATAATCATGAGCTTACTCATATTTTTAATGTGTTTCTTCTATCGACAGCAAGTCAGTGAAAGGCAATGAAGTCAGGGTGGAGGAAGTTTGTAAATAGAATCAAAGGTTATACCGTTCCAGGTGTTTTAAGTGCCACTCATGCTTGAAAGAGAAAGACAGCCCTCATCATTTGAAGCTGGGAGTTTTAAAGCTGATTCTTTACTATTCCTTGAAAAGCTGCAACTGAGTGAAAATTAGAACATGTTTTGTGATTATTATTATGCCAAGCTTTTTTTTTTTGGTGGGGCGGTGGGGTGGGGAATGCGTGGCTTTTTCTTTCTTTTTTTTTTCTTTTGTTTTCTTTTTTCTCTTTTTCCTTTTTTTAATTTATTTTGTTATTATGAAGAAATTTTTTTTGGATATGTGAGGCTGTCAGATTTATTACTGTCTCCCGACAGTATATTAAGAGTGTTGAAGTTGCACATACTGTAACAAGAAAATCAGAATTTCTTTATCATTTATCTCTAAGATGATTAGGATTTCATTTTCTTCCCTAAGATCTTCAGCTGAATGTGATGAAAGACAAACAAGGATGTACTACTTAGCTGCTAATAAATTTCCATTCAAATAATAAATATGTTGAGAAGTATAATAGCAATAAATTTTTCAGAGTAAGAAATGTATGAAGGCAAGCAGTGAGGAAAAAAACCAATGGATTACTTCTGCAGACATATTTTTACTCCTCAGTCAATAAAATTATATAAAAAACGTAAGGTAGTGGTGTGCAAAGGCCTAAAACAAAGCAAATATGTTACTCTGGGTCCTGCTGAAAATTAACGAGTCCCAGTCATGAAACAAAGAACCTGTCTTTGTCTCAATACAGGCGGGAACACTTAAAATCCATTTTTCTGGATTCTGGACCAGCAGTCAGTGCCTGAAGATGCTGGAGAGCCAGCAGCTGGGGTATCAGCAGGCTGCTCTTGAGCCAACATCCCTCTTTCCCTGAGCTGTCCCTGTCAGTGCAGATCTGGGCCTTAGGAGGAAGGGAAGAGTCAAAAATAAGGAGTTTTCTTTGGCTACTGGACTAAGAGAAAAGAGAAGCTGATCTTTAGATTGAGGAAATACTTCTTGGTTTCTCTGCCTTTATTGTTTAGGCTGCAAAACTCTTTTCACTCTTAGTTTGATATTAACTTCATCAAAGATATTTCACTAACAATCAATTTTCTCAGCTAAGAAAGACAATCCATTAGATCAAAAATGCTTAGTTTCTTGGGACAGGAAGCGCTGAAACTGGTGTTAGCAGCAAAGCATATTGTGTGTTCATATGGCTGTCGAATCAATACGCAATAAATAATGGAGATGCTCATAGATATAAAAATAGACAAGAGGAATTGATATAGGACCAAAAGGAATTAAAACAAGACCTAAAACCGAGCCAGGAGACTCCACAAAATGAATTAAAGCAACATCTGGAAGCTTTCCAGAAAGAATTGACAAAGAACTATTGTTAGAAATGATATCTTTGTCTGAGTACAAACTCAAAACTACAGAACTCTGTCTAGTTCAATAAAATGGAGGGTAGACATGAAGTGACTTAGATCAACAGGTTTTCCAGGAATAGAGGAGACTGGGAAACTTGTATAATTTGAAATTTCTTGACAGAAATGGGCACTCAGGGGTCTGGGCAATTAAACAGTAGCCTTGAGAAGAAAATTATGGGGACTTTAGAGGACAACTGTCTGGGTGAGGGATTGGGTCAGTGGAGATGGCGACTGATGCAGGGTGTTTGCAAGTTTTCCAATTTGTTTTTATTCATTGAGGCCTGGAGGGTAGAGGTTGGGTTGGCTCAGCTCAGATAACACAACCCTCCTCCCCTGTATCTTTGTGAGAAAACTCCCTGGGAAGATTATTTGGCACAGTTCAACATCCTAGTCCAAATGAATGGTTGGGGAGATGAACAGATGAACACCATATGGTCGGAGGCACAGAGCAGTTGTGAGAGGCACTGTTTGCTCTGAACCCGTAGGCACATTTCTGTGTTAGAGGCTGGCTGTCTTGTCTGCCCCCCTCATCAATTCCTTGTAAACACAGTTCTTAAGCACATTTGAATAATTTTGGCTAGCTGGAGGAGTAACTAAAACCCTAAAAATACTGGCTATTTGAATTGTTTGCATAAGGTGCATTGCAGCAAAGCATCTGTACTCCAGTCAAAATTTATGATTCTTATCCTAAGCCCAGTGAAACACCTTTTCTGCCTGCTGTGATGCCCACTTTTCCTCCTCCTTAACAATTATGAGATCAGAGCATGTGTAGAGCAATTCCATATTGCTGAACTTGGTTAAACATTTCTTCAAGCTACAACTGGCTCTCTGCACAGGTGCTGTGCAAATGCAAACTGCTGAAAGCTAATGTATAAAGGCTCTGCTCTTCCTTCAGCAGTATGCTGTAGTTTAAAGGGTCAATCCCAAAGAGAATAAGAAATTTCTTCCCTGACTTTTTTTTCTTTAACCAGTGCCCAGAATGCTTCCGACATCTTTAGCTGACCCCAGGATGATGAATGAGGTCATCTTGCTTAAGTCTGTTACTTTACATTATGTTTCTGCACCTCAATAACCACACTTAAAGGAGCATCTCATTTTCATAATAGAAAAAAATTAAATGCCTTCCTGATACAGCTTGCACCATTTCAGGTCACCCCGTTCTCTCTGCTGTTTATTGAACTGCATTAGCATCACCTTCAGAGGAAGTTGGTCACCTTTCCTTTATATGAAGGTACAAAGTGGTGAAGTGAAAAGGGTGGGTGAAGCAAAAGCAAAAATTGCAATTAGTTTAAGTGCTGCTCCTAGAACATTCTAGTCAAAACTGAAAGCTCAAAGGAAGAAATAAGGGGGAGGAGGAGGAAGCAGTTCTCATTTAAATGATAAGGTTTTATTTACATTTCACTGCCTAAGAAAAAGACAAAGAAACTGGGATATGATTCCTGTGAAACTGTCTTATCCAATATATATTTTTATCTAGAAATGGTTGTACATAAATAGTCTACATGATTGAAATACATGCTGATTTTTTTTCTCACAGAAATATTTAATCTGTCTCCCCAAATGGAAACTCTTAATTAATGAAACTGTGATTATTTTTTAAAAGGGAATTTGTCTGTAATAAAAAAGGTAGGATTATGTCCTGTGTGTTGCTTCCCCTATTAACTGACAATATTACTAAGGAAGATAACTAATGAGATACTTGCATCCTTCCTTATCAATATCCCTATTTTGTGTTGTTCCCCTTTTTCAGAAATACTACTGTTTTTAAAGTCCTCATTTGAAAAAAACAGAAAGAAAAAAACCCATTTCAGTGGTAGGGATCATAACTTTCCAGATCTCTGCTGACTGTGTAAATGCACCTCAGGTTATAACTTGATCCTTGTAAGAGGGAATATGTTTGTGAAAGCCATTATGAATGCTTTATTTTCTTGCAAAAAGATTCATCTTCTTCTTTTTCCTATTAGTATATATTTATTTTTTCTTAATTGTTCTTTGCAGCACCTCTACTCTTTTTAAATCTGTGAAAATATTTTTTGTAACAACATTTGTCTTTAAAAATATTTGTCATATTATTTATACTTGGATTAATGTGTGAAATTTTCTTTCAGGGAAAGTGTGTGTAACAATGATTGATTTCATGTGACGAAGGCAGTATGCAAAGGAGGACCAAAGGCTCTGGATCCAGGCAAGATAACAGAGATCAGTCTACAAGAAGCAGACAAATATGTGTCTTTACACACATCTACATTAACATAGCAGATTCCTATCACTGGGATGTCTCTAGAACTTCCTCACTTTTCTCTTCTGTCCTTGTGTCTGCTTCTATGACAGGCAGCATTTCAGCAATTCTGTGAGACATGGATATTCCTTGATATCTGATAAGGCCATTTACATCACAAAGTCATCCAAAAAGCTGAACTTAAAAAGATAATAAGGTCATCCCCTTTCAGGACCAAAGAAAATTTACATACAGACATTTTAAACTTTTTAAATTTTTTTTTAAAGACATACAGAAGACTGTTTAAATACTGAATTGATTACCAAGAAGAACCTCTGGGAGCTGATTGATAATCATGTTTCCACATGAAGTTGACAATTGAGTATTTGAATATACTATTGAAAAGTATAAAAGAACAAATGAAATGCGCATTCAAAGAGGAAGAAAACAGTGTATAATCAGAAGAATAAAATTTTTACTTATACTGTTGAATTGGTTCATTTAAGAATTCAGCTGCAAGATTGTGTCAAGCGTACAATAACAAGGGGGGTTCTATACTGTCAGCCTGCTTGTCCATGCTGAATGAAATACAAATATAAAACATATTAAATACATTATGACAATAACAGGATTTCTAATATATATGTATTTACAGATATTTAATATTACAAAAAATATAAGGCTGTACAAGTCTTTCTTGGTACTAATGTCATTTTGAGTAGAATCACAGAATATCCTGAGTCAAAAAGATCACCAGAGTCCAACTTCTGGTCCTGCACAGGACAGCCCCCAAAATCACACCATGTGCCTGAGAACATTGTCCAAAACTCACTTGGACTCTTGTAAGCTTGATACCATGACCACTTCCCTGGGGAGCCTGTTCCAGCATTCAACCCCCCTCTGGGTGAAGAACCTTTTCCTAATATCCAACCTAAACCTCCTCTGGTACAGCATGAGGCCATTCCCTTGAGTCTTGTCACTGGTCACCACAGAGAAGGGTTCACTGTCTGTCCCTCCTCTTCCCCTCACAAGGAAGTTGTCACTGCCATGGGCTCTCCCCTCAGTCTCCTCCAGGCTGAACAAACCAAGTACCCTCAGCCACTCCTCCTCTGGCTTCCCCTCAAGCGCCTTCACCATATTTACAGCCTTCCTTTGGACACTCCCTAATGACCTTAGACCATTCTTATATTGTGGTGCCCAATATATATATTCAAGATGAGACTGCTGCAGTGCAGAACAGAGCAGGACAATCCCATCCCTTGCCCAGCTGGAAATGAGGTGTTGATGCATCCAGGACATAGTTGTCACTTTTGGCTACCAAGGCACACCATGGACTCATATTCACCCCACCACTGACCAGGACCAATAGGTCCCTTTCCACAGCTTACCTCCCCAGTCTCTCATTCCTCAGTCTGTGTATACATCCAAGGTTGTCCTGTCCCAGGCGGATACTTGCCCTTTTCCCACTAAACTGGATCACATATGATGCTGCCATCACATCATGGGATGGAATGGGGAAGAGCATAAATGGCTATTACTTTTACTTTGCCAGTCTACATCATTGCAATGTGTTTCCAAGTCTGGATGAGGTGAGCCACTCACTGCATGGCAGCCAGAAATGCATAACTTCTTTATATCAGCTTGAGAGTGCACTCAGTAGGGCTCCAATATCAAGGTCTGACAGGAGGAAGGCATACTCATTTTTTGATAAATCTATTTCTTGTCCAGAATACACTATGGCTAACTAGTATTTCTTTTCTCCTACTGCATGATGACAAAGAAAGTTGCCTACTGGTAGTCCCTTGCTTCAGCATATCTCAGTCTTATACCCCAGACTTTGTACCATCAAACTCTGCAGTACAGGTCCTATTCAAAATTCGGTACAGTTCCCTCACTGCATATCCACACAGCCTTTTTCCTATATATGGCGTACACGTAGTGGACAGTATCTTTGCATCTGATATTGCAAAAGGAACTGGAGATTATGCATTGCATTGTTGAAATGCGAAATGCTTAAAGCTCTGGTGTTATATAGAAAAGAAAAAAGGAAATAATAAAAAAAGATGGTTTTCCCTTTAAGGTTACACAACCAATATTTGAGACCACCAGTTCTAAATAAACTACAGATGCTGATTATCCAGGATTGAGTTCTAGATTTTTTTTTTTTGGGGGGCATTGCTCAGCAAGCTGTCACTGAAAAGAAACATTTACACTAATTTTATATCCTCTGAATTTTCTCTAAAATGTATAAAGGTACCTAATGAGAATATGATGACAACTTTCTCTCACATATAGATAAAGAAAAACTCATTAAGCAAATTTTTTCTGCCAAATATAAGAAGAATCATGACAATTCCTCTGAGCTCACAAATCTCAAAAGTTAAACTTAACGAGTAAAGGAATTTTTAAAAAAAATTATTTTTAAATAGCAATATGCCAGAATTTTGTAATAAGGGATATAGTATAAATAGCAAAAATGAAGAATTTATTATTTTGTTTCTATCAGACATAAGAAAAGTAGAAAAAATGAATTAATTTTGTAAACACACTTGTTTTTTGGCTCTTGCTGGCTCTTGAATGTTAGTGTCTTCAATTTGTATCCAGTTCTGAGCTCCTCAGTGCAAGAAAGACAAGGAACTAGTGCCGAGGGTCCAGCAAAGAGGATGAGGAGACAGGAGCCACTCTGTTATGAGGAGACCTGTGGGAGCTGAGGCTGTTTAGTCTAGAGA
Organism: Myiagra hebetior; assembly: GCA_013397015.1. Classification (NCBI taxonomy): domain Eukaryota; kingdom Metazoa; phylum Chordata; class Aves; order Passeriformes; family Monarchidae; genus Myiagra; species Myiagra hebetior. The sequence continues at coordinate 2,336,683 of VWZQ01003630.1, forward strand.
AGAGAAGACTGAAAGGGGATCCCAATAATGAATATAAATATCTCAAAGGGTGGTGCCAAGTGGATGGTGCCAGACCCTTTTGAGTGGTGCCTAGCAACAGTACGAGGAGCAATGGCCAGAAACTAAAACACAAGAATTTTCCCCTTAACATGAGGAAGAACTTCTTTACATTGAGGATAGCAGAGCACTGCAACAGGCTGCCCAGGGAGCTTTTGGAGTTTCCCCTCTCTGGAGACATTCAAACCCAATCTGGATGTGTTCCTGCATCACCCGCTCTAGGTGTCCCTTACTGGGCAGGGGGGGGTTGGACTAGATTATCTCCAGAGGTCATTCCAACCCTAACAGTTCTGTGTTTCTGAGAGAGTAGTTTGCTCTTCAAGGTAATATATAAAGCATATTTTTGCAGGAATTTCTAACATGGGATCCATTTCTAGTTGTGCTATGCAATAATAGGTTACTTAACTCTTTTTAAAATAAAGAAAAGGGTGTCTACATTCCTTCAAAACCTTTTTGCACCTTTGGTTTTGTACCATGATAGAAAAAACAGATTTCAGTCACATTAAAAAATGTTAGAAATATTTGTGCTTGAGATGTTAGAAAATACAGTATATACTCATTAGTATAAATTGCATGATGTACAAAATTTTCAGTGTAAAATGTTATTTTATGAGACCTTTTCTCACACCCATTACCTACCTCTCTCTCTACCTTCCTCTTATTTTTAGCAATCCTGTGTACAATTCAGCTTTATATATACTTTACTGACTGAATGATAGACTTTCTATTACTTGCACCTGTTTCCAGCCTAGGATGAAACTTCAGAGTGCAGAAAGATGAGCAGGGCAAGTGGTTAGATTAAGAATCTGCTTTCCTGTACTTAAACTAGTAATATATTTTTGCATTGTTCGAAGCTTGCAGGTATGTTTTTCCCCAACCTAGTTCTGTGCTAGATAAATATCCACAGAGGCTATATTATAACTTCAGTAGATCATCTATGAGCCTGAGAAGGTAACCTGATTCTAAGAGACCTCTGAATAGGAAAATGCAGGATTTGAGAAAACATTTAATCATTTCCAGGAAATGCAGACCCCAATGTGCATATGACAGTTCTTTATTATGTGCATGAAGATTTTTGAAGAAAAAGATCTGAGCTTCCAATGTGGGATTTCAGACTTTTTCTTTTGGTATCTATATTAGCAATAGTAATATATGTTGAATGAACTCCTGCATTCTGAATCAAAATAGAATATTTTTTTTCCTCTCTCTGTAAGCAGTAATTGTTATTCAGGCTATGTCAGCCACTAAATGTGACCACAGGTGTCCCTGAATGATTTCTCCTAATCTTTATTTCTAACAACAGATTATCAAGTGGATCCTTTTACCATCCTACTTTTTAGACAAAGCCTTATACTATGAACATTAATATAGCCTTCAACATTTTCTGCAGTACAAAAGAAATTCTGAAGAAGTCCAGTGGTGAGTGTAATTGGACAAAAAGAAAGTGCTTTTCTCAATCTCGATCTTCAGGTTCAGAGTTGATGGATTCTCTTCCTTTTCCAGCTGACATCTGCCTGATGAAAAACCTTTCATTTGAAAGAGATGCTTGCCTCTCTTTATCTACCTGGTCAAGAGTGTTTTCATTTTCACATTGCTATCTCTGTCTAAATTAGCCGGGGACTTACAGAGAACTTGTTGTCTGTATCAGCCCAGCAGATTCTTATATTTGCTTCTTTTTGTCTATTGTGTCTTTTACTGTTACTCTTGAAACAGGCTGTTTATTTTCTATAAAACAGTTAAACTAAACTAATTTTTATCACTAAATTATTTACAAAACTGCTAGACAAAAATTCAGACATGGTTTCTTTTGTAATCTAAAAAAATCAAGTTAAAAGTATTCAGGAAAGTGGAAGACATCTGGATACCATTTTAGTTTGATAATTAGGTTCATACAGTAATAAATACTGCACACTTCCATTACAGATGTAAACATATGTATGACCGAGAAGTCTGAAATAACTCTAGCGAATAACCATTGCTATCAATACACTGATGATATTGATTTATAGCAGTACAATCACCTTAGTTGCCATTTTTTATTCCAATGAATTCTGTTACTATTTTATTTTCTAGAAAAATTTTCAAAATTTGTCTTTACTGCATAATGACCCACCAAAATTCATCTTATTTTGACACTGCCAAATTTCATCTTCTTGACTCAAAGCTATGTTTTCTGATAGCTTTGACAGTTATAGCAACCTAACCATGCTTAAATCAGATTTTGCTTTAGGGACACTTCTGAATAATTAGTAATATACAGCTCTCTTTAAAGACTGTGCTAAAAGTACAATACACATTGGAATGAGAAGGGGAAAGTGAATATGGAAGAAATAATTGAAATTCATTTTTCATTGAAATTGCTTCTTATAATTGTAAATTTGAGATAACCTTACAATGGATAAACAAACATGATAATGCATGTGGTGAGAATACTTATCTTGAGATTCTGCAACACATGTATGACTGTCACAGCATAGCACAGGGTCTCTTTGAAGATAGAATTTGCTTAAATAAGGCTTCAGAAGATCTTTTAAGAGAACTGGAATTAGTTTGTCAGCAGTCTTTTCTAGGACACAGAATTTGTGTGCAATCACTGGGTTTAGGGCATATATTTCCAAAATGTATCTTTCCACAGAGTGTTCACCAAAACTGACACTCCAGGCTAATCAAACTGAAGCATCTTGGGTTTCTGAAAGGATTTAATAGCATCTGTGGGTTCCTTTGATTCTTAGGATAATATGGACATATCCAAATACTTCTTAATAATGTTACTCCTGTTAAAAAAATCAGCAGTGTAGTTCTGCCATTAGTACCTTTCTTTCAGTTTATTTTTAAATTATTGTGTATTACATGTAATAATGATTCTTATTTCTATTTTATTTGCATGTGTTTTAATATTAAAACATGGGCTGTTGTTTTTGTAGACTGATATTTTCTCAATTCAGACTGCACTTCTGTTTTTCTAAACAGAAGCTCATAAAATTTACAATTTTATCATTCTGCCTTTTCATCAAGTAGTTGAATTAAATAAGCCCTCTTCCTTTCTAGGGTTTTAACAAACTTTTTGCCAAGTCTGTCACTGTTTTGTTTTAACATAATAAAGTATAGTCAGAAATGATTCATGCTTTCTCTGACCATTACTTCTTCAGCTTGAAGTGAAGGCAATTTTTTTGCTCTCAAGGACAGTGTTAAGGGTATGCTACCACAGTTGCTGGGGAGATCTCTTGATTCTCATTAATTTGCAGAAATTCTTTTCATTTCTATTTCCATGACATATTTAAAAGGTGAATGTTCTAAAAGATGCATGATAAGATGCCATGAGGAGCTTGTGCTTTTTGTAATAGTGTGTCATGAGGAAGTAATATGACAGAAATACATTCTTCAGTATATTATACTGTGGGTAATCTGAACAGAAGAAATGTCTATTTTGGACTTAGTCAAAAAGCAATTATATTTTCTTTTCTGAAACGGATGTTATTCTAGGCATTCAGGCCTCTTATTAGACTGTTCTAGACTTTTTTGCATTCAGTTTTATGAGCAAATAAAATTTTCCACCCATATGCTTTGGAACAGCAGCAGGTATAAAGTGTTTTAGACATGAAGATGTCTGAGCTGCGGAGAGAGAGAGGATGCTGTTCAGATTCCTTAGCTACAGGAGAATAAGGGACTGTCTGTATCCAACTATGCTCACAATCTTTCCTCTTCTGAATATTTTTGGTATATGGCACGTGACTGTACCATGCATAATAAGCATGCTCCAAATGACAACTGTGGATTTAGAAACTTAGGAGTGTAAATAATAAGAATTATCTGAGCATTTAAGAACTGTGTATTCATATACAAGAGATACTTGTCTCTTATACTAGAGATACAAATCTAGGTTAGTTTCACCACCTACACCATGTTATAAAATAGTAGAGTATATATATAGAGTATAAAACAGTATTTACCGCTATTACGTGTATTTATCAATTTGAACAATTGCAGCAAGGGTTTTTAACAAGAAGGGGAAATAAGGAAGAAAGGGAAAAATCATATTTCCTTGTCTCAATATGAATAAAAGGAAAATCCTACCAGTATTTAGAAATGTTTATCCAATTCTTCTTCAGTAGATGAAGTCTAAGCTTCTTTGCATGGGCTTCCCACTAGTCTGTATAAGAAAACTGGGTTGAAAATGTGGAAAACAAAACTCCTTCATAATTTAATATATGTTTTAGTATATCTTCAGTGTTTTCTCAAAGCAGCTAAGAATAACCGAAGAGTTAGAGGAGAAGCAAATTAAATCAGAGATGAAGAGACTATTTCCCTCACACACTGTAAGACTGTAAGTCATTAAGGATCCAGTGCCACCTACTACAAGATTTTGTGTTCAGGCACTTAAGACTTTGCCAAGCTAAGCAGTCAGATTGAAATTTCTTATTTCTGAATTTCTGTTGCAAAGTGAGATTATTTGGATATTTCCAGCCATGGTGATTTAGTTCTTTTCAAGAATGATACCAATAAAAAAACTGTTGACTGGCCAACGTTAAAATAAAAAGAGTAAATTCGTGCTTTGAACTTGAAAATTGGCAAACTATTACAGTATGTGCTTTTTCTGTCACAGTAAAATCTGTTGGAAGTTGTCTATGAGCTATATGATTAAAAAGAAAAGCATAGTTCATATAAAGTTGATATAAGGATCTTAACATTTTCCAGAGGAATTCTTTTTTTATGCTAAGCTTGCCTCTGACCGATGCTAGAAAGGCACCAGGCTCAATGCTGAACAGCACTGGTTATTTCCTGAACCTGCATAGAAATAGCAAAATGAGGCTCTCAGGAGCATAAGGGATACAGACAGTGGGGTAACTGGAAATGGGAATTGGTAAGAGACAACAACTGGAGTAACAGACTAATCTGCAGAAACAAAGCAATTAGGCACAAGGGAAGAGAAGTACTGAGCCTACAGAAACTGAAAGGGAGAACCTGTGAACATGGAAACTGGGGAAAATGTTAAAAGAGGGACAGGCAGTTCTGGAGAAAGGAGTTGATGTCCAGATGGTGCTGGACATGGCATGAGCATCTTGGTTGGGGGCCTGGTAGAAAGAATAGAAAGAAGCAGAAGTCAGCAAAGGTGGATAAAAGAGACAGTGGCATTGCTATTGAAAACAGAGAGAAAAGTTGTCACTTTACCACGAGCAGGGTTTTGGCAGGGGGTTGGAACTAGATGATCTTTAAAGTCCCAAACTATTTTATGATGCTGTGGTTCTATGATGATTAGAGCTTGCTTTCCTTGCAAGAGCAGAAGAAAACTTCTGAATCCTAACTTTGTCAGTCAGAACTGTTATGAAAACCACTGGCAAAATAGCCTCTTTCTTTACAAACAGGACATGGGTGAAGATAACAGAAGATAATCAATTACTTCTATCTGGTCAAAGGAGAGGCAAGAATGGTTAAAATGAGCTATTCCACGTTTTGTGTCTGAACATAATCAGTAGAAGTTTGGAAAGAGTTTAAAAACATGCAAAACTTACAAAGATTCAGATGCCGTTGCAGAGAAATAGGATGAGTTTTTACTTTTTAGGAATCTATGGGTTAAGAAAAGCTTATGCTAGAGATTGCAGCTGGGCTCATTATTGTAACTGACTTCTGGTAGATTCTGCTGCGATAAAAGTGAAAGCAAACATCACGCAATGGAGTGATTTTTCATTTCATGTCTTTCCCATTTTCTGAGAACTCTATAGCCACATATATATATATATATAGGTATCCATTTAAGCCTCCATGGTGCAGCAGCTGCAATTTGAACATAACATGGAATCTGCACTGGAAAATTAGGTTCTAATGGCTGGACACTGACATATGTTTTTCTGGCTATGAACTGTCCCTACAACTCATTGCTGCTTGTGTAAAATGGACATAATAATACTTATGTCAGCAGACCACTCTGAGCATAAATTCAATTGAGTAATCCTTGTGAGGAGTTCTAGTAATACTTTTCTGATTGGAACAGAAAAGTTCCTGTAGAAATTAATAAATCTTTCTTCTGAGTTTCAATTGACTTCATTAAATAAGAAATAGAGATAGTATAAAAAGCTAAAAGAAACAAAGGATATCATTGAATTCTATTAAATGAGAGCTATTCATCCTGTGCATGAAAAGGAAGAGGAATCTTAAAACACTATTATTTTATCAGGAGGCTAAAGAGTTTGCAGTGATGAATATGAAAGGCACATGATCATGTAAGGTTTTATGCAACTCTGGCATTGCCTAACTTCTAAACATGTATCCCTGGAGCCCCCAAAATCTTACAGTGAAGTTTATCTGTCCTCATGTGTTTTATTTGATATATTGTATAGTCTGTCTATAAGATCTGTACAGGAAAGGCAAAAAATTTAAGAAAAATCCTGTTGTTTCTGGGAATCTTTAATAAAGCATGCTTTATATAACATAAACCCTTTAATTCTTCAAATGTATACAATACTGAAAAGTCAGATGTATTTCCATTCAAATACTACGTAAATGCTGAAACGGAGGACCAGCTTTTTAGTGATTGATTTTGCATCCACATTCGGTTCAGCAAGAAGCAATCAAACAAGTTGCTTTTTATCTGTTTTTGCTGTATGAAGTGTGAGGAGAGGTCAGGGGAAAATTATTTAGGTTCATTTTAAAGAATTGCCTTCTTTCGTCTCATCATTTTGGTTATAAATTGAATTTGTATTTCCTGTTTATGCACAGCTTCCTTGGAAGGTCAGGGCAGGCACATTATATTAACTAGAGCTGTGCAAAAGATTGATTTTTTTGGTTTGATGACCCAACAGTGAATAAATACATGTAATGGATCCAAGGAAACAAAACATTTGAAGGTATCGTTCTTTTTCAACAATTTAAATTGGAAAAGCCATACAAGTAAAATGCAGTTTCAAAATGAAGTGTTTTCCCCCACTGTAATATTATAACCCTTTAAGAAAGGATAGGTTTTATTTTGGTCTGGCACTGGAGTTTATTTGCTGTGGAATTCTTTACAGTTTTGATGGAAGCCTCTCTTTCTGTCTTGATGGAAATCCATGTTTCTTGTACCAGTTACATTTTTACAATAACTTTACCTATAATGGAGCACACTTTACCTTTATAGCTGAGTATCAGGCATAACTCAGTACAATCTTATTTAGATATGGTTAGATCCAAAACTCATGTAATAAAATATCTCTGTCTTTTTCAACATACAGTGTATCAGTACCCAGTTTTTCATAAATGCTTTTAAATACAGCAGGTCCTGAGCTTCCAGGCTCAGCCTTCTTTTAAAAACACGTCACGAGAAAGATGCGCTACTTTCAAAAAGTGAAATATTAGTAACTTTTTGAAATCACATATGTCTCAAACATCTGCCTTAATGCATATCAAATAGTTGCATAATTCTTTTGCTCTTACCAGAGACCAATTATGCAAAATTGCAGGAAAAAGGAAGAATTATTTTAGGAATTTAGAGGATGAGTCACATGCAAAATTTGTTATGAACTTAACTGAGGAGCAGCTCCAAACTCTACAGATTGCAGTAGATAAAATAGTCCCCTTAAATGGACTTGTGTATAAACCTTAAAGTACAAAAAATATAGCTTTTTGGATTCTTGATTTTTCAGTTGTATTGTCTTTAAAATTCCTTTTGGCCTAGGGAGCATATTTTTTAACTGGTTGAATAGTGTTGGCATGATATGTTTCTTGCAGGTTCATGTTTCAGACAGCAATAAAATTATGTCCAAAATTTCAGCAAATAATCCATATTTTGCCAATATTTTTATGGAGCTTCATTTTTATAATAGAATCAAAGTATAATTTTGAAAACTAATTTATGACTAAACTCTTGTAAATATCAATTGGTTATAGTATAGGGAATTTTTTATTTCTTTATATGCCATTGATAAGAGAGTATAAATAATCAGTTTTAAGAGCATTAAAATAATCCATTTTATAAGCAGCAATAAACTTTTAAATCATCATCAAACAAGGTGATTCAGTTGGCACTAAAATACTTTGAATGTCAATATTTCTAAAGGATAGGCCTGATTTCAAACTAAAAATATGCATTTAACAGAATCATTATGAAAATTAAAGAATATTTGAAATTTCTGTTGAAATGGAGTAAATTATATAGGTGTTCATGAAGTTTATGTAGAGGTTACTTGTAGAAAAAAAAGATGTTTAAGAGATTAGAAAAAAAGAAAAAGCCGACTGTGAGTACACTGTCTGTATACCTGAATATATTTTGGCTCCCTGTGTAATTGAATTGATAGTTTTGAGATTTATTGCTTTGTTATATTATTTTGAAATTTCTGTGAAAACCAAAAATACTCATACCAGTTCTATATGGCAAGAATTTGTACCGAGGGAGGGCTGCGGAGCTGACCTCTGTGAGAAGATGCCAAGGGCTACCCCATGCTGGACTGAGCCTGTTCCATCCAGCTCCAGAACAGGCCCACAGCAGGGCACTGCTGAGGTTCTCAGCAGCTGGCAGCACCTCTCTGGCAGCATACTCTAGAAGGAGTAAAATACATCAGGCAGAAGTTGTGAGAGAGAGAGAGAGATGATAGAGAAATGACTATGAAGACATCCAGGCCAGTTAAGAAGGAGGGAGAGGATGTGCTCCGTGTGTCAGAGTGACATATGCAGCCTGTGAAGATTCCGGAAAAGCAGGCTGTTTTCCTGCAACTCGTGGATGACGCCAGTGGAACAAATATCTACTCTGCAGCCTGTGGAGGACACCCCGATGGAGTAGGTGGATGCATCCTGAAGGAAGCTGCAGCCCATGGAGAACCCACACTGGAGCAGGCTCCTGGCAGGACTTCTGGCCTGAAGGTGACCCACGCTGGAGAAGTCTGTTCCTGATGAACTGTAATGTGTGGAGAGGACCCACACTGCAGAAGTTCTTGGAGAATAATCCATGGAAAGGACCCCCAACAGAGCAGTTTGTGAAGGATGTCTCTCTCCCATGGGAGAGACTGCATGCTTGATCAAGGGCAAATTATGAGGAAGAAAGAGCAGTAGAGCAGGAGTGTTATGAACTGACCACAAGCCATGGCTCCTCACCGTCTCTGAGGTGCCTTGGAAGGGAGAAGGCAGAAGAATCTGCAATGAAGCTGAACTTTGGAAGAAGGGAGAGGCTGGGAGAAGATGTTTTCAGTTTTGCTTTTGTTTCTCATCATGCTACTTTATTTTTAATTTTCAAGAAATTAAATTAATTTTCCCCAAATCAAGTCTGTTTTGCCTCTGGCGATAACTGTCAAGTAAACCCACAAGCTTTTCCAACCTGTCCCAGAGGGGGTGGAGGGTAATGAGAGAGCAGCTGGATGAGTATCTGGCAGTCAACCAAGGTCAAGACGCCAAAATAGTTTAAAACCATAAATCTTCCTTTAAGTCACATTTTACAGTAACTGAATTATTAAAAAAAAGCAAAAAGCAAAAAGCAAAAAGCAACCAACAAAAAGCAACCAATACAAAGCAACCAACACAAAAGTCCATGTTGTAAGAAAGATGACTGTGCATGAACATTTGTAGCACTTATGCCTTGTCAAGAATGTAGAATTCCTTTCACTGCAATTGTACAGATATCAGCAGATACATCAGTGAGGCTGACACATCTTACAGGGTATATTCCCATATGGCTAAGAAGTAAGTTCAGCACACCTATGTGCCCCAATTTTGTCCCTTATTTGCACTTAAGAAATGTTAAGGAGATGGGGGTGTAAATCTTTCTCAAAAGTGACTGCAGCATTTACTTCTGGGGGAAAACAGCAATGTAAAGGGCAGTAGCCAGAATCTGGAGTCCATGATCTTGGTGTCATCAGTATTGTAATATGCACAAGAGATTGTTCTTCTGCATTAGTTACAGGTTCCTCTGCAGAATTGTGGAAATCCTTTGCTGAAATGAAGTCTAATTACTTTTCTTATGAATGACTGTCAGCAACCTCAGAGAATATAGAGTTCATGACCAACAGAAAAATCACTTGATGCTATAAAATGGTATGATTTTGCAAAAACTTCTCTAGCACGAAGCTCATCAACCTTTGGTACGACAAACAAAAAGACAGGAACTTCCACAGGAGCCACAGTAAATATACCAACAACAAAGTGATCTAATCACATGCCTTGTTATAAGGGATCCCTGGAATAATATCACCAGCTGTCCATATTTGCAGCAAACTCTTTCCACTTCTCCTGGACATTTGGTTCAAGGCCAAGCAGCTTCAGTGTGGATCATTTCACATGAACAGAGCTGCTCGAGAACTCTGTTGGAGACACGAAGACAGCAGGAACCTGAACAGCAAGCAGAGTGGTGTTTGACTTTGAATTGATTCCCTGGCTTTTAAAATTGCATCCTTAGAGAAAGCTTTCATATACTATTGCTACATTGAATCCTGAGTTTAGTGATTTGTCAACTCCTGCCACTGCACACTGTTTTCAACATGAATGCATGTAAAACCAAGCAGGCTGTATCACTGAAGATCAGCAAAGTTATGCTAACTCTGTTAAGCCAATAGGTACTTTTTTATCTGTGTAAACATACATGAAATTAATACTAAAATGGCAAAAGTCATTGTTAAGCATGTGAGCTTCAGATTGTTACTGAGAATTGATGATTTCCTATTACTGAGCATTTAAAAGTTAATCTCACAAGATTTACTATTACACTGGAGCAGGGTATTAGAATGAAAATGCTGCTGCTAATGAATTGGACAATGGCTAATCTGTCTCTCTAGATCAAAGCCTTCTTTCAAAAACATAATCTAAAGTCCTTGGTCTCCCTGGAAATGAATTTAATAAAAAAAAATCTGGGTAAGGATTCTACCAGTAATTTTTGTGTTGTTGCTTAGAAAAATAATATTAGTGAAAAGGTCAAAGAAATCATATCATCCCTCTTCCAAGCAGAGAAATAATTGTGATGACTAAGAATTGAATATATTTTCTCACATAAATTTATTCCACTCCATTTTTATACTTCAGAACCCTTTTTCTAACTGGACTGATTCCACTGTGTTATGTAACTCTAGAAAGGTTTTGTAGATTTATGCAACAGTTGTCATTATCGTATAAAAACCCACTACAGCATTAGTACTACTTTTGGTATATGTTTTTAAGTTAGGTTACTCCTGTATAACTTCCATGAGTGTTTCAGAAAGCCAAGGACATTTCTGACTTTTCTTGCTCATTATGGTAAGTTTAAAACAAAACTTTCCATTTGATTGACACAGGATCTTTTCTTTCAGCACTATTTTTTAGAATATATATGTAACATGTTCAGTCCTGACAAGAAAAACCCACAAACCTTCAAGTATTCTTCAGATCAAACATAAGTTAAACCTGAAAAATTGCTTAGGATTTTAGGAAGGAACTCATAAGGGTTTCCAACACTTCTTAGGTTACTTAAGTGAACTAATTGAACCCAATACTTTAGAGTATATTATGTGCTGATTCAAACTCTGACATGAATGCTGTACCTCAGTGTGGAAAAAATGTGAATCCAGTCCTATTTAGGGACCATAAAACCTGTTGGTTTTTGAAAGTGATCAGCCTTTAAAGAAGAGAAGAAAATTTGAAGTTTTCCCTTAATAAGCAAGCTGTGTAGAAAGTCCTGGTCAGAGAAAATGCTAAGAAATGATAAGAAAAACACTGTCCCATCTTATCTCAATATTGAGATGAATTTGAGAGAGATATGAGCTTTTGGCTTCAGGTTAAGAATAAAAACTATCTAGAAAAGGGAAAAATATGAACTAAGCTGTCTTTCAAGAAAATGAAGGGGAAAATATATGTATTTGTTTATCACATAAGTTATTCATCTACTTGTGATACAAACAGTATATGAAATTAAAATGAGTTTTAGAAAAATTAGTTATTCTTTCTTCAGAAACACTGCATTAATTATTAAGTTCTTTGAACTTTTGAGCTGTGTTTTAATTTGCTTATGGACATAAAAATTCTGTAAGGGAAATCTGGGTTTTGTCTTGGCTTGTTATTTGTTAGAGGATTTCCTGGCTATGTCGCCTGTGGCATTTAATGCACCCTTGCTTTTTCTACAACCAGAAAATTTTCTTTTCATTATTATATCAATCTCAGGATGCAGTGGAAAAAATCACAACTGAAACTGGCAAAGATTTAGAAAATAAAAAAAAAATTACAGACAGAAATATAGAGATAGTATTAGTCAGTGCTATGAAAATAAAGTACTAGGCTCCACTACAGTTTAAATCCATTCAAATCAAGGACTCTGTGCAGATTAGTGACAACAGATACCCAGTGGCTTAGGGTGGAGGTAATTTGGATCAGGAACCATATTTATCCTCATCTTACTTACTTTACTAAGATTAAAGAAAATCTTAACCATCACTTTTAATGTAAATGTTTTTCTGTCTTAATAATGTCCTTAATAAACAAATATTTTTAAAAGTCTTGGCTGAAACAGTATAACTGACAGTTGCCTCACATTATCACTTTAGGATACATCATAATTTCACAGCAGTTATGTTACATATGTGGCTCTTTGCCACACAAATTTCGCAGCTTTCTAGACTATTCCACTCAAATTCACCAGGTATTTTGAGTATGACACTTTCAATTATTCTTTCTTTATATCTTGATTATGAGATCCACTGAAAAGAGAGTGGCCTGAAAGAGATCTAAAAGCAGATGTTCATCATTCTTCAGTCATCAAGCTGGCCAGTTACAGAAACTGCAGGCATAGTTGTATGTTAAAACTAATGCTGATGATTTTAGGGGCAGTTACTAGTTTAAGCACCAGCCTGAAGACCTGGATGGTATATGGGCCAATGTAATTATCAGCTAAATTAACAAACAAGGCATCAAAGAACCATTTTGCTTTGCATTTCTTTGATTTTATTGAACAAAATGTTGAAAGAATAAGAACTATAGAATAAGCAGTATATATTATAAAAACAGGGAATTTTCTTTCTTTGGATGGTGGGAGATAATATTGCTTTGACTGAAATCAAGCAGGTGTGAAAGAGGAATACTTAGTTTCTCTACCCAGCCAGCTGTACCTTTTGTGATTTGTTCATATAAACAAAATGTTTAAAATGGCTAATATTTTTTAATATATACAGATATGCAGTTTCACTCTTGATGTTTCAGAAGCCTGGGATTTTGTATGTGAGTGTAGTCTTACTCTAGATCATGGTTAAGTTGTAATTTTCATTTGGTGTAAGTACATGGCACTTGCAAAGAGCATGTTCAGTAGGGGCAAGGAGCTACATCATCACATTAGAAGAATACAAGAAGTCTTCTTGTAGGAGGTAACTAAAGCACCTCAGCTCCAGAGGGAGGGGAGTAAAATTTTCCATACCAGAAAGAGATAGAGCCTTCAGATTCCTGGAAGCTTCAGTTCATTGTTTCTTTAAACACCATTTATTTACTAATTTCTTCTGTGTGCTTTCTAAGTACTTTAAACTGAAAAAAAAAGGAATTATTGATCCTCCCTTTTTAGTCACTTCATATATATCAGGTCACTGTGACTACTGACAGCTACATGACTGTCCATGTCACTGATGTCTTCGTGTTTTCTGTTATTTTCAATTTTTCTGGCTCTGTTGGAGATATTGGACAGTCTAGTTGTCTCCCAGTTTATTAATTCTTTTTACTTCATCACATTCTAGATGTGCACAAGCCAGTAACATTCTCAGCAAAGGCTTAATCTGTTCTGGCTTGGAAAACATAACTTCACTGTACCTACTGTGGTTAAATTCTCTCCCAGATATAGCCCGTCTGCTTCCTTATTTTGTTATTGTGTCACATGCCATCATCCAAAATCACTGACTTCTCTGTACTAATAATGAAGTCAGATTCATCCATATTTTTGCTGTGGTGTTTAGCCATTAAGTAAGTCATTACAAAATAAAAATAAAAATAAAAATAAAAAACCAAAAAAACACCCTAACATTGCATTTTTTCTCCTTCCATGGGCTTGGGTTGAGGGACTCGCTCTAAATCGTTCTTCTTAGTTTCACTTCTGTATGTGTGGCTAAGTATCCCAAAAGAGGGAATGCCTTACATGGTGGCACTTGACTCTGAGCAGGATCCCTGAACAATAGCAGAAGCTAAAAAAGAGGATATAGAATTATTATCCTTTCATCTCTTCACATGCAATCTTGTCATGAGAAAGATGAGTCTCATACATGTTTGCTTTTGGTTCATCTCTCATTTCCTTGTTGATTCAATAAAGACCTAAACATCATAAAAGAGAAGAAAGGAAGAAAAACCCAAACACTGCAGACACTGAATTTCAGATGAGACAGTGGCAAACGTGTTTAAAAAGGAGTTGCTTAAGTGTATTGTAATTTGAATGTATGCTTTTATTTTTCTTATTTTATTTTTCACTATGTTTTACCAAAGGGCAGTAGCCTTTTTTCACAGTGATGAATGCATGGATTTAGCCATAAAATACTCCCTGAATGGTTAGTTTGAAATGTTAAACTCTTTAGGGGATTTATAGCCTTCTTCAGATATGTCATCAGAAGTATTTATAAATATAAAAATGAAGATAAAATATAATTTAAGTCCCTCTACAAATTATAAATGTTTGTTACTGCTGTAATATACAGCAAAATATTATTAGACATATGGTATTGTTATGTGAACCATATGCCTGCATCACTTGCAGAGCATATGGTGAGAGTTTAAAATAAGCAGCAATATAAAATATGATGGGCTTTAAAAGTGTATCATTTGTCCAAAAAAACATTTCTTTTTTTTTTTCTTGTTGTGAAACAGTTATTTGCAGAAACATGTCTGACAAAACTTCCACCTGCCAGATATTGCAGCTGTGTAATACTAAGAGTACCTCTTGTCTTTTTGCCTGCTTCCATCTCCACTGGGAATGGTTGAAATTATTTAGTGTCATAACCAAAGTGTAAGGAGATATGTTTTGCTGAAAAAACCCCGATGATGTAAAAAATAGTGGATAGGTTGCATAAGTACTGTCGTATGGGACTAAAACAGGATGGAAAACATTTGCCGTGAGTCATGGGCTCCTGTTTTGGAACATGATTGGGAAAAAATAAGACGGGCAAAACTGTAAAGCAAACTTCTCTGGAAAAGATTTGTTCCTTAACAAGTGGGAAGATTATAAAGAAACTCAGAAGGGGACAAGTCTCATTCTTCCTGTCTTCTCTGCCGACAGTTTACTGCTGGGATGAAAAGCCTCATTCTGTAGACTCAAATAATGTTCCTATCACCATGGTGCCTAAGTTCAGTTTCACTGAGTCTTATATTTCCAGTCACGTGTATTGATATCAGATTTTTTTGTGTTTGCATTAGTTCAGCTAAAATTTTATTAGCATTTAAAATCCATCACCTTTCTTCACAAAATAGGTAGTTAATAATGTGCAAATCTGGCAAAAAATTAAAAATCTTACTGTATTGCTTAGTAAGCTACCCCATATTTTTGACATTTTTGAAAAAGAATATTCAACCTCAGTGCAACAATCCACCATTGTTTCTGCTATGTTCCTTTTCACTACACAGTTTTCAGGATTTTCATTCTCTCTCGGTCTATCCTTCTTTCTGTCTTTATTTGCCTTTCTTCTTTTAGATTCTGTAGTATTGCTACTGTAAAAAAATATTGATAAATGAGGCTTGCCATTAAGGGGAAACAATTTGTAACAGAGTGGGAAGTTATAACTGTGCTTTGAATTGTTAGAAGGCAGTGATTCTTTTGAAATAGAAATGTGTGCAATTTCATGAAAAAGTGCACAATTATTTGGGTTTTGTCCCTTGCTTTATCTTTCTGCATGGCAGTACTTAGGAATAAAGTTGTATAACTAAAAGACGCTTCTGTTTGTTGCTCAAATAGAAAAATGGAAGAGAATGTTCTGGAACTTTTTACAGTTTTATTCTTCTATTAAAACTACTTACAACTATTTTTTTTTAAATCTAAATTGATAGATTTCTAAATGTAACACTGCTTTTAAATTAGATATATTTTTCTTCAGAATTGTTTCCATTCTAAATTCACAGCTCAGCAAATCATCAGGAACTCAGAACCATTTCTCTAACAATAAATTTGTATTTATTATCCAAGGTTTTAAAAAAAGAGAAGTTATTCTAAACATTGCATTTACCTGTGTGTAGTAATAATGTGGTATAATATTATCCTTTCACTCCTGCCTTTCCTTCAATCCAACCTTCTTCTCTTTGACTCAAATAATCTTTCAATTTTATTCCCAGTTCTTCTACTCCAAAGCTCTTTACCTTTCTATTTTTTGTCTATTTTCTTTACTTCAGAAATTCTTTTTTCAGTCAATTCCCATATTTGTACTTCTTATAACATTGCTTCGTAGGTAAGTTCCACTGTAAAGTTTTTAAAAATAGAATCTTTTAAGGGCCTTTAATAGGCCTCGATAAAGGTCCTGATCATATTTTTTGGGGGGAAAGTGTGCAAATTCTGCTTGGAGTGAGTACTTAGATGTCATAAAAAACATATGTTGGTTTCTCTATCTATTCCCCTATGCCAAAGAGTAGATGTAAAGGTACAGGCCTTTCTGTGTAAAAGAGGGAAGAAATCTATAAGAATTAAAAGACTTGTTCTTATCAAAGTCTTACCAGATACTAGGAAATGGCTCTAAGTTTGTGGCTTGATTTCTATATATTTATTCCTGATCTATATGAATGGAAATGTAAAGTTGTCAGAAATCCTATAAAAAATACAGAGCAAACTTCTTAATCCCCATGCCTAGGCATCTGGTATTAGTGCATGTTTATAGAAAATGATTTGACATTTTGGCATTTTTCCATTAACACTAATAGTACTAGGAGTAACAAAAGTGTCAGTTCAAAATTCTGGGTACGAGACAGAATAGAGAATATGCTCATTCCATATGTGTGTGTTAAACTGCAATGTCTATTTACTGTTTGGTCCAGTGACAACCAGAGCATTAAAACTGCACTTGCAATTGTAAGCGTAACATGGTCAGGATAAATATTGATGAATTAGAATGAGTTGTAACGGGGAGACAGCTTGGATGTCATCCAGCAAGGATACACATGTAAGGATGACTTTGTGGGAAGGGCACCTGCGGAAAAGGGTTTGCAATTAGCTTTTCAGTACAAGTTGGGAAAAAGGAACATCACTTCTTCCTTGGATGTATGGGTAAATGAGTGCCTACCACTACTTCTGCCAAGAGGACGATAGCAAAAATACAACCCTAAAATCTTCAGCAATTCAGCAAGGTGAGACACAGGTTTTCTGTTTCATTACAGCTTTCCAGAAAAACAGATTAGGTTAAATTTTCTGGTGAAATGCATTGCCCCTATGCTGCGGTATGGCATTTTGAATCTGATCAATCACACCAGACTGTGCTTCCCATCAGGGAGCATTTATTATCATTCTAGTCACCTCACATTAGAAAATGACATATCATGTTGGAAATTTGAATTAAAAGGGGAACCATTTTTAGTAATTACATTTCTGGAAAGTGAGCTGACAAATAAAACTAATTTTTCTAAGTGTGGTCTGACATCAGCACAGTAACTTTAACCCTAAAAATCTGCAGAATTACTTGCTTGTCAGGGGACTATCTTTATCAAATGAGGGTTGATTTTAAATTTTTTTCAAAAATGTAATATTGCTTATATGTATTCAGGGATTTAATGAAAATGTTTAAACCAGAAAACTATTTTCTCTGCAACTATCACTACCTTTTTGTATGCCCTCACAACAGAAAATACTGTTGCAAATCTCGTTGCATGAGAAGCCTAAGTAACATCTTCAATACTTTTAAACACCTTCTTGTCTCTGCAAGAACAGGAATATTGTCTTCAGGTAGCATCTACTCTCCCCTTCTTAAAATTCTAATCCCAGTGGAGCAGAATCAAACTGGACCTGGATAAAGTACAGGCAAGTTCCACTAAGGCTCTTTGTCCAGAAAGTAAAGAATTAAATTTAAATGTTTGAGTTTGTAATGGAAATAGATGTCTCCAGCTGCCATCTATTTTTAAAACTTTCCATTTTCTATTTCAGATTGTCTATACTTCTTCCTACTCAGAAAGAAAAAAAAAAAAAAAAACATTTGATACCCTATTTGACTTAAGTAAAGTTTAAAAATAAAACCAAAACAGGGCTTATATGAAGTGTCCAGACATCAAAGAAGGAAATATTCTTATTGTTCTTACCTCTGTGGACGCATGTGACAGCTGAACACATCAGTGTATCACATCTTTAACCCATACACAACATTACTTCCCTCTGTTCAACGTGCTGGCTTGCTGAATGCATCTTGAGAAATAATGACTATTGCTGCTCTGTATATCAGACCTTACCACAAATCTATTACTACAGGAAACTGTAATATTTTAAATACTTAAGCAAATCATGTGTCACAGGCTCATTGGTAACAGCTGTCCTGGTAAAGGGTAAGAGGATCCCTTTTTGTTTGGTCCCTCTCCTTCACCCCTGTAACCATCTCATATACTTTTACCTATCCCTCCACTGCTTTATAATTAAAGCTTTCTGTCATTTTCAGAGGACTGGAAAGGCTTGCCCCTGACTGTGTGGGTGAGAATTGCCTTGCAGATTGCAATTAATTTTATGAGGTCACACAGGGTTCTGTAAAATCTTCCCCAAAAGTGCTCTAATCTGAAGTAATGGGAGAGGAAAGATAAACAGCTGCTGATTTCTTGTGCTGCTGGGTGCTGCTTTCTCCTACACCTGGTGCTGCATCTCAGACCACAAAGAAATACTTCCTGCCTTCATAATGGAAGCAACTATTGTAAGCTGCTAAGGCATTTAAAAGCTGCAAACGGCATTCTTTCCAAGCAGAATATTCTAATACAATTTAAATCAAAACGTTAGAATTTCTGCAGTGGTTTAAAAATTGGCTACTTCTTGGCTGAAAAATGCAGATGCTATAGCAAAACCTAGAGTCAGACTCAAGTGACAGTGAAAACAAATAGTTTAGCTAAAACAGTTGTCACTGTTGGATTAAAAAGCACTTGAAAATTCCCCAAATCTGTAAAGTACAGGTAGATTCCTTTCACTCAAATTTCCAGAAAACAGGATAATTTTAATTCCTGAGCATGATGCATTGCCCTTTGCAGTGTTATGGCAGGTTGCATCTAATCAGTCAGAGTGGATTACATTGCACATCAAAGCAAATGTTATGATTCCAGTCACATCAGATTAGAAGATGAGATATCATGTTGGCAATTTGAATTCAAGTCTTTTGAAGGGTAATTTTCTAGTGTGGGATTAAAATATCCATTCCAGTCAAAGGTCAATAGGTGCACTTCAGATATCAAATGTGCAATATTTGGCACATTTTCCTTCCTTTATATGCTGGGTTGATGAAGCCAGATGCAATTGAGATGAAGCAGGGAGAAATAAAGCAAAAGGACACGCTTTTAAAATACTGGTGTCTAAACTATGGTTGAAAAATATGGGCAACACATGGGGACAGAAAACTGAATATTCATAGCATGAATTTAGGCATGGAATATATATGATCACAGAGAAAAAAACCAGAGGCACTAATATGATTCTGCAGTGATCATTAGGAATTGTTTTGCAAAGCCTGTACCATACTACATAAGCAAATATACATCCAGTATGTGTGCGTATGTCAGAACTCACCTTTCAATTTCACATCTTTTAAAACACTTGCATTTGAGATAAATATTTGAGATATTGGTAGTTAGAGGCAGGACTTGCAGTCTAGAGATGGGGATGCCAGAAAAGCCCTAACTGTCCTTTGTTCTCTTTAAATCCTGTGAAGCTTTTCTGTGTCATATGGGTCAGCTCCATCTCCACTTTGAAAACTATTGAACAAAGCACTTCATTCCTTTTCCAAACTGGTTTTCCAGGTCTGTGAGGTGTCTGAAAAAGCAGTTTCTGGGAAAGTGAATATGTAGCCCATGTGTGTAGCAGGAAGCCAGGTGGATTGTGCATTGTCACCACTGGTTTGTTCACTGATGCTCAGCGAATGCTGTTTTGCATGCTTCAGTGGTAGTCCTGTCCCTTGACAGTACTGCTCCCAGTCATCCAGAAATTTTAAAACTGCTCTGATAGTAGATAGGTGGAGTCTGACCATAAATAAGAGGAATTTTACTTTGATCTATCTAAGTTGAAAGCAATGCTATCTTAGTGTTCTATTACAGCTGGGAGTCTTCAGTGTAAATAGTAAAATGCCATGGAAAATTGTCTTTTGAAGATGGTGCTGGCTCCTGCTCCACTTAGATGAAGGAAGCAATATAACTTTTTTACTAACTAAGAAACTAAAATAAAATCAGATGGTGCAATTTTACACAGACTCATAGAACTGTTGCTAGGAAGGGACCACTGGAGATCACCAAGTTCTGTACCCTACTTAATTCAAAACTATCACCAACAGTAGATCAGAGCAGCATGAGTTCTTCTTAAAAAGCCCTTAGTCTTAAAATAGTTTCAAACACCTTAACGTCTGTAGTTTCTGCAAGTCCCCAGGCAGTGTATTGCAGCCCTACACACCACAGCTTCCTAAACTCTAGGTTGCTAAACCATTTGCCCTAGACATAGATCAGCTCTGATTTCCTTTTTCATTTCCAGGTCCTGGACAATGCAAGTGCTATGTCAGCATTCGCTCCATGAAAATGGATGGCAAGCTAGGCAGTGAGTGTTCCTGCTGAAGGGATTAGAATTACTTCTTTCTTATTTCCTTGCAATTTCTTCCAGAAAATTATAATTTCTTTCAATTTTTTTTTCCTTTTCAGTTCAGAGAAAGAAGCATAAATACTGTGAACATGGAAGCTTTTAACAGTTTTTTTTTTTATTACTAGTGTGATTCAACTCAGTCCACTGGTAATATATGTTGTGTTTTATTAACTGGTTCTTGCAACTAGCCTGCTCATTCCCATTATAATGCCTTTTGTATCTAATAAGCATCTTGATACAGCTAAGGTATTTTAATAAGATTTCTTTTCACAGGACTTCAACCTAAAACTAGTCTGTTTCTAAGGGGAATTTTGAATACTTTTCTATCTTTTGTTATAATTTTAGAAGTCCAGAGTAAAATCCAGTTCAAGAAGATAAGATCAGATACTGCTGTAAGGATCGGGAGTCTATGCCCAGACACATATGAATCTTTGGGCTAAATATGAAGCTATGTTGAGAACAACTACCAGTATTTACAGCTGCTCAGATTCACTGGAATTTAAAGTGAAACATTTACCTGCTCTTAAACACCTAGATGTTTATATGGTGAGATTGTACCTTGTGTTTGCCAAAATATTACTGACATAAAAATGAGACAGGCTACTGGGTGCACACAGTGTTTCCCTATGAAAAAAAAAGACCACAATTCCTCTTCTAATTATATTTTCTCCCCCACCATGTCCAGCTCTTCCTACTCCATTTTTTATTGATTATTTTAAGGGCTTGGAATATTTGTGGTTCCAAGAAAATTTTAATGCTGTTGAAATGATTTAGATGCCGTTCCAACTCAAAGGTTCTGTGAGATTTTCCTCTCACTGTGTATTACTCTGCATTTTCAATAGGACAGAGACCCATTTCTGAGAATGGAGATGCAATTTGGTTTAATCACTACATTTGTCATGATGAAGGTATGCAAATGTTTTTGTTTTTCAGGTTCAAAAATTTGGCGTATTTTTGGAGATTGGTTTTGGTTTGCCAGTACCTACACTCCAACCTATGACTTACTCATTCCTAGATAGATTTGGCAGAAACACTACTTGGTGTCAAGTAAATATTCATTGGTTTCCGTGTATTATTTAAGTTTCTTTCTGTGGCTATATAAACTATTCTAGTGCCAGATGAAAGACAACAGGTAATCTTCAATATGAAATGTGATTCCTTCTGTTTCATGTTTCCAGTAAGTGGGGAAGATTCAAAAAGAGGAACACAAGTGTACTGTCTCAATTTTTTATATTTTTATATTTTTTATTGAAGTTGCAAAGTGATCATCTTAATGCAAGCACTCTAATTTTTTCATCTGCAATTACTATATCATTTTATTTTAAAGTTTTATATTTATTATATATTTTATATTTAAAGTTTTCTCTTGTAGAGATGCTATACATCTCTAGCATATAATAAAATGATGTATGGACAGCTGGATGAATAGTGGTCCTATTGAATATATGTTCCCTCCAAAACACATAATACAGCAATAAATGCATAATACACTGTATATAGATATTTAAGAAACCACCTTTTTATTTTATTATATAAATATATTATAGATATCTATCTAATTCTCTTCATATGTGGGTATTTAAATATTTTTTATTTGCAGGACATATTCTAAGGTGTTTTGAGACAAGTGATGAGTTCCTAACTGAATCAAAAAATGCAGTGAGAAGTGCAGTCAAGCTCTTTTGGGAAGAAGTTTGGTCCCTAGATATTCCTTCAAAACTTCAAAAGCCTATGCTTTGGGGATAGTGAGGTTATCAATTTTTTTCTGAAATAGCAATAAAAACCACTTCACAGAAAACTGTACTCCAGCCCTGACTGTCATTCAGAAACTTCTATTAGAAGTTCCTTTAGACTTTAAGAAATAATGAAAAAAGATACCAGAATGTGGGTATTCTTTATTTTTCCCTTGCTATCCTAAGCAGTGCATGAAAATGAAGTGAAATATATGTAGCAAGTTTTTTTTGAAATTTTTTATTATTTTTAATTGGCTATCTCCTAGGTCTTTAGATGCTCAGACAGATGGAATAAAACATACTCAATGTAAATTGGTGGATTTCACATACAAATGTAAGTGCAGATGAATCTAGCTGTACATACCATCACCATATATCTGTATATTTTATGTCTTTATAAAACAATGACTTTTCAGAATCTTTAAATGAGCATCATAAACTCAGAAAGAAACAGAGAAGTTTGCAGTCTTATTGGAAGGTTGCCACAAACATACTCTGGTGAATAGTGAGGGTAAGAGTAGTAGTGAATCTCTTTTATGGTGCTGTTATCAGGACATAATGTGCTGAGTTTATGGCAAGCCACCACAGCCAGTACCCAAACTGCCAATGGAAATATAATTTAGGATCTGATGTGAGATCTTGCAGTGCATCGGTAATTTAATTGAATCTTTCATCATTCCCATATGTAACTGTCATTACCTGATAATTTCTTATCCTGAAAGAAGCAGGGAATTTTGTGCATACCTGACAGAGCTCAATGTGTACTCAGCACTTAAACAGAACACAACCTACCACATGATTGCTATGCCAGGGAGAGGAGAAAGAACTCTTTAGCCTTTTGATTCCTAGGGTGAAGTGTTTTCCTAATCTTTATAAATGTTCCTGTGAAGTCCATGTTTTTTTTAGGTTTTTGCGTAGCTTTTTTTTAACACCTAAGGGCATAGGTGCAGTGTTCTAATAAACCATGTCCCCCACCAAGATGGCCCTCAGAGAGGCATATATCATATTAGACGTGTTCCTGCAGACATTCCCTTGAATCATGCAGGAGATATTTCTGTGAACAGTAGAACGGAAGAATCTGAATAGAGACAAATGAGGACATTTTAACTCTAAACATTTTATGTGTCTCTGCTTCCCCAGTAGGTGATTTGAAGGTTCTTCTAAGCACTGCTGTTATGTACTGCGCAGAAGGTCAGAGTGGATTATCATAATGGTCCCTTGTAGCTTTATAATCTATGAATCTATACTCCTGGGGAACTGTAAGTGCTAAGAAATCTGGTTAAATACACCGGTTACAGAGAAAGCAATCAAAAATGATTGGGAGAATGCACCCCCCACCATCACTCCTAATAAGGGTCCAGAGTACATAGAGGGGGGAACTTTGTGACACAAATTATAGTGGGATTTTTTTTTTTCCAATTAAGAAAGAGAGCAAATAGGCTAGGCAATTTCAAAACAACTCATACACAAAGTTACTGACAAAGGGGGCTGTAAGAAAATACTGTAACAGACAATTTGATTGCAGCAGATATGCATTTTAAGGAATGACAATAGAGGAAAAGAATGCCTGATTTTTAATTATTTTGCTGTCAAAATCAGAGACAACTAGAGAGTTCCTGAAATACTAGCAAAAAAGAAAGCAAGCAGTAGAACTGTGAAAAATCCTGAAACTATCAGATCATAAGCTTAAATTTCAACTTGAATGAGTCAAGGAAATAAATGTCAGGAGCAAAATGGCCATTGAACAGCTAGAAAATAATGGAATCATTAAGAATTAGCAGAATTACTTTTTCATAAAAAAAAAGAAATAGGTTTGTCATTGATGATAAAATTTTTATTTTAGTACAAAAAATAAGAAAATAGATAAAAACTATTTTTTCTTGAATCCTGTATGAGACACTTAAAAAAAATCTATTTACATTATCTGTCAAATCTCTTTTTCAAAATTAATTAAAAGGTGTTTACATAGGGACACTGTCATATGGACTGGAAAGTGACTGAAGGGACACTAACAAGGGGTAATGATACACAACAATGTATCAAGTTGTGGGGGAGCTGCCTGGTAGCCCTGAAGAGACTGGTGTTAGTTCCAGAGGTTTTGCTGACAGCCTCATTAATGATTTGAAAGTGTGAGTAAACAACAACTTAATGAAATTCACACATCGTACTAAATTGGGAGGTGCTGCAAACACTGCTAATGGCACAAAATTAGTAAGAAGGGACCAAGCAATATTAGAAACATGGACATATGAGCAAAATGAGATTCAATTTGGAAAAAGGCTATCTAATAACATATGAAGAAAAATAAGCCAAAACATAGCTATGGAGTAAGAGAGAGAAACCTGGAAAGCAGCAATGCTTAAAGAACCATGGAGGTGGTAATGGGCAGAAAATTAGGCATGAATCTATACAGTAATATGGCATTAAGGGAGGCCAATGAGCTCTCGGGCTTCATGCAAAGAGGTGTCAAAGTCTGAGGAAATAATAATCATTCACAGCATAACACTCCTGCAACTAAGCCTGGAATATTGCATTTGGTTCTGGGCATTGGCTTAGTAGGAAAGTAAATGAACAAATGAAATGAATTTCTAAGTGGACCAGTAAAAATGAACAAAAGATGAGGGAGATTATTTTAGGAAGAGAAAGTGTAAAAGCCAAATTTTATTCTGTATACCTTGGCCAAATGACAACAGAAAAGAGCTGTGAGATCTGTGTCTGCATAAAGGTTGCTCAATCCAAAAGTAAAAAGAGGATTTAGGAAGGAACAAAATGGTAGCAATAAATTTAATTGGGTAAAATCATAAAAGAAAAAGCTAGAAAACTAGACAGCAGGAAAGAGTTCCTGGATTTAGTGGAGTTCCTAATTTATTTTATTTAGAAGAATTATTCTATGAAAATGGACATTCAGAAAACAAAAATATATTAAATTGTATTTTAGTTTTTGTATTTTTGAAATTCTACTGTTTGAAATTTCCTAGTAAAACATCCATTCTGGTTATTCTCTCAGTTACTGACTACAACTGAATTCCAGTATAATCGGGAGGTGAAGTGGTACACATTGCATTGTCTGGAACATTTTATAAAGAGCTAAATAAATCAACTCTCCATGTTTTAACAATCCGTGCAAGTATTAGCTAAAATCAATAGCTGGGCAGATATATGAAGGACAAAAATAACAGAACGGATGAATAGAGCACTCAATAGCCAGAAATATAGGTAGAGAAAGGCTGCACTGGCTAGAGGGGGAGTAAAGGAGAAATGTTGTATTCACTCTTTCACAGCACTGGGTAGAATAAGAGAAGAAGAACAAAACACTCTTCCCATCTGAGAATGGGGAATTTCCAAAGAACAGCTCTGCCCCATACTGACATATAACATTTGATATAGAGAAATATGTATTTTATTTACTTCTTCCTTTCTAGAAAGGCTTCTTATGAATGCAAAATTTAGTAAAAAAAGAGCTCCTTTTTTACTGTGCTTGACATTATCGTTGAAGTTTCTATAATGGAAATATACATAGCTATCAAATTCTAATCTGGTGGTCTAAATGTTGCCAGAATGAAAGGGAATTTGAAAAAAAAAAATTAAGAAATGAAGGATTTCATTAAAATAAAAAAATATAAGGAAATATATTAAGACCATTATCCAGGGAAATTAAATTTGAAAAATAAAGATTTTTGTAGGTCTTTGTAGTTCTGTACTGAGCTACAGAAGTTTGTAAGGAGACCACAGGCAAATAAGGGTTACCAAAAAATCCCAACTCCCTGTAAGACAGAAAGAGAGAGAGAGGATGAAATAAAACTGTTTGTGGAGACAAATATGTAACATACTGATGTCAAATAGGGTATTGCTGCCTACCTTTTGTTCTCTGGTATGGGGGCCCTTATGAGACTTTCCTTAGGAGCACCTTTCACAGGTGTCTGAGACTTGCACTGGCTCTTTCGGATGTTATTACTATGTTTTCTAGGAAATATTATAAGATCTTTTGAACACTTTGATCTGCTTGTGTGTTTGGATATCTCTTTCAATTCTTATTTTGTGGAGATGCTTGTCCTCTCTATTCTCCGTACAAATCAGATCTGCAAGAAATCTGTTGTTTATATGTATTATTTTGGGGTCAATCAAAATGAAATAATTTAATTTATTATTTTTGTCTTGCTAAACTAAATTTGATGTCATTTAAAACACAACACATTTGTGTTTTATGCAACCATACGCAAAACCAAATGAAACCTGGGATATTAACAGAAATAATTTGTGGCCTGACTGTATGGTGATATTTATACAATTTCATGTGATTGGCACATCTTAATTCAAATGCAGAAATCAGTTCAGCTTTTCTTTTTAGTGTGGTAACATGTCTTTGTAACAAATCTCTCCCAGAAGCATGGTATAGTCCATGGTATAGTAATTTTCACATATGAGAAAGGTTGCTATTTTGATAAAACCACACTGTGACATTTAACCTTGCACAGAAGGTTACAATGACACTAGAAGATAGTGAAAAATGGCTGAGGAGCAGGACAATGATACTCTGGCATGATATGATTTATTTTTTCCATAATATGCTTTTCAGCTCTTCCTCTTCTATTTCTCATGAGACTAACACATTCACCTGAAGCAGATTAGTTAAGATACAGTTTCATTTATTCAAAAAGAAAGGGCTAATTGTAAGGGCTATATGGCAGGTCTAAATGTTGTGAAGAATGTCTTGGATTGTTTAAAGCCCAAATATGCTGTGACAGATAGAGTTTTTTGGAGCAATGTCAAAAGCTACCCTGGTATTTGTAGGCACACAAACAATGGGAGTTGAAAGGTTTCTCTTCTGCAGCTGAGCATGACTGTTGGAAATGGAAGTTTTGTTTGACTTTGTCCATTGTTGACAAGACCATCACAAGGCAGCAGGGTGCTGCAGATGGCACATGCCTGCCTAGGGTCAGATGTGAAGTTTTGTCTGTGATTGCCCTGGAAAACGATGATGTTTTTCTGCCTCTTCTCTCCAGTAGGGTTTGCACAGGAGCCCCGTACTTGGGGACACAGAATCTCTCTAGCCTGCAGTTGTTGTTAGTTGTCCCTCTTTTCCTCCATTCTCCGAGAGAGACCCAGCATATGGACAAAGAACTACTCAGAGTATTTACTACTCACTGCTCTCCTCCAGTTCCCTATGAAGACACAGCAACTAACTGAAGCCTCTGGGTTTGATTTAACACATGCCATTTCTTAAATCAATACAACTACTACATAGAGCCTGGATTTTCAGAAATCTAACACCTTGCAGAGATATAAGGAAATGTAATGGGAGCTACTTCATGCCTGAGCAAATGTAAATCAAAGGTAATAGCTGCGTAATGAAGTGCATAGACATTCCACAAAAAATGTGGCTGCTAGTCTATAGGCTCGTCTAGCCAGTAGCCTGCAGCCATACAGAAAAATGTACCCCTGTTTAAATTATAGGTTCATTAAACTTTGTTAAATCTAAATTTTTGTAAGCAATAGACAGCTATTCATAAGGCAAAAGCAAATAAAGATAATGAAGAGGAAAGACATTGAAAATGGACAAACAGATCAACCAGTATTTAGCCATCAAAAATCCAATGCATGATACTATAAATTTAACTTTGCACTTATACACTTGCTATCCCCTGATCTAAGAGGAGCATTAATCCTTTTTTTTTTTTTCTGGTGGGGGGAAAATGTTATTTTAATTTTTTTAAAAATTATTAATTTTTTTTTTTTTTTTAAAGAAGCCCCTATAAAAGAGGAAAAAAATGTTTAGTTCTTATAATCTTGAATTATTGTGACTTTTATCAGGATTATTTCTTCATACTGGTGCACAATATAGCAGATTTACTCCTTTATTGGAAAGCTTATAATGTAATAGGTAGATTTGCAAGAGTAAATTGATTTCCCATTTTATTTCTGTATGTATTTGAAATGCTTTTCCTGAAAAACACTCCTGCAATTATAGAAATGTCAAAAGTGTAGTAGTTTGCATGTCATTGTAATGGAGAACACAGGCTGCAGGTAAGAAAGGTCCGGGGAACTCAGTCCATACGCACAAAGGCATGTAGAAGGACGCCACATCTTTATGGCAGGTTCATGGCAGATTTTGGAAGGAACCATTGGCAAGCAGTCTCCTCTCTTATGATTAAGGCAAGTGGTGAGCTACGGAGATGGCAGAAGAGCATAAAAAGTATTTTAAAATCTAATTTATTTTCAATTAAAAAATAAAATCAGAAGATCAGAGAATTCCACTTCTTGATTCACACAATTCTTTTGCACCTTCTATGGCTTGTAAGGAAGGATTTTGCGGAAGACAGGTTAGTGAGCTGGTAATAAACACTTGAGGGAGTGTACATTATGGGTTTTGTGGTCCAAGTTTAAATTTAAAAAGTAGATGGATGTGATAAGGTGGTAGAGTGACAAAGGCAAAAGAAAACACAGGAGAATAGGAAAAAGAGAAGTAGGGAAAAATGAAGGGTAAAAATACAGTACTGAATGGTATTGCCAATTAATTGCATATAAATTGGAGATTCTAATTTTTTCCTTACAATCAGAACCTTGTTACAGATAAGAGAAGCGCATCTTATATGCAAAGCCAATGGTTTACTGTTACCTCAATTAAAGTCATGCCAGTGTAATGGAAGAATTCTGCTACCTACATCTTTCTTGGTGGTATACTTAACCTTCCACTGCCCTACCGGGTCCTAAACTCAATACCTTCACTATGAGGAGAGAGGTTTAGAGCAAGTCTTCAGCATGCCAAGTCCTTCATTGAGCTGGGTAAATTTTCTAATAAATCATTAATTTTTCCCATATTTTTGCCCCAATCCTAGGATTTTTTACATTATTTTGGTACCTTTTTTTATTATGCTTTATACTATTATGCTTTGCTCTTTTCCTCCTTTTCCTGCAAACCCACTTTATGTCTCCATTTACTATATAAGGTGTATGTTACATGAGTTGAATACTTGTTCTGTGTTCTCTTAATCACCCCGAACACTGATTTTACCAAGCTCTCAAGGCTGAGGTAATTTTATGACCAGTAACTCACCACAGCTGAGTTGTTTATAGACCTGTAACATCTACTATCATACTGCACATGATAGTTGAGTCTCCTTTTACCTTGCCATGCATGCATTTCTCTACATGCATTTTATATTAGGGCGTAGATAGTTCATTCTAGCCAGTAACTTCTTATTACTGTTTTGGCTATGGTGTATATAACAAAAGATACATACTATACCAAATAAAGAAAAAACTAAATCAGAGTAGACAATAGGTCATTGGATTACTGGTATTGCAAGCTAAAGCTGTCTTCAGGGCTGTTCAGACAGGCTTGAATTTGGTGGTGCTAACTTGGAACCAAGCCATTACAGATCATGGCACTGCCGTGTCTACTGGGCTCTGAGGCTGTGGTAGGAAAACAGACAAATAACCAGAGACTAAAACGTGAGGCAGTAATATGCCAGGTAAATAGGAAGATGACCTTGATAGCTACGGTGAAGGGATGACACTAATTATTGAGTAAAGACTGATGAGAGTCCATGTCATATCTTTACCTTTTTTGTCAAAAAAACAAAATTGTCCTGACATTAAGTAGAATAAACTGAATATTCACACAGTAACTCTGCAATAAAAATGCTTTTGAAAGAATTTCCGTACAATTCTGTAGTAAAACACTAAGTGGGAGGGGAAAATTCATATATGCTTGGAACAGCATCAATCACTCAATATTAGTGTTTCATTTTATTTGTCATTTACCTATGTTAAGTATATTAAATATACAATCTTATAACACTATTCTTTCTTTCACAGAACAGACCGTAATTTCTAATTTTCAAAGTTAAATCCTAGAAGGGTGACATTTCCATGGTTATTGTTACTAATGCAACTAAGGAAGTGTTTCTTCTAGATATTTAGTACTGCATTACTATTTGCACATTACAAAAGGATTAAATTCTTGCAATTTCAAGTCAGCAACCACATTGTTGGTATGTTTAGGAGATCTAAAGCTTTTGGCTTGCAGGACAAACTTGAGCTATCTTGCGAATTTGCAAATTCCCTTGAGCTTTCAAGTGAAATTGCAAATACTGCATGAGTTTTCTTTCCAATTCTATGTCTTTAGAAAATTGAACATTGAGACTTACTAGATTAAAGCTGCTAAAATAAAACCTGTTTTGACCCAACCATTCCAACTTAACATGAAAAAACACAGTCACATTGGGTTTTCTCTGGCAAGTAAATAATTTTTCATTTGATTGGAAGAGAAAAAAAAAATAACTGGCTGTGAAGAAAATTTGGAAAGCCATTCTAAGAGAAGATAGACTATTTTTGTTTGTAATTTTTTTCCTCATAATTGAGTTATTTCAAGTTCCCTGCTGTATGCAGAAAAAAACATACGTATTGATACCAAATTGTGTGGATATATTCCTTTCAAATATGCACCAAAGTTATATGATTTATACTCTAAAAATACTGATCAAATAATGAAAATGAAAAACTATTAATTTGGAACAGTGTATTTTACATTAAACCCTTGCTCTCTGCTGATATATAGCTGCACGATCACCTTAATTCTTTCAATTCAGTTTTCACCTCAGAAAAGTAGAAAAATGTCTATATCCCTTAAAGCACAATGAAGACTCAAATAACTGGGAAACAAAAATGCATGTGGGTCCCAAAATAACTGTAGGTAAAGATGATGCATCACTATGTGTCAGTATTTTGTGCCATTGCCAACATTATTTTTTTTTTTTTTAAATAAGAGAAGGAAGATGCCTGATACTGCTGATGACCAAATTTCAGCAAAGGAGGCTATAATTTACATTCTCATGATCAGTTGAGCCTCTATAAAAGCAATTCTCTGATTTACCTTCTTTTCCTGCTGAGACAATATGCAGGGGCATACTCTAAAGGAAACATAGAGCTGGGACTTCATGCAAAATATTTGCCAATCTTAGATGAAATGTACTAAATAAATATTACTGCTATTATTGCTCTCTGTGGAAAGCAGCACTATAAGGTCTTTTTGGAAGGCTTACTTCATGGAAAATCTTCATAATTTCCATAAAAAATATTATGCTAGAAATTGGTATAGCCTTTATAACTTTATGGGGCTATAAAATGTGATGGTTCCAATATTAAACTGCAGTGAAAAGTAATGTAAACAGAATAAAAGGTATACAGGAAAAAATATATTTATTAATGAAACAAATAGTATTCAGGGAAGAAATCCATATTAAAGGTTGGAGGGCCCAATCAGAGACTAAACACTTTTCAAATATTGCTTTTAAATCTTCCCAAAGTAGAAAGTAGATTGCAAATGTTGAATTGTGATGGATTTTTGCTCATTTTAGTTCAAGCATAATAGTATGAGTGTCATAGCTGCACCAAATACGCACTCCAGGAAGAGAAGAGCTTTTAACTGTGTATTTTTCAGGAAGAATTAGCAGGTTGCAGAGATGAACTAGGTAAGGGTCTAGCAGGTGACTGGCCATGAGTTCACAGCCTTTTGCTTTTGCCCAGTGTCATCCCACTAAGCCTGTACCATTGCTTGCTGCCACTCACAAAATGCCCATATTTGTATTCCATGGTTTTCACCAAACTAGGGATGAAGGCTGAAAACAAAAGGCTAAATAAGCTTTGAGGTTTACTAATGTCTCCTCTGTTTTAAAAAAACAGGCACTCTGTTAGAGTTGAACAGGTTGTTCCAACCCCAGTATATTCTATAGACATCTGTCAATTATATCAGGCACTATCACTACCTGTTCTTTACAGAACATGAATTAGAAAGAAAAATCTGTGCATCTAAAATCCAATCTGTATCTTCTGTTTCACTGTAATAATTCAAGAAAATAGAAGCTTTTTGATCAGCCATAAGAGCAGTTTGTAATGCTCTGCTCAATTTCCTACCACTAATATTTCATTTCCGCCTTGCACCACTGAGGTATATTATGGTTTTGTTTCCTTAAGGGAAATGAAAAATAGAATTAAAAACATTTCAAGTGATTTAGTAATGAACTACAAAAAACCAGCATAAATCCTTCTTCAAAGTAGTTTTCCTAAAACTTCTTTCATTTTTGTATGTATCTCTTTAAAATCAACGTTTGGAATAGAATGATCTACTATTATAGAAAAGGATCTAACGGGAAAAGACTAAAATACTTCTTACTGATTAGTGATAAAGTACCTGTCAAACTAGACTCTCTTAAAGGTCCAAGTATAATGTAGCAATCCTCCCCATATTTCAAATTATTTGACTGAAAAAGATGTTGCAAGACTAAACTTACCTACAATAATAATTTTAACAATATATGTATGAAATTTGTCAAATGTTTCCCCTTAATTCTTGACTGAGCTTATCACTCAATTATTGAAAAACCTGAGAATTTATCAAGTCATGGTGCAAGCTGCAAAACTTAAACAGAAGAATGTGGCTGTCCTGATGTATAAAACAGCTTTTCTCATATCTGAATCTACAATTGAACTTGTTAATAACAATTCAAATACTAATGCAAAGAGTCCCATGGGTTATATTCCTTCACATTCAAATGCTGAAGAGCTATTAAAAATCTCGCTTTATCTACTGCACATTCAGAAATACCTTTGTGCAATTTACCTGATCTTTACTGTAAGCAAGAATGCAGAGCCAATGAAGTACAGTCAGATTTTGATAGATATTAGTCATAATTCTTCGGGCTAGAGTTTGCTATAAATTTTAGTTTTAAAATAGGTGTCATAAAACACAACTTCATGCCAGTAATTCTGGTTTAAAATCACATGATTCTGAGACTAGTAAAATTCAATTATCCCTATTTATAAAGGTTGCATATACACAAAAGAGAAGGGAAACTACTTTTTATGTGTTTTAATACATGAAATTTATTAAGATTCCTGCTTTTAATTTTCAAACTATAAGTTCAATAAAATAAGTATACTGTTCGTTGTCAAATATGTTATTTTTCTATGTTTATTTTTTATGTTTATTTATTTCAAGATACCATAGTATTGGCTAGGTTTGGTGGCAAATTTTACATTGCTCCAAAGTCTGATAAAATCATTCCTACAATTCAGACATTCTTTTAATGTTGTTTTGGTCTTGATATATATTAGGGAACAAAAGTACTGAGGTATGAAAATGTCACATCAATCTTCAGATGTTGATTTACATTTCAAAAGATAAACAAAGGTAGGATAATGAAACGGTAAAGTCATAGACAAATTTTGATATTGAATATTTCAAAATGTCTGGTGTGGCCTGTTGCTGTGATATGATGTATCACAAACAAATGAAAAAACTAGACTTGCTTCAGAAATTGTTTTGCCACTGACTTTATAATATTTAATATTGTGGTACATGTTGTGATAACTGGTTAGGAAACTAGAGAAGAGAGTTTAGAATTTTTTAAGTGTTTAGGCTGCTGTTAATTGCTAGTCTGAGCAGAACCTGAACACTATTGCCAGATTAAATACAGGTTGCCATGCATGCTTAATGCATCTTCTTGGGATGGAAGGGTACAGTAGCTCTGCAGCATTGACTCTCATGATCTTTTTGTGAGCTATTTTATTTATTTCTCCAACAAGAGGAGAAAGGACAAATAAAAATATCCTGTGGGATTTCACTAGGTGCAGGATCAAGGTGTTTTGCAGACATTGCAAACTTACTTTTAATCAATTTTTAGAGAAAACTAGGGTGGACGATAATGAACAAGGAAATACTGAGAAGGAAAGGACTTTTCTTTTTCATCAGGCTTGCTCTATCTGAGCTTCTTTTGACTCATCCACTTCATTTTACTTGGCTTAGTTGCAACAGCGATTTCTCCAATTGACCAGGTGTCGATTTTTAATTTCTTTTACTTTTGTTTAATTGTGTATGTAACAGCCAGTTTTATATGGATAGTAGTAACAAAAGGTTGTTGTAGGTAAAATGATAACTTTACCACACAGATTGATGTAGTGTAGAGATGTATCATGCCAGGAGCCTTGTGAAGACTGAGGGTATGCTGTGTTTAAGGCATGAGGTGATAGAAGATGGGACACAGGCTTGACACTGGTGACCTCTGGACACACTAGCAGTCAGTGAAAAAAAAATAAACACAGGAGAAGAATAGATCTGAACATAACTGCTTCTAGGAGTGAGAAATAGAAGAAAGAAATAATGTCTAGCATACATGAAAAGGGTACAATATATAGTAAATTTCAGTGTAGTCTGGACCTGTGGACCAGTGAAGAAAGGGTAGTTTGCATGCTAGCAAGCTTCCATAAATGAACCAAAGTTGAAATGGGAAAAAAATGAGAAGAAAAATCATTAACAAGAACATCATATTTCTCCTGGCTAAGGATTGTAGATGTGTCACAATTTTAATTGCATTATTGGTATTTTAACCTTTCCTCTACCTAAATAAATTAAATGCATTATTATCCTTTGTTTTACTGTAATAATTACATCTAGACTAGTGATGATTCCTAAACGACACTGTTTAGGTTTTAACTATGCCAACAATAAATTCTTGGCTTTATTTTATATATAAGGTGGACTTCTTTTCCCTATAATCAATTTAACTAAGAACCTGAGAACTCCAACTTAAAGAAAAAATACAGAAATTTTAAATGCATGGCGAACACACAGTTCTTTAGATAACAGGGATATTTCTCCAAAATGGCAACATGCAGGAAAAATTTCCACAAGTGTATTGTCCAAGAGGTAGCCAGGCAGTTGAGCTGCAGGGGAAAAGGGAATTTGTCAGTGGATTACAATTAATCAGTAGTTACAGGAGATATACCATTATCTGTAAACAGCTAAGAGCAGAAAAGAGTGTCCTATCTAAGCATGAAGCCAACTAATCAAAACCTTTAGCATCTCCTTCTCAGCAAAATACAAATTAGGAGATTAGTAGCAATCAGATAAAATTCTGCTTGAGGCTAATAACACAGCATTGACTGTTTGCAGACAGCTCCTTTTGACATTGGAGAAAGTGTTAAGAAGTTATATATGACATGCAGGAGCTAATGAGTCTTCCTAGGATTTTCCAAACAATTTTGCCTAAGCCAAGAAGAGAAATTAGAACTGAAATGAGGGACATTCTGACCAAATCAAGGTATTGGAATCTAAAAAATTTTCAAATTTTGTGTTATGAAGTGTCCTGGCTAAAGAAACTGCACCAACCACAGAAATATTTAATCTGCTTGAAGATTACTCTTTCATTTAGGTTCTGTTTTGTACACCTTTGGCTATAGTCCAAAATGTGAGTTTCTTCTGTATTATAACACAGTTTGCCATGGTCTTTATATTTTCATCTATTAATGAGACTGGGGTTGAGAAGGTTGATACATTTCACCTGCAATTTATTTTTCAAGAAACTTCAAGTTAATACTATTTAAGAGAAAGCAACAACATATTGCTCCGCAAACTGTCTAAATGTAATGGAGAATATGCAAATATGTTTTCTTTTTGTAAGCCTAAATAAGGAAAAGTATATGGTATTGCAATAATTGTTTGTATTATCTCGTTCTAAGTTAGCTCCAATTCCAGATATCACATAATTTATTTAATATAAAAATTTTATTATATGCTGCACAATATGTTACATATTCATATATTATATAAATGATATGTAACAACTAAATATAAAGAATATTTTAATTTTTTTTTTTCAATCTATATTCTAGTTTATATAGCATCAATGTGTTGTGGTATTTTACAGGAGCTACACATCAGCTTCTTATTTTCCTTGATACATTTCCACTATTATTTATTTATTGATTGATTGATTCATTCATTCATCATTGTTTTCTTTTTCTGGAACAATATTTACAGTTAACACTAATGAATTCTGGCAAAGAAAATGTCCCTTATTGAGACATACAGAAAACTCAAGCCCATGCCACTTAAACTGAGGTAAGGGGATCGGTGAAAAGAAATGTAGTGGAAAGAAGAGATATCCAGAATAAAAAATGGTCCTGTGGTACAGAAGGATTGGGTGGCTGTTCCAGTAACAGAGGTTAATTCAGAAGAAAAGAGGAAAAATGAGGAAGAGAAAGATACTCCTTGTTTACAGATACTTTTGCCCCAGTGCAGCTCGCAGTTTTCAAATCTCAGGCCTCTACTCCAAAATTAATCTGAAGACATCTATATAGCAAGATTATCTACATATACAGGACTATGCTGTTCTGCTAAAATTCTTCTTTTTTTCCACCAGGAATTAGAGAAAGAGCATACTTAGAGAAGCTTATTTGAAATTCAGACATTAAGACTGCATTCATCCCAAGTGCTTAAATGATTTAAACCTTTATGTGCTTATGTGTTTAACATGTCATAAACACATTAAATAAATGCGTCTGTGTATACCCTCTGCTTTAGCACTAAACCACAATATATTTGTTTGAATGGATTTTGGCAAAAATTTTGTATGAGGTAATCATTATACGCATGAAGAAGGAGTTCATCCCGTGGCTTTAAGTACAGTAATCACCAAGACTGGGACACTGGTAGCTGTTAAAGCACTAACCACTTCCCCCCAAATAAAAAAAACAGCCATAGCTGTGAACACACAGCAATAGTTATGATATCAAAGTCTTTCACCTATATTTAAAGCATGCAAGAATACACTGATTCCCCCATATATATATGCATCACTAACTTAAAGTATTTCCATTTTACATCAAGGACCTCTCAGTGACATAATTTTGATTTATTTTGTCAGAATGCTAGTCCCTTTGGTTACTGAAAAGTAATAAGATGATATGAACAGATATAGATCATCTGCAGAACCAGAGCTAAATGTTAGATATTCAACAAAACCCAAATCTGACTCATACAAGACATGAAGAGCCTTAGCAAGAACTGTCCATAGTATCTTGAAGTTGCTGCAAACAAGTAGGTTTTTTTCATAAGAAAGTTTCTAGAGGAATTTAGAAAGGAAGGAAGATGAGTGGCTCTAGAAGCAATATGTATATAGCCACATGTTATATAAACTTAGTTCAAGGTAAGGAAGATTAAAAACTGAAAATCCAAATGTCCTCTAAAATGTAAAGAGTGGGGTTGATAAATGTACCTAAGTTCTATTAAAACCATTAAATCTTAAGTTAAAGTGCTTAAGATTCCAAAAAACATTTCTTTCAATCTCAGCTTCTGAATTTTGTCATACTTTTGGAGGGAAATGCTTCACACGCCCTATTTTCAGAATGAGTCCGATATAAATATTAAGATATGTGAATATGTAATTGATTCTGCCTTAATAATTGATACAGATAGAAGCTTTGGTAGTCTTCTACTTTATTCACTGTTGGATTACTTAATAATCTTTTTGTGTACTATACTGAATATGTGCAGACATCTAGGCGCAACATTTGCCATCCTGGCACAATTTAAATTTCACTTCCATAGTCAGTTTTTTCCCAAGAGTTTCCATGGTCATAAGCCATTATCTCCAAAGGAAATAATAGCTTATGAGATTGCAAGCTATTTCACCACTATACCTCATGATTCTAAGCCCTTCCAAATGAATCCCATAGTGTTCTTAATATATGTGCACACTCATGCATAGTTGGAAATGAAGAAATATCTCTAATTTCAGAGAGCACATCTTGCTGTATTTTGCATAATGATAGTGAACATGGTACATCACATAAATGAAAGGAAATAGCTTTTAGTGCAGTGTTCTGTCACAAGAAAATAATAAATCAACAACCTATGAACTCCAGGTCCATTTGAAGCATATTTAGAGCCCTCATTAACCTACAGAGGCCAGTTTGAATAGAAGCCATTTAATGAAGACACAGAGGGGATTTTTAATAATTTATTATGATGGAAGAAATGGAAACAAGCTAGAAATGGAAGAGATTACCCAAATGATAATGAAATCCAAAAGTGGTGACATAATCATCTGAATCAGGCAACAAAGACACTAAACAGCTGCTTTGGGGTTGTAACCCAACAGCGGGAAGTAATAACTTCCTATGCCATGGCAAGATCCACTTGTTTACATTTTCTCTTTGCTTTTTGACAATTTAATGGAAACCTTCCTCAGCAGAGAGCATAGGATTGAAGTGTGTCTCTTCTGTAGTAGAACAATCTATTATTATAGGCTAGGTGCCACATGTTTATATTTAAATTGACAGAAATACCTGCAAGACAAAGACAATATGATTCAGTGTCTCCTCACCCCAGGATTACACAAGAAGTTAGAATATTTCTCCTCAGTATATTTTAATGTGTAAAAACATCCATATATTGAATGAGTAGTGAAGAAGCTCTTGTAAATCTCCATATCATGTACATTATCCTGCTACATTAAAATGCAGTTTAAATGTCTTTACAGACAACAGGACTCTTCCCACCCCAGAGACAGCTCGGACCTCTGTTCATGCTCAAGCAGAATTGAGTTGAATCTATTCTGACAGACACAGAAGGTGGAGGGGCTAGCTCAGACCAACACTCCCCTGAGCTGGGAGTGATGTGCCCCTGTCTTTTACTGCCCCCAGCTGAGTAACAGCAGTTTAATACTGGATGAGCAGCACCAAAGATCACTGAAAAGACTGGGCTCCTTTCAAAAGGGCTCCTTTTCCACCACTAGACATTTGTGGTGCTGTCATGGTTTTGTGCAAAAGCAAAAAAGTAATCTCAGAAGCTAAATCTCTCCTGCCCTATCCAAGCACCCTGACCAGTAAGTGGCATTTCTTCCTTTTCTTCCTTTATCTTCAATAAAATCAGATGGTGACAAAATACCTACAAAAGTGCTTGTGGAGTGTCTTTTATTTCTGCATCCGGAACACCCCGTATTAGATTCTATATCATAGTCCTCTGGGAGGTGAAGGTTTGACGTTTGTGTCCTATGTGCCCAATGAGGCAAGTGAGTATGATTTGCCTTCTTCTGAAATGGTAAAATCACTTCGTAACAACGTCCCACTATGACCTCCTATAGTTTGGAAGAAGAGAATGAACTCTGCTCCATGTATGAAAGCAAAGTCAAAGATGCCTCGCATTCAGAGAGACTCTATCTTAAGGATTGGAGCTGCTTTCCATGAAGTTTTCAGTAAGGTAGGTGAGAGAAGGGATTTAAGACACAGCTCTGCCTTCATTTTTTTTCATCGTTACTTATCGGTTGCATACTACAGGCACAGATTTTACATTTTCAGCGTGATTTTTCACTGTTGTTCTCTATACACATGCAAAGGTCAAAGGCACCTAGGGCGGGACCTATTTGGAAGGATGGAAGTTCATTCTGTGGCATCAAAGTACTCAGCTTTTACTAACAGAAAAGTGAACTCAATAAAGTTTTGATGCATGGTGTTTTGTAGAGAATGAATAAACACAATGTAAGCAAAAATGTAATTAATGTAAGCTTGTACAGTTATATTAAAGTTTTCTAACCAGCTTTCATGCAGTCATAGAATTTGCTTTCTTTAATTTAGAATTTTATTTATTATCAGCAATTTAGTAGGTGAACACAAATTTTTGAAGCTTTGTAAGTTCTGTTTCATTTGTTGCCATTGTAAATCACCCCCAAAAGTGTTTTGTTTCATGCCAGCAGCAATGAGGGTTACATTTGATTCATGCCAATTTGGTTTCGGTTTTTGAACCTGTCTGTCCTTGACTTACTTTTGGAGCCACCAATCAAAGGGACACAGATGATGAAGCCTGGGTTTAGAGTCTTTGTGCCATATTTAGGTTATTTTACATTTGTCTTATGCATTGAAATTACTGAAACTGATATATTCAAATATTTTTGCTACTTGATGGAATAAATGAACCAAAGAAGCTAGAAAAGAACAATGAAAAAGTTATACTTCAGAAACTGAGATTCTTGATAATACTCAGCATGACAAGGTTTTTGTGCATTCAGTCATATTTATGTGAAACATTCAGCACTACAGGAACCCAGCAGGTTTGAGAAAATTCTCTGTCTCTCCATGGTTGAATATTTATTAGAAAGTTGGTGATACTGATCTCAATCCCAAGAGGTAGCATCTCTTTAAATAGTTCAGTATTCTAAGCTGTAGCCAAAAATGATATGCATTGCCAATAAGCTTGAATATTGACTTGAGTATTCAAACATAAAAGATTTAAAATTAGAGAATTTAAACATCCACTGAAATAGGTGCTTGAATAGATACTGTGTTGCTAATCAGCACAATTCATTTGGTTGTGCAAATACATATGAAATGGACTAGTTATTGGTGCAAAACATTTC
This sequence comes from Myiagra hebetior, assembly GCA_013397015.1. Lineage (NCBI taxonomy): Eukaryota > Metazoa > Chordata > Aves > Passeriformes > Monarchidae > Myiagra > Myiagra hebetior. Next base: position 2,377,329 of record VWZQ01003630.1, read on the forward strand.
TCATGGGAAAAAATTCCGAAGTAGACATTTATCAAGTCACTCTGATTAAATCCTGGCTCAAGGAAATAGTGCCATATGAGCTGGGGTTTAGTCAATCAGACTCAGATGAAATCCATATTACAACTTTTCAAACAATCATCTGGATGATAATGCAAAGTTTTGCCTGAAGGAAGAACAGAAAAAATTGATGACATGTAGTAGTTCCATGGATATTCATGCTCTAATGAGAAGAATAGCACCTGAACTACAGCCTTTTTTTTTTTTATTAATAGTGCATTATGAATTGATGTGACCCCACCATCACCACAAAATTAAAAAAAAAAAAAGACATTAAAAATAGGTTAAATGTTATTAACTTTTGGAATATCAGGCCTCACTTTTGTATATTTTATCCAAATTTTAATTGAATTGTGTAAAAATTTATCCTGTAGTAGAGATTCTGCCTGGCCTTTACCTTGGCACATAAGCATGACTGGTCTGTAAATTTTAAATCACGTCATATTTTTACTTTTTATCTTTGTACAGCAAAGTAAAACCATCTCCTAAGTGATAGACTAAATAGATTACCTCTGCCTTTAAATGCTTAGAAGTGTCTGGCTTCCTGGTTGCCATACTATGAAGAAATGTTTGAAGTGAAACCTCAAGGAATATGTTGACTAGCTAATAAATTTCCCCTTCTTGAAAATTTCTGTGAATGTTCAAAGTCACTGGAACCTTTGATTTTAGAAAACAACCACCTGTTGCTCTTTTGATATAAAAGATCAAAAATAATTAGTGTGAATTTTAGGAAGTCTAGGAAACCATTAGAATATTCCCATTTTCCGTGTTCCTTTTGAGAATTTTTCATACTCTGAAGTTCCCACTGGAATACACAGTTGTTTCTTCAGGGGAGCATTTTCAGAGATTGAATTGCTGATTTGATTTTAGCTTTTATTGAGCAAACCGAAAAGTTACTGCAACATGATATTCAGAGGATATTGTCTTTCAGACTGACTTATACCTGTTTTCCTTATAAAGTTCCCATAGCTCTTTTCTTATTGCCAGAATCTGAAGATCATTAGTAAATTCTCATCTCTTAATACTAAGGTGGTTTAATGGACTATGAGGGATGTCTACCATATTAAACTAGTGCATGGTTTACATTTATGTTCAGCTCTTGAAAAAAGCTAGCAAGAAATAGACATTATTCTTTAAATTCTACTTTATCTCTTTGTTTTTTAAAGATAATTATTTCTTCTAAATGTAAATGGAATATGCAACATTTAAATAATGATGAAATAATGATGAAATTGACTTGTCAGTTCAGTATGATAGGATTCTAATTTGTAAATCTCCAGTGAAGAGACAAGGTATTGTTGTCAATATTTTATATTACACAGGCACAAGTGGTTCCTAGCTGGTGTATGGGAAGAAAACGTTGTATCTCAGCACCATACGACCACTTGCAAATTGCATATGATAATGTTTTAAGGAAGATTTCACAAAAGTAAAGTCAGTATTGCAAAGAGATAAGAGAGTGAGTCTAAGACACTTATTAATTTTAAACTCATACTTCTGATTCCTTAAAAAAAACAAAAACAAAACAAAAAAAAAAAATCAAAATTTGGAAGCCTATAGCACTTTGTATCATATTTTGCAATTATTGCAAAATTTCATATCTTTCAGTTATTGTTACAAAGAGATGCATATTCGGCAAAAAGAACCATTTATTTAGAAAACATTTTTGGCATCTTTGTGTAAAGATGATTAGATTTGTTTAATGATTATTTTGTGGGTAAACCTCATAATTAGGTAATTGATAATCAACTTCATATTGCTTTTGAAAAGTATCTTGAAAAGGCAGAAATGCAATGAGTATTTCTTTTTTTTTGTGTTTCTTCTTAAGCAAGAGAAAATACTGGCCACTAGCCCAAAAAATAAAAAAGCCAGCATACAGCTGAGTTGAATTTTTTTAGAGCAGAAAGAAACATACTATATTTATCTTCATGCTTTGTATTCAAACAGGTAAGTGAAGATCAGAAGAGGGAATAAGGCAAAAACCACGTGTCTCAATACTGAATGATTCAAAACTCTTTGTGCAGTGGTTCAATTTCTCTAACTAGTATGGTAAGAAATATGTATTGGGGGTAACGCTGGAGACAGTTCAATACAGATGTTCTACTGAAATACAAAGGGCTGTTAAAGAAAAGTTTTGAGGAAGTATTCTCTGTAATAAATTGGTCTAGTAAAACTATATTTTAAAGAGTTCCAATACTTTTGGACATCCAAAGCAGGTTGGTTTTTTAAAATTTTGTTCTAATCAAAAAATAAAATATCTTCAGTCTTATATTTAAGCCAAATCATTCTTTTTGGAATGACATGAAAAAAGGCTCTAAAGTATCAGAACTGAAACATTTTAAACAATACCAGCTATGTTTTGGGAGAACAGGAGAACAAAAATACACTAGTTTTTATTAAGATACCATTAAATTGGACAGATTTTTCTTTTAGTTGATGACCTGCCACTAACTATATTTTTTCCTTCATGTGTTAATTTTGAAGACATGAAGACATAACTTCAGAGCTCTTGACACATAAGCATGTTCTAATCCACTGAGCACCTTTTCATGTAGATAAAAATATGACCTGAAATGAATAATATTTAGAAACCTTATTATAAAGACAAAAATACTTCAGAAATTACAAGTGAGTTCATTTTCACATAGTCAATGTATTTATTTTAAATGCTGATTTTTATCTTTACTATTATGTGAAAAGGCCCTATGCTCTGAAGTCCCTTAGTTACAGTGGACTAAAAAATCAATTTTTATACTGCATTGACCTTAATGAATAAATTAAGAGCTACTTCTAGTAAGTGTGTTTAATAAAAATCATAGGTTTAGTAAAAAGAATGTCAGCGAGAATGCTTGCTGATTTTACTCAAGGGACTTGAATAATACAACTTGAGAACTGTCAGTGTTGGAAAGAATATATTTTCCTACATAGTGCTTTAATTTTTTTTTTTTTCAAATATTGGAATAATTCCTTTTGGTTTGTGTTTGCATATCCATATCTATATTAAAGAATTGCCATAGATGGGAATACAAAGTGTGATCATCCGGCCTGGGTTCTAAGAAATGTACAATGCTGATGTTGATGCTCACTGATCACCTAGCAGTTATTAATTGTATTACATGGTAGTAATATACAAGATATAGGGGGTCCTGAAGAAGAGACACCTGGGGAAATTACACTGGAAGATGTCACAAAGAGGCAACTGAACTGATACCTTCTATAGAGCAAGGTTTTTTCTCCTTTAAATTCGCCTTTAAATTCTCATTTCTTCATTCTTAATTTTCTCCTTTAAATTCTCATGTTTAATGACTGCCAGACTCTGATACAAATTAGGTTAAGATGAATTGCTAGCCTGCAAAGAATTTGTAATGTTTAGTGTGTTTTAATACATTGAATTTGCAGAATACATTTGAGGCAAAATTTTGCTGTGCTTTGGAAGGAAATGACAACTGCTATGACAAGGTAAGATGGGGCAGAACACTTGGGATGCAAGTTCCAAATCCCATTTACAATCATAAAAATACAAAGCCAACCTGAGAGAGTCTGGATTTTGCTACAATACTTTTGGATGTTAAATAGATATTTTGATAGCCGTACTCTCTCTTCACAGACAGTCTTTGTACCTCCATTTGCTGGTTTATAGATGTCATGAAGGACAAATCTTTAGTCTCATAAATTGTCCTGTAATATCTATTTAGTAGGATTTATGTGCTTAATCTTGCTCATAATGATGACTATAATTAGTGGGGAAAGAAATTAAACATGACTTTTTCTTTTGATAAAAGATTAAAGAATGGACAATTTTAAGCACAGGAAAACTCATCCTATTTCTGTCTCTGTGTATCTCTCTCTCTACCCCTATACCCCATCCAGCATCTTTTTCTGCAGTGCTTTTGACATGAAAACTCTTGAGTTTTTTAAAGACGGGCTTGACCTTCCACAAGAGAGAAGAATGATACAGCTACAAATTCTACTTTTTATTTAGGCCAAGAAAGTTTTCTTAATTAGTTCATACCCTTCCCTTCTAAAATATGGAAATGAAATTTTTGACTTCTGGCTCTACATTCAGAAATTGTTAGGGATTATCTGTAGGAATGGATTTTATAATTTATAAAACTCAAGTTGCTTCAGAATTTCTTTCAGTCTTAGGAAAATAAGTTTATTTCCAGAATTTCTTTAGAATTTGTACTGCTAAAATTAAGCCTTCAGCATTCCTAAATCCTAAAGTGCATTTCCAGCCTCATATTTTAAAGTACAATTACCACATTCAGTAGTTCAGGCAGCTTGCTCTTTGTTTTTTTCTAAGAAAACCTACTTTGGACTATAGGTGTTTGTAGAACACCTCAGTATTTCTAAACATGAAGATAGTGCTTAGGTTAGTTGTTCAAAAATACTTTGTAAAATTAACTAACCAATACAAGTCTAAATTTTTGACTACAGTGGAATAAATGGGAGATTCAGCAGTCTGGTGTTTGTTTCAAATCTGTCCAACAAAGACCATGAGAATCTAATTGGTCCTACATTTATTTTTATTCTACAGGACTCAAGACTTATTATCATTTGTTTGACTTAAAATTGGCACTCAGGAAATTAGATAAAGACAAAAAGTGTTACTTTCATGCAACGATATAATTCTTGTTTTCATAGACGTGTGGATATATATATATACACTATTAAAAATGTTAATAACAGCATCCAATTTTTAAAGAAAATATTACATTAAAATTAGTTCTCAACACAAATTGATGACTGTGTATAGCACTGTCAATCAAGCTATTCCAGGTCTGTTGCTCAGATATTCAGTTCTACTTACAGATTTTATACTCGTAGTGATTTCAGATATTATTCAATATCTTCTATATACCAAACCCTTGTTGGGACTACTCTCCTCATCATTTCTGCAGAATAATTTGTAGATTCTTTATTCCTAATGTTGTTGAGCATATATAAATTATTTATGAAAAACTTTATCTGAATTTTTTTTACAATATCAGCCACTTTAAAATATATTTAAAATATGCAACAACATTTCTAATTTCTAGTAATATTTTCATTAACAACCAACCAAAAAAGATGTCACTCACAGAAAACAACACAAGAATGTTTAAAAACAGGAGAGTAAGTGCTGAAGAGATTACAGAAAATTTGTATTAAATCAAAAGTTCAGTACTCGTTGCATTCAAAATTGTAGAAGCTAAAATTAAGACAAGTGTTCTAGTTCTAAGGCCCAGAATTAACCACAGGTCTGATCTTTTTTTTTTTTTTTTTTCCTCACACTGTCTCCTCTGAAAGCCATGGAAAAATTTGTTCTCACTTCAAAAGGAACACTGAACTTGCGAATAATTAAAAGAATAGCCTTAATAATGAGGAAAATAGAAATATTTATAAGGAAATGTTTTCTAGTCTGTATATTATTAGAACAGAATGGCGAGAGGAATTGGTTTCTAAATCTCAGAATTCTTAGACACAGTCAACCCAAGACAATTGCCTTTTGGGTACTTGTTTGTCATTAAAAGTTCAGGTATGACAGAAACTTCAGGGTGGATTTGCCTTGAAATCTGTTTCACATAATAGTCCTACGGCATAGAGGAAAAGTTGGTCAAAATATTGTTTGATTCCTCAGTTTTATCAAGCGCATATAAGAATGAAATGGTATAATATTTTCCAGTTTTTCTAAGATTCTTTTTCTTTAAGAGTAGTCCGCTCCTTAATGTAGTTGCTCTTGTATGGTTTTTTGGGCACTAAATTGACCAGGAATAAGAATCTTCCAGTTTGCAATCCAGCAAAGAACCAAAGCTAGGAATAATTTTTTGTGATTAAGAACAATAAAAAAAATCCATCCAAAATGGATTTTCTCTGCTCTACAGATGCTTTAGAAATGTCCCAAATAAATTAAAATATCACTCAATGCCAAGGAGCTTTTGTATGACTATTTTGATCTCACAAAACTATTCTTTTTCAAAGTGTGAACTATTGGAGCATCCACCCATGGTTCTAATTTTCCTAGTGGATGAGGGAAAAAGATATGACAGACAAATGGGAACCAATACAGACATTTTTATTTATACCATACAAAGCTATTTTGATACTGATTTCTTTCATGACGATTGGATTAAAATTAATAAAGGAGATAGAAATCTTTGAAAAATCCTAAAGATCATGTCCTTCTTAACTTCACTGTGGCATCTTATTAATGCAGGCATTGCAATCTGGGACGTGCATTACCCTACACTTAAGTTTTGCAATCTGTTCTCACAAATCAATTTTACACAGCTTGAGAATATAGGCAAGTTTGTATTTGTGCTATAAAGACATTTCAGAAGGGAAAAGAATGAAAACTGTGTTGTAGCTGCAAACAAATCAATCGGACTGTATTAAAACTAAATTCATGATGTCAAAGATGGATGTAGAGACAGAAACAGGGACAGAGATTACCATGGGGTCTAGACACATACTGTGATTAATCATCACACACATCTGGAAAAGAAAAGCACAAGAAGAAAGAATTTTTTTTTTTCTTCTTTGTCTAGACAGTTTAGCAAGAAAGAAAATTGTATTATGTTCTTCATGGATGAAGGAAAAGATGAAATAGATATTAACTGTCCTCCATTTGCACCAAACTGAAAATCTGTCTTTCAGTTATATTTTTTATTATTTGGAAACAATACCATAACTCATTTTTATACTCAGGACATAATTATATCTGCTTCTTTTTCAAAGATTTATTTCAATTTAAAAAAACATTAAATAATTATATCGAGTTTAATTTAGAAAAAAACAATTAAATTCAGTAAATTTGAATACAGGAAAGATGCTATACAGGGATTTTTTGTATTTTTTTTTCTTTTCAATGGGTTTTGCAATTACAGTCTAAAACTTATTCAGATGTAAGGATCACTGAATTCAATTCTAATTACTGGGAACATGACTCTGTTTGGCTACACAGGATAAGCTAAAATGAAAAGTCTATTTAGACCTTTTTTTTTCCCACATGCACAGAATACTGAGACAGCACTATAGTGCTCAGAAACTAGCTGATGAATTTTTCAGCTTTGGAGACAAATTTCACCTTCATATAGAGGCTGATAAAACAAATATGTTTGTAGTGCCATATGAAAAATAGAACCTATTAGTATAAAAAAATAATTCTGCAGAAATAGCTGTGAGGATTAGGTCATAGAAGCATCTGCATGTCAGCTGGGAACAATACACCAGATTTATTTAGGAATACTTGATAGTTACTAGGTTCATGGAGTGGGGAGAGGAGGAAATATTTAACTATTTTTTTTTTCTTTTAGCCTCTGTATAAACTGCCCAAATACTCATTTTACTCTGTTTTTTCCACAACAGGTGGCAACAAGAGCCTCACTAATTTCTTGTCCTTGTATAATTGAATATTGAGTATTAAGTTCAGTATGTGCCAAGAGCAGAAAGATTTTTCAGTCTATTCCTGCTGCAGATCTATGCAGATCTACTCCTGAGACTGGCTTTTGCCAGTTGGATACTCTCTAGAAGTGGTCATCACCTTCAGGACTTTCATCTGATCTGACTGCTTACAAAAACTGCCTTCCAGCCTCCTTTAGGTTACTTTTTAACCTCAGAAACCTAAAGAAGCAGTCAATGTTTTTCTGTATTTCCTGAGAGTGGGGAAGAAAGTAGTATATGCATTGGAAGTATGTTGGACTTCCTTTCATATTTGTAAGGATCCAGGAGAGGACTTAAGTGTTTTTCTCAGCCAAGTTCAGGACAAGATGTATAGGGACTGGGTATAGGGTTGTTGGTCATTCTTTTCTTATGAAAGCATTATAAAATCTTTGTGATTATTTACACTATTTTTCTCTCACCCTGCTCATGTAGCTTATGTTCTCTTAGAGGAAAACATGATTTAAGACTCATTTTAAAATGTCTCTAGGAATGACATAGTCATTAGGAAAAAGAAAAAGCAGTGCAAGCCAGGTGGAAAAAAATAGGATGGTAGAATGAAATACCTCTGAGGACAGTTTTGTTGTACAACATTTGGCCTTAAATAAATGTATGGGCCTGCTTCTGAAAATATATTACATTTGTCAAAGGAACAGTAATTAAACTGCTCCCTCTAAGCCTTTTTGATAGGCCATTTTCAGAATGAATGGTTGAGGCTGAGAAAGGGCACTTGGCATTTAAGAACCCTACCTTTAGGGTATTATTCTCCTTGCTTTCTCATGCTCACACAATTTTGTTTTTTTCCTACCATCTTAGAACAATGTTAATAATCACTTTTTTTGTTAGGGAAGACCTGTAAAATATGAAAAAATTATCATGTAACTGTAATTGGCATTGCCATTAAAACAAGAGATCAGTTTGTCACATCTTATATTAAACCTGAAAAGAGAAATATAAAGAATTAATCCTGGTGAAAATGGCAAAATTTGCATTTTGTCATTAATTAATGGAAACTGACGTAAGAGACAGTCATTTATACTAGATCACTAAAAATAATCATTACCTTCTTAAAACAGTGTTATAATGAGTAAGTAATAATAAAAAAAGACATTCTCTGACTCTATAATGCATTTCTTCAAATGAGATAAAAAATATCACATTTGATGAAGTGACACCTCAACTCATTGTTAAGGAAACTGTCAGATTCTAGAAACTTTTTTCAAAAATTGATGTAACTGAATTTATGTTTAAAATAATTTTTGACCAATATTACTGCTTCATATGACCTGTATCTGGGACCCATATTTCTACACTATAGTGATGATCATACTCAACATATCTGTATATAAGAAGCAAAGATTAAATAAAGAACTGTCTTTCATTTCCCTTAGTGCAGAAATTTCAAGAAAATAAATTGTAACAGAGTGAAATAGATAAAATTCTGTGTTTTCTCTAGGAATTATTCATGAATTCACAATGCCAGGTGACAGAAAAGTCTTTACTTTTTATAATCTATTGCAGGACATATTTTACATTAATTCAGACAATCACAACCCTATTGAAACAATTTTACACTTTTACGATATTTTTTTTCTGATTTGTGTACACCATATGGCAGTTCGTTTCCATGGACCACAAATGTGAATTTCCAGACTGCCTAAAATGGGCACTTAAGTGTAACATATTTACTGCATTAAGGTATTTTATTTTGTTTTTCTTAACTTTTTTTCCAGTTTTCAGAACCTAACTGTTGGAAGATTGCACAAATACAAGATTTTTTCCAGCTATGAAGGTGAAAAAAGTCTATATTTGTTTATCAATCTGTTTTTTTTTAAATTAAGTTTCTCAGGGTAATTGTTTTACTTTGTGCTGTAGCAATAGGTATTATATTTTGTATGTTTAAACTGTGACAATAATAGAATGCCAGAACTCTTGTACAGATTATAGTCTTTTTGTGGCCATCTTAGAAACTTCTGAGTTCCTTTAGTTTTTCTTTTGCTTTTGGATTATTCTTCTGAAAAACTCTGTGAAGTTTGGAAACTATAAATACTGTCAATATGCAGTTCTTATGGATACACCCTAATAAAAATAAAGCCATTTTTATTTGTCAAAAGGATATCCGAAGAAAATGTAGAATGGAATGACTTTGCAATTACAGGCCTGACAGAAATAACGAAAATGAAAAGTCTTATAAAAGAGAACATATACTGAAACCCGGAGAAAACTAATGGAATTAGAATACCAGAAATGCTAATAGTCTAGGGGTTTTTTTCCTTCTCTAAGAATATAAATGCTATTCCAGTTAAAGCAAAATAATAGAGAATTTTGATTTCTCTTTTAACAAATTGCTTCATTCACCATGTTTTAAGTGTGATAAAAGGAATATAAAGAATTTTTCTGTTAATGAGAAGAAAAATGTAATTATAAAGATGAAAATATATAACAATTCTGAAGAAATAGGTTATTTGGCCATGAAAGAGAGTATTTTACATTTTCCCTTAGGACAAGTACAAATTTCTAAAACCTTCTATTATATGACTGCCACACACTATGCAGCTGCACAGTTGCTTTCATGAGAACTCTCACAAGTTCAGCAATCGTTTTGCAAAGCAGATGCAGTGCCATCTGATCCAGGTAGTTCCCACATTTCTGTGAGGGAAGTTAGGAAAAATCTTGTGAAGAATAAATATATTCTTCCTCCATTTCTCCTTTTCACAATCAGCTGGTACAATAAGACAATTCACACTAACAATTCTTACAGGTACTCATTTCTGACTAATTTACATGGGAATGTTTGGTATATAGAAAGCTTTTTTTTTAAAATTCTTTTTGTCTTCACTCTACATACACAAATGCACATGTACATCACGTGTAAAATTAGCTAGTATTGATGTCTAATTTTATCTCTTAGTATGAGTTACTAATTAGGTTTCTTTCACTTTTTACTAAATATATAAAATATGTAAGGTATGTACAAATAATTATCAGCTTATTTTAATAAATAAAAAAAGAAAAATATGCATTAATCAACTTACAGCTCTCTGTGGTTGAATATCTTTCTCTTATAGTGTTCATTTGCAGTCTAGTTAAATATGCTTGATTTAAGGCAAATGCTTTAATCTTTCATTCCATTCAAGTTAAAAGTAACATGCAATTTGATGTCTTAGTGAAATGGTGACAAACATCTTTAATAATTCTCTGCTGAAAGTTTCCATATTTGCAAGACCAAAAGTAGGTACAACTTTAAATGTACAAGTCAATGTTTATTGCCAAACTTTGGTATAGAGAGAGAGAAAAAGATAAGCCACAATGAAGGCATTTACTGAAATCAAATTATCCTCAATGATATTTGCATATGAGTTGGTAGACACTATTATCTGTGAAGCATTGTCAACAACTGAGCTTGTTTTACATTACATTAAGAAAAGATGCCTTGGTTACTAAACATTCTTTTGGGAAAGGATGAGTGGTCCTGTGTAGGGTCAGGAACTGGACTCAGTAATCCTTGTGGGATGTTCTATGGTTCTTTGATTCTGTTGTTACAATGCATTTGTTTAACTCCATAGGATAGAAAGTGGAAAGCTATGAAGTTTAAGGCTCAATATCTAAATCTATTTTTGAATGAACTATTAGGTCGTTCTCTGAAAATGTTCTGTGCTCAATCCAGAAAATGAAGAAGAATGATCTTTTGAGAAGGTACAAAGAAATCCTTGGATTTGTTGGCCTCCAAGCATGAAGAATCAGTACAAATGGGAGATTAATCATGTGCACAGACTACACACAGTGTACATAATAAATGTGACTAACTGAGCTTTAAAAATAACAAAGTTCCAAACAAAGGAAATGAGGTCAAGAGGAATCAAAGTAGCAGAAAATGTTCTTCATGACAAATACTGCACTCTACATCTGCAGTCCATAATTTCTCCACTGAGAAGAGAGTTGCAAAGCTAGCAAAGGCACATATCTCCTATCCTAAATCTACAGCAATGCCTCCCTTGGTCACAACATCCACTTCCTGCTAGTGTGGAAGAGCTTTAAATCTTTTTTGTGAACTGCAAGAATTCTCACCAAAGGCCTGAGCAAAAGAATGGATTGATGACTCTGCAAAATGTTTCTACAATGGTTTTAGTATTTTTGAAATAGATAGTTTATCTCACAACTTCTAAATTTGTGAAAATTTAGCTGCAGCAAAAAGTAAGAATTAAATGTCAATAAAATTTATTAATTTATTAGTAGATATTGCTGGTGAATAGAAAATTGCATAACTGAAAATGATCATCAAATTTTCAATAATTTTAGTGAAGCCTGAATACTTAGATGCACACTTTTTTTCTTCTAAATGATACTGATGCCAACAGTTATTAAAGGAAAATCTGCCAGAAGGGACAGCTGACCCCCTGACCACAGGGATAGTTCATACCTTATGATGTCATGATCAGTATATGAAGTGAGGGGAAGAAGGAAGCAGGGGGATGTTAAGAGTTATGGGATTTGTCTTCCAAAGTCACTGTTAACATGTGATGGAACCTGGCTTTCCTGGGGATGGCTGAACACCTGCCTGTAGATGGGAAGTGGTTAATTATTTCCTTGTTCTACTGTGCTTGCATACAGAGCGTTTTGCTTTGCTTTCCTTATTAAAATATCTCAACCCACTAGTTTCCTCACTTCTACCATTCCAGTTCTCTCCCCGAGCCCACTGGTGGGGAAGTCAGCAAGGGGCTACATGGCGGTAAGTTGCTCTCTGGGTGTAAACCATAGACCTGAGTATAACAATCTGACAAATAAATATATAAGAAACTTTGAGAGAAGAAAGAGTTCCAATGAGACACAGCAAAGGAAGTGAGAGGTGCCTTCCATCTTCTTGAAAGTTCTTTAGGACCACAAGAGGATACACAGTAAAACATAAAAACCCCAACATAAAAGGGGCTACATGGCGGTAAGTTGCTCTCTGGGTGTAAACCATAGACCTGAGTATAACAATCTGACAAATAAATATATAAGAAACTTTGAGAGAAGAAAGAGTTCCAATGAGACACAGCAAAGGAAGTGAGAGGTGCCTTCCATCTTCTTGAAAGTTCTTTAGGACCACAAGAGGATACACAGTAAAACATAAAAACCCCAACATAAAAACCCAAGCACACAAAAAAATGTCCTGGATGAAAAAAATTGTATTGCTAATATAGTGGTCTTTTTTACTGTTTTGGCTGATTAACTCTTGGACTGTGTAGACTATGCAAGCATGGACAGATACTCAAAAAGAGAAGCAATTACTGTAGAGTAAGAGTCTCAAATATCTGTTGCATCTGCAGGGCTTATAAGGAAGTTGTTTTACTGGTCAATATTTAGTGCTCTTTGAGACTACGGCACAAGACTGTGATTTTGGCAATGTTTTCAGTAAACTTCACAACTGACCAAAAAAATTCAATATGGATGGAAATCTTCTCAAATGTACTTTTTGTGTAAATACACTTTTTAACCTGTTTCCTTGCCCTATAGGTTTTATATTATTAAAGTGTGATGTCACACATCTTTCCCATAGTACACCTTCCCAGGTGGAACTACTTTTTCTAGAGTCATCCACCATTGACTAAATGACAGATCCTCTAATAAACGAGAAATAACTACTTTTCCCAGGGTAAAGGGGCTGATAAGTACACTGAGCAGAGCTTGCTACCATCATAAGAGTTGCATTAAAAATATGAAGCATTTAGGAGATTTACTCTCTTGATCCATGCTTGTGATTAATTCTAATGACTGTTAAACAAATGCAAGTTAAAATGTCTGCTCTTTGAAGTCTGATTATGTATGCTGTGAGCAAAACTTTCCCCTTTGCTTTGGCCTGCCACACACCGAACCACTGGAAGTGGCATGATGGCTCAAGGGCAGGATTTTGTAGTCGGGATCTAGAGTGGGCAGTCACTTTACTAAATGTGTGTTAGAACCCCAATTTAAAGTGCCAAAGCATATCCCAGGATTAAAGCAATAGCATTCTCATCAAAATCAATAGTGATTTCACTAATATACCCTCACACAGTGCTTCAAAATCCTGCTTTTAGCTTCCCAAAGCAGGAAAGGTTGTGTTCATTCAAATAATGTTAGTTTATAAGAAGTTACATTTCTAAGTTACAATAAAATCTGTTCTAAGACTTTTGACTTTGCAGATTTAGTGGCAAGTATTTTAGGTCCAGAATATTAAAGTAAAAGAGCAGAGTAACATGAATCAGAAAGAGATGATAGAGGAACAGTAAATATTGAAGGAGAATGTAACTAGATAGAAAATATAAAGAACATTTAAAAGACTAATAAATGAAAAAGCCAGTTCAATGCAAATAAATGTAGAACAGTGGTGACTTTGATGACTCTTTATAACACAACTGTGCATGCATGATAAAATAGGAAGAACAAAAAGTGTTCAAGTCAAAAGAAAACTGTGTGTCATTGATGTAGGAAAAGAAAGCTCACCGACGTCTCAACACATGGATGAATGATGACTTTGAGAGAGTCTGTATGACAGAAGACTGTTTTTCATAAAGTAGAAGTATGAAAGAGCAGGGCCTAAAAAAATAAGAGAGGGAAAAAAAAGATAAATTCTACATGGAGTTTAAAGTATGAAAGAACCACAGCAATGTTTCTGTAGAGGAAAAAAATGATGTAGATGAATTGTTCTCACTATATTTCTAGCACTGATCTGACCATGCCCATTACACAAAAGTAGTATTTACAGGAAGGATTGCCTTCTGTTTGGCTACTGTGCAGTGATTATTTCTCAAGTGTTTATTTTTCATGAGCAGTAACAATACAGTGACAACGATAATAATGTTCACACACAAAAGACACAGATGGGGGAGAAAAAGAGATATGAACATATAAAAAGGTATGCAGGAAAGGAGAAGAAAGAATCAGAAAGCTAAAAGGATGAAGAGACAAATGGAAGTGAAGTTGAAGCAAGGGAGGGAAGAAAGTTCCAAAATATATCTTTGGCTCAGATTTCCATAGCCAGCTTTGAACAAAGAGGCATTTTGGGTCTACTGCAATATGTAGGCTTTCTACAACACATCTGTACAGTATGGTTGAAATTAAGGACTGCTCATTTCAGTGTCTCCTGAGTGACCATTGGGACCAACCACTATTCCTTGCTGTACTGTGGTTCCTTGTCCTCTCTGCCGCCTAGGCTGTTGTTCCTTCTCTTAGGGATTTAGCACAATAATGAGCAAGGGAAGCCAAAAATACGTATCTGACCCACAAGATTCCTGAAACTCTTTCCCTCTCACCTAGTGAATCTCCAGCTTTTTAAAGCACTATACAAAAACTTCAGTCAGGAATTATCCTGTCCCATCATCATCAAGTGATGGCATTTCATCACTGTGGAGGTAAAGTATACAACTGAATACCTGAAGACCATGAAGTTTATTTAACCCAAGTTCAAGCTTTTTTTTTGGTGGTTAAGCTAATATATAAGCTGACACTCTGTGGGATTTTGCTGTCAGACTGTTGTTAGACCAGACAGATAACTCCAAAGTATAAATGCCAGATTAACACCTTCAGACCTTTCAGGTACAGCAATTCCATTTTGTCTCTAGCAGAGTCAGAAACTGCTTGACCTTAAACAAAATAATGCACACCTGGCTAGGATTAGACCTTAAGTAGTTTGAAAATTAAACATAAGATGCTAACGGTTCTAGAAGTGCAATTTTTTGAGGCATCTAAACAGACATATCAATAAGTG
Source organism: Myiagra hebetior (assembly GCA_013397015.1). Classification (NCBI taxonomy): domain Eukaryota; kingdom Metazoa; phylum Chordata; class Aves; order Passeriformes; family Monarchidae; genus Myiagra; species Myiagra hebetior. The sequence continues at coordinate 2,392,531 of VWZQ01003630.1, forward strand.
TAATTTTGGTTGTAGGCATCTCAATTATAAGAACATCCCAGGCTAGGCTCTTGAGTCATTCTGAGAAAGTCACAACAAAAGGGGATATGTCTTATCCGAGAAAGCTTCTATATTAGGTTCCCTACAGAGTCGCACAGCTATTATAAATTAGTTTGCATTCCAGTTCATAATTTCAAAGACTTTTCTCATAGAGAAGAAAACAGCTGAAATAAAAATTGGAATTCTAATATCATTGCATGACTCTGGGGCAAACTTGCCTTTTTTCTATTACAGTCTAATTCTATGTAAGAGTCAAAGAAAATCACCTTACTAAACTTATGTACAGCAGAATGCACTATAGTTCCATTTTGGCAGAAATAACTTTCTGTTGAGTCTGGATCAGTGGTGTTAAAAAAAATTGGGTGCCCTGAGTGTGTACTATCCTGGATGCTAAAATATTTACTAGAGTTTCTGTGTGTTTTATTTGCCCTGGAGTATAGTTGGTGTGCTTTAGTTCCAATTTTTTAATGATACTACTACTTCTGCCAGTAATTTTTATACCAGCTGCACTGGACTAATTATGTGCTTTTCTCAAAAGTCTATTTTTGAAATAATTATGGCCTTTGAGCATGTAATAGACAGCAAGATTCGGGTAGAGAGAAGTAAAAAACTTTCCATTTGAGCAGAAAGGATAAAAGAGGTGGCATATCATTGTTATGTTCTCATTTTGAATGCATAAACCTGTACACCATGTCAAGGTGTCTGTCTAATAAAGCTTTGTTCCCTTATGTCCACGTTGCTTCAGTTAGATTTCTAGATTTTTTTTGGTTTAATTATTTCTCATTAACTGCATTTTGCAAGCTTCTGTAAGTCAAAGGAAATAAATACTAGCATCGCTAACAGTAGTGTAGGATCATTAATGGTGTCTTATGGCCAGAAGTTTCTTTTGTTTTATTTCCCTTCCTAACTTGAAATTGCTGAAGAGCTGAGGCTTGTCCCCATGCATACTACAAGGTCATCTCAAACACAATGAGAGGCTGTCTGCAGTTTGAAGACTATTTGTGAACAGTCTGCTGAGTTGCTGACTTCTGTTATTTTATAGAAATTAAGTCAAATATGGAAAATTGTTATGTTTGTAAAGGTTTTTTCTGGGGCATGTGTAAGGGTATATTTCAGAGCTTTGAGCTGGTCTAAGCCACATGATTCTTTTAAAGTTAATGAGAAAGTCACAGCTAGAATGGCATGTGATAATCTGAAAATTTGCCCCTTACTGCCTCTTAAGATTTTCTGTGTCATATGTTATGGTAATAAATGGTTCTCAGCATGAGGTTGATTGAAAGGGGTATAGCTGCATGAAGCAAAAAACTTGTCTTTTCTTCATGATCTCTGGATAATGTTATTAGCATATGCAGGATCAGCTCTGAGAATAAGCAGCCTTTGTGTCCAGGGAGCCTGGAATTACATCAATTTGAGTGAATTTAAATGTACTTTCATAATTTTTCATTTGAAGTTATTTCCCTTAAAAGGAACTGAACAAATATATGGGATTTTTTTTCTGCATTATTGTTCACTACCCCTAATGTGGCTCTGCCATAGTAAGTTTCAGGGCCTGTGTTTTTCAGATTATTATAAAAAGTCCTTGGTCTGGAAAAAGTCTAAAGAATATACAAAACTGAATGGAAAAGCCTCTAGGAGACTCTAGTCAGAAAGCTTTGTTGTACATGGCTGTATATAATGCATATTATTAGTTTTGAAAAGTTATTTTCAATTGTAATAGTCATCATCAAGGTAGGGAGGAACGAGGATACATTCACATGTGTAAGGAAAAAAGGTACAGTCGATGAGGTTCTTTACTTTTCTTCCGTTTTAAAATGTTTAAGAAAACCCAAGATGAGTAAAATAACCATTCTCCAAACAAACAAAAAAATTCTCCAAAACAATGTTGCTTTTCATGGGTTCCATTTATTGCACTAACATTTTAAATAGATAAGAGCACAGGTAAATTAATGAAGAAATTGCTTGATCAATACTTTCTTGTAAAACTTAGGAAGTATCTAACAACTTACATGTAGAGAGGGTAATTGCTGTAGAGAAATTCTAGGTTTGGAACTAAATACACCTATTTAAAGGTTTCTAAATTTTGCTGCAGAGATTTTCAAGGCATTATTCTAGAAAATCTGATTACAGACCTATTACAGATAAGAAGAAATATCTACCACTCTAGTTCTCCGAGGCCTTTTTAACCTACTGTAGTGGTGTTATTAAAATCAAAATATGCAAATAGTACAAGACCTGATTGTGGGGAGTGTTCTCAGCATCCTATTTAACCCCCTGTTAGTGGGGTTTTTTTTTCCTGAAATCTACAGCTTCCTAAATCTGCAGCTGGCCTGGAATGATGCAGCTGGGTGATGTGGTTTAGTAGATTAGGGGTTGCAGTTATAGGGCTGGGTTGACAGCGGGACTTGATAATCTTATAGGTCTCTTACAACCTTTGATTTGATGATTATATGATTCTATACTTAATTTGTGTTTCTATATATCTTTTAATTCAAAACTTTGAAATATTCATTGAAAAGGTCATTGTGACAAATGAAGAAGCAGGTAAAGGAGTTTTTAACATCAGTGTATGAATTGACTGCTGAAGTAAAAGCCACTTAGAAATCACATTAAGTTGTGTATTATCTAATTATATGAATCAGAAATTTGCTATGAACAGCTATGATTCATAATATTTGCTTTTAAGAAAAGTAATACACCTAAAATGCTAAAACATGGGGGAACTATCTTATTAATAGAATTTTTATTTTTCTATCTAATACAGTCTTGACCACCATGAAGAGAAAAAGAAATAAAAATCATTAAAAATTAACAACATTTGAGGACCTTTCATTAACAAGTTAATGGTGTCGTATCTGTGACTTGGTCACCTGAGTTCCAACAGTCCTAACTGTTTGTTAGGTGAGACCATATTTCTCACAGCACTCTCACAGTAATAAGTCAGGCATGAGCTCCTGTCTCTGCAGGTAACTTGTAGTGCATCACACACCAGGCCACAGGTTATGAAGACACTGGTTCTTCCTATGTCATGAATAGTTTGGACTTTACCTTGGGTTTCCTTTCCCTTTGTAACTCACCTAAAGGAAAGTGATAAACATTTTTATGATCTTTGTATGATTTCAGCGACTGCATAAGGCATTGTTTTGCTATTTAAGAAGAAAAAGAATTTTTTTTTTATTTAGAAAATTTAAAAATTCTGAAGTAGGATATAGTTACAAATCCAGACAGGCAGTTACAAATGCACACACCAGCTTTGGTATGAAAGCTATCTTGCTAAGTTAGGCCAGGTCCATTCTTGGATTAATAAGTGCACTCAAGCGAATACATAATTTATGTTGAGGAGGATCTGCTCACACTTTTATCTACAATCTCCCTTTTATCTACTTCTCCCTCCTACTGTGTAAGTACTGACATAATCACCATACTGGCAATGATTGGTAAGCATTACTATATTTTTGAAAATGAAAGTTATTAAGGTCGGTATGCTTTTTTTTTTTTTTCAAGGTGAAGCTGTGTTCATGGCTAACAGATTTTAAAATAGCATTTGAAAGAGCAAATGGATAAGGTGGGAATGCACACATAACATGTGATTACCGAAATATAAGAAAAAATTTGTTGTGTGTTCTTATATCACGAGTCTTACACAAAATGCTATTAATGACTGGAAACCATTATTTTCAGACCAGTACCTAGTTCTGTAGAGATAGAGTTTTCACTGTGCAGTTAATCCTGTGCACTACTGTGCAGATGCACTGTTGAACTGTGAAATTGTATGGACAGTAAAAGTTCCAGAGGAATTTTGGTCTCCCTTAAGGATGAGTATACAAAGCCTCTTGATCTACAAAGTCAAACAAAGAAATGCGAATTTTACAAGAATCTTAGTCCTATGGTTCTTACATCTCTCTTTTCTTCAAGGCAAATATTAATGAAATTCTAAAGACATGAAAAAGAAAAAATTATAGGAAAAAACACAGTATTCCATGCTCCAAGAAATATGGAACTACTGTCAATACAATCATATATAAACGTTTTCTACATGTGTGATGGTACATACCTTATTACTTGTATATTGTAGAAAATTGTATATGTAGCTGATGCAATTTCAACTATCCATGAAGTTCCCAATTTAAAGTCCCAACAGCAACAAAATTCAAAAGACACAACCTACTCATATCGTTAGCGGTCAATTTATACCATAGTCAAGGTTCAAGTGCAAGTTATGACAAAGCTTCAATTGAAATTGCTAGCTACCTTTTTTATAAGAGTAGGACCAGACAGCAGCATGCACAGCAGTATCAGTGTGGCAGCTCAGGCTTCAGTGAAAAAAATATTTACATAATTTCACAGGTGACTTTGTAAGTCTGTGAAGGTACAGTTTTCAAACTAGCTAATTTATTGCCAGTTCAGCTATTTCTAAATTAATTACAATCAGACATGGAGTAAATGAATATGAATCAGTATTACACAGTCGGCAAGAGAAGTGTCCTGTGTGTTATTTGGAAGTATGATTAGCAGATGTATACAGTTAATTATAAAACTTTTGCTGTAGTCTTTGAAATGATTGATAGTCCTCGAGAAAAGTGAATACGAGAAAACCTAGAAAAAAGTGTATAGGAGAAAAGACTTTGATTCTATACTCCAGAGCAGATGGATTGAAAAGATAACAAGAAAATGAATATGAAAGGAAAAAAAAAATTTAAAACAAAAATGAGCAAAGCTGATCAAAGGTGATGAAGACAGAACAAATAGAATTTTAAGAAATCTACAGCACCCTGGAAAATGAAAAAGTCCCAGTCAGCACAGTTGTCATATTTACTTTGTTGAAGAAACATCCACGAAACCGGGTCAGAGAAGGTTGCAGGCTGCTTCAGAAGCCTGTGGAATTCAAACAGACTTTTCCTTTGTTCTACATTTTGGACCAGGATCTAACGTGCAGGTTTAAGAATCCATTTTATCTAATTAAAATTTGCACCAACATAAATTGAAGACAGAGGAGTGTCTATCCTCCCCATTGATGTCCAGTTGCTTCTGAACCTCCCCAAGCCTCTTCAACATCTTTTATGAATTTTCTGTTGGAGTGCTGATAGATTAGTTTTAAGCTTGTTCTACATGCCCTTTTCTTTGAGATCTACAGACAGATGTAAGAAGGAAGTAAGACCAGTCACTGTTTTGGAAGTCAATACTTAATTATACTGCCCTAAACCAACTGTTGAACTATAGGGAATACTCATATTGAATCAGTTGAATTTACTAAAAAAGTATAATTTTTAATATTGTAATCAAATAAATTGAAAGGTCTAGCATGCATACATAGCAGTCATTAGAAAAATATAATTGTATAGAAAAATTAATATATCTTTACCAGCAACAAAATAAAGGACATTTCTGTTTCCAGCACCCCTTCAGCTGAAGTGTATCCACAGAGAAAAAACAGAGAGAGCTTCCAGTTAACTTTCAAACATGTAGTCCTAGATAAAAGCCATCTCATTAATTCAATCCAAATGTCAATAGGAGTACAGATTTTATACTGAATCCTGTATATATTAAAACAGAACAAAACAAAAAATGTACTTTAAAAAAGGGTTGTTCTTAGAGTCAAATGATGACAGAGAGAAAACACAACTTCTATGAGGGAAGAGGATGGCATGCAGATGTACAATTTTCTCAGCTACATCCATGCCCATTCAAGGACTTCCTAGCAGGCTCCTTGCTCCTTGATAAATCCAGTGCCCATCTCTTTTCCTGGCAGTGGCCACACCGTCATCTTTTTCTCCCACCCTTCTTTGTCCTTGCCTGGACTCCTTGCTGTGCTCACTACACTTCCCCCTGTTCACATCCCATCCCTCCCAATACACATCTTACCCCATGAGCAAGGAAGGCTCTATCTGCCTAATTGCTCCTGGTACCTGAAGAAAAGAAGAATGAAAATTTTCAGACAGGTTAAGTAGTAAGGGTAAGGTTTCTCTGATTGTACTGGGTAGCTGATCCCATCCCAGGCACTTGAATTCCCAGAGTCTTGTGGCCAAGGTAAAGGCTATAGAGAAAATGGCTGACAGTGTCACAATACCTTCTTAGGGTTCTGACTGCATGAAAAAAACCCCAAATTATTAGTGATATCAATCCTTAAAAGCAATCCATATGTCATGCATCTAGAAGACAAAACAGAAAAACTGTATTTTCCAAGGCAGTTATCATTTTGTCAGACTTTTGATACAATTAATGAGGAAAGACACAAACAGAATAGCTAAATATTACTGCAGCGTAACCAGAAACAAAATTCTGCCTTAGCATATATGCTTCAGGTGAAATGATAAATAAGAGATAAAATTGCTAGGGAGATTTCTGTTCTATTATTAAACTAGTACTTTTAATTGCAATTCTGTAGCACTTGTTTCTTTTCTGTTTTATTAATTGTCTGACAAAGGAAACTTTCTACCACAAAACAACACACAAGAATCTACATTATTAGAGACTTTTTAAAGTAGTGCTTGGAATACATCTGTGGCTTCATACAAAAAATAATTGATATAGAAAGACCTTTTCCTGTGTTTTCCTTAAAGTTTTAGACTCTCTCTTAAATGTATTTATTACTTAATGATTGGCATAAAGGCACTTATTTGCACAGCTGGGATAATGCCTGTTCATAGGGAACTGGAGTGATATATTCTGCAATTGCAACTAATCTATTTTGTCTAAGTGTTTGTTCTCAGAGGCCAATGTCTGTCTGGAAAGTTCTTGTGTGTTAGAATGAACGTTATTTCTTTCAGTGGTTTCTATTTATCACTGTGCTGTGAGACACTACTGGCAATTTAGAAAAGAATAATGCCCTCCAGGTTAGAGACCAACAGCAGGAGCTGCTCCCATAAAGACAAATGTACTAAAGATTTATCTGTTTACCTATGTAATTTTTCCCTCTTTAAGATACCAAGGGATTTTTGTGCATCATTTAGTACTGATTTGTAAGAGGTTGTTGTCTAAAGCAAAGAAACATAGCACCTTAGCCTTTTTTCACTAAAAATTCCTCATGTTTTAGACAATTTGAAGAGAACAGATATTATTTTATAGTGAAATATATTTTCAGAGCTCTTAATGAACCTACTAAAACATATAATTACCTTACTGCTCCAGAGTACATTAATAGTTTGATTCTCAGTAGAATTGGGGAGGCAGGGAGGGGGAAGCAGCTGTCATGTTTCCAGGAGCTATTCCCAAGTAGTAAAGATAGGCTGTGAATTTAAAACTTCCATTTAAAGAAAGCAATGATAAAATTCTAAGAATTAGTGCTGTGTTGAATTAATAAGTTAATTATAGACTTAATTTGTTTTTGTATACTGAGTTGGCATATGGAATCCTCATTAAAGCTAATGACAGGTTGTTTTCAGAATATTTGCTAATAAAAGCCACAATAATGAATGATTTGAAGAAACATTGAAATAAATTTTAAAATTTAAAAACATCAGCGATTGTAGATTTTAATTTGTGGGCACTGCAGAAAGTTTGAATGCAAAGAAAATTTTAAAAATTGACCTTAGGTGTAATATTTTTCATAGGTAATTTTATAGAGAGAGACTTGTATGTGTGTGGGGGAGCATATATACATTTATTAGAAAAATGCAAGTAGATGTTACAAGAATAATTAAGGTATCATAGATACCTGCTTTAACTGGTGGCTTGAGGATATTTATGGGAGACATTTCTGGGTGTTGATTTTGAGCTGCAGGTTATGATATATGACAAAATCACCTGGTCAGTGACAACCGAGATGCTTCTGGAAAGTGAAATGAAGAAATTATGAAATAAACCTGAACACTTGACTTCTAGATCAGTCCTGAAGCAGCATGATGAGGAAGAGCATGATTCCTGGAAGAGATCTGTGTTGTTTAGAAGTTGCTGCTCATCAGTGTTTTTCTAGTGATTGAGTAAAGAATATGGCTTTGTCCCTCTTTCCAAAAGTCTGCTCCCAGAAGGTTGACCTAGTTTCTCATATCCAAAATCTTGCTAAAACAAAAAGGAAAAACCTATCTAAAGTAGTGTTTTGTTTAGAAGGGTGAGTGAAAATGAATAACCTAGCTAACTAGAGATGTGTCTTGGGGTGATTCTATGATGTGTATCCCCTATCACGGCTCTATGCCAAAAACTTAATCTTGTGCCTTTAAACTGAGCTTGAGGGGGGAGGAAAAAAAAAAAACAAATGAACTTTTCAAAGCAAGCTCCCAAGGACACAGAGATAGAGACTCCTCTGCGTTCTCCATCTGCAGGAACATGGAGGGAGCACCCTGCCTGTTTCTTCTTCCAGCTTTTTCAGGTTTTTTTTTTTCCCTTTTTCTCCGCCATGGTCCCCGGGACTTTGTTTTTGGTTTTTTTTTTCCTCTTTTTTTTCTCTTCTGGACTGTTTCAATAACATCAGAACACATGGGGAGAATTTTCCTTCAGGCCCGGAGGTGGGCCTATGGCCTATGGTCTCACTGACCCAGCTCTGAGGAGGAGAGAGACCACATCTACAGAAGGACTCTGAAATCTTCCAAGGTTTCTCTCTACTGTGAGTGATTTTATTATTTAGCATTTATTATTCTTCTCCTGTGTGTTTGTTAAATAAATAGTTTTTATCTCTTTCACTTTCCTTCAAGGAAAATTTCTTTTTCCCCGAACCTGGTGAGGGGAAGGGTGGTTGTAACCTGTTTTTCCCTTAGAGAATATATTGCTAGATTTTGGCCAAACCGGCACAGGATGGAAGAAATGGGGAACTTTGTCAAGACCCCACTGCCATTCAAAGTGAGTGTGAAACAGCCAATTTACAGCAATTACAGAAAACTCACTTCTTTTTCAGGCCTTGCATAACCACCAAATTTAGACTGCTTCTAACATGAGTGTGGAAATTAAACTTCATGGATTGTCTCACTGCAGATAAGTAAGAGAAAAATTAGAGTTTATGTCTTCAAAAGCCAGATTTTAATTTTTCTTACACATTTTGCATGGGTGCAATCTGATGACAATTATCACAGTTAGATATCTGTTAATTATTTCTGAATTTGGTTCTTAACTCATATAACTATGATGGTCAGTGGTTGCTTGGTTATTTGCTCCTACTAGCTTATATGAGAAGGGTTTCTCCTGATTCAAAATCAAAGACCTTAAGCCAATTCAAATCTTCTAAAATCTGTGTGAATAACTGTATCAAGCATCAAACAAAAGTTTTGCTAAAATTGATGTTCTTTTTCATAATGTTCCCTAATGTAGAGCACTTAATATTTTTTCCAGTGCAATGACTTAATTGATTTTATATCACTGTATTATGTTGAATGATTTATGTTTAATTTCTTGCTGTCCAATTAACAGTATAATTGATTGTAGTTCATCAGGGATACTACATCCTAAGCAGTGTTATCTCTTCTGAAGGTGAAAGTCAGTCTTCATCAAGCCATCACTTTAAACTGATTCAATCCTCAACATTTGACATCCCAGTTGTAAATCTTCGAATTACCTTTACATTTTTTTATTTTAGTCCAAGAGGTACAAATACTCTATCAATCTGTATTTTGATTATAGGATTCAAGAAAGCAAAAGCCAGTAGATGGCAGATGTAGGCATATCTATTGATGAAATTTAAAACTATATAAAATCAATATTAGTATGGTTTTGGAAGGTAAAGTGAGGAAAGCATAATGTGATATAAAGAGGACACCAAATTCTATTACTTCCTCCCAAAAAAATGTGTGTGATGATAATGGACCAGGAGGCTAAACTGGTACTGCAGAGGCTTAAGAGATCTTTAGGAGCTGTAAGAGAAGGGATTTCTTTTTTTTTTTAATTAAAAGAATTTCACATGACTTTGTGAGATAAGATTCTAGACATTGTCTTTAGAATTCCATTGATCTTCATACTGAAACTACATTTCAAACTTGAATACTTGTGGGAAAGAAGGGAGGGCTATTCAAGCTATCTTCCAGGGAAGTGATTTGAAACTGCAGTTAACGGAAAAATCTGGAAAGTAAAAATATTTCAGACAAGAGAGAGAAAATAAATGAAGACTAATAGGAAGACAATTGAGAGGTCTTGAGAACTTTTTTTGCGACAGTGTAATGCAACCATCATTTGCTTTAAGTAATAAATAGTTCCACAAACACTGGAAGTAATAGAGTTGTGTTTTCAAACGATTTGTATTTCATCAAATGGCTTTTTAAATGAAATAAACTAAGCCTGAAGCATGTTTCCTGTCCTTATTAAACACTAGAGAACTCATATATGGAGGAAAAGATAGAATGAAAATGAAAGCTAGATAGTGTCTAATAAAGTTCAAACTTTGATTGAAGCTTTTCCAAGAATTAAAGCATTTATAACCTCTGCCTGCTATCTACACTCTTCAACACAAGAAATGTGCGTATTCAGTAATAGTGCAGTTCACACTCAGGTCTTTCGCTCAGTGTAGGTATCATTGTAGCCTTTTTCTTGCCCCTGGCTAACAATTTTCACAGAACTTGTAAGTGTAACATCAGAAAACTCTATCTCTCTGTCAGATTTTATAGAAATGGGCTAGCCAGTTCAAAAGTGCTAGAGTAGCAGGGACAGCCGTGCTCTCACAACCGCAATGACTCATGAACAACCTGACTAGCATGAACATTTCATTCAGGAAAGAAAGGGAGAAAAAATAAAACAGAAAAATCTCCTTTGGGAACTTTGTGAACTTTGGGAAAGTTTCACCAGTCTGTTCATTATTTTTTTTTTTTGATTTTTATTATGAAGACCAAAAGAAAAGTCTTAGTTTTGTGTTGCTTAGTCCTGATTTATAATGCTTCCTTCTGGCGCACTGGGCACAGAGATTTCATTTTGAATCTGTTTAACAAAGTATTAAGTTGCATCCCTGGCCAGCCAGTTGTCTGGTTCATACTGCACTTCCATTCTTTCCTGCTGGGTTGCTTTGCTACAAGTGAAAATAATTCTCTCTACTCAACACATCATGTATCAAGACATTATTTCTGACAAAAATATCTGCACATCTTGATTGTCAGAATTTTCGGAGTGCACCTTGGAAGTAGTATTCTGTCTAGAAAGCCTGCTCCTTGGGGAGAAAAGGGAGCTTCCCATGTTGAAGAACTAGCTCTCATCACCTAACATAACCCAAGAAGTAAATTTAGTTTACAATTTGACATCAGTTCAATTTATTAAAAAGGTAGCAGATACAGGAGTCCTTGGCAATGAAAAGAGTTTTCCTTGCCAGTATTATGCACATCCAGGCAGTGAACAAAGGTAGATGCAAGCCCTCAACTGGAGTGGGTGCAGGACGACAAGGCACCACGGCAGCATCCTGCCAGCCAGATGATGACTGTGGAAGTGACCCCAGCAAATCCACCCACCCACGAAGGGAATGGCTGTGCACAAGGTCTCTTAGGGCATTTCAGTCATCATGGACATAGATGCATTTCTGCCTGACCTTGACACTTAGCTTTGTTCTCTTTCCATTTACAAACTCCTACCCTCTTGCCTTCCTTCTGAAACCATTTTCTTTTCTGCCCTCCCACTCCCTCTCTTTCCTCTTTCATAGGAGATTCTCCTTCTGTTGCCATAACAACAGACAGCAATCTGGCCCTGGCTGGGCACTCCTGCCCTTTTCCTTAAAAATTCAACCTCATGTAAAAGCATTTGTGTTTCATTCTTTTTCTCTGAGGAATCCTTTTCCCTCTGACTTTAATAGGAGAAAGACTCTGCTCTGCGTGTGGCCACTGTCCTCTCTTACACCATCTCAAACCACTGTTTTCACACCTCAAAGAAACACAGATTTGATGTTTAATTATTCCCTACTGAGCTTCCTATATAATGTACTCAGAAGGGCATGCCACTTTGCAAGCTTCACTGTGCAAGTGCGTTTATCTTTGCCATCCTGGTGCTCTTCTGTGCAATCACTGCTCTGCAGCTGCACCACCTGGACCAGATGCAGATTGATAGAGAAGAACAGCTCTGCCCAGACAAAAGGATAAGGAAATGTGGAGAGCTGTGCCACAAAGTTATCATATCAGATAGTAGCAACAAAAACGTCCTCTCCCCTCAGCTAATCTATAAGACTAAAAGAGAGCAGTTTGATAACGTTTTTCTGGCCATTGACAGTGAACAAATAATGTAATTCTTCAAAACTTCTGTACAGTCTCATTTTGAGTCTTGCTTTAAGTAGAATAAATTTCTCGCCTGAAAACCAAGATAGACACAAGTCTATACACCTGTATAAGAGTACTTAATTTCAGTTTATTTTAATCTTGTAGCCTAATGTAAATGTGACTCTGGCACAAATGATTTAGATGTTAATAGGACTTTCAGCTCAATTCCTCTTTTTGAAACCAAATCATGTGAAAATGCAGATGGGAAAATTATCTTTGAATTCACCCATTCTGTCCTCTTACAGTGTACCTGGCATTGAGCAGAGAGGATAATTTTCTGGAAGTCCTCAGAATTTTAGAGGCCTCCAAGGCTTGGAGCACTTATCAGAGCATGGTGAGTATGAGCTGGCTGGAACAGCAGGCAGATAATGTCAGCAGCACACAACCTGCTTTTCCTCACAATTTTTAGAAGCTCTCTAATGTTTCAGTGCTCAGATATTACCAGCATGGAGTTCAGTTCTTTACAGTATCTACATGTTGTCCCAGTTATAACATCTCTAGACCACAGAGAGGAGAAGGAGCAGTGGAAATGTTATTTCCTTTGGCTGGAAATTTATGCCAATTTTATATTGACACTGTGACCTCCATGACTCTTTGGGGAAGATTTTCATCTAACTCAGCATATTCTGCTAAACCTACATCTTGCAGAAAATGGCCTCTGTAGGTAAATTTCATCTGAGTAGCTGCATGTATGCCAGTCCTGCTACAGCTCTCCATGTTGTGAGACCGTGCTCCAATAGGGGCAAGAGATGTGTTCTATGCTTTCTACATAAATCCATTATAATTGAATATCACAGAAGCACATCTTATCAGAACTGTTTTTCTAGTAGAAGGTTAAGCTGCAGGTAGGCTCCACCTCCCTGCTATACTTTTCAGATGAAGAAGACCACATGCATAATGATTGTTACTGAATAATGTGAACAGACACAGAGGAATACTGTAAAAAGTAGAAATTCACCCCACTACAATGCCATGTTAATCATGAATCCCAACTAACTGTTGAAGAACCAGTAACCATAGGAGGCTTTAAAAGCTCTGGTACAAGAAGAGGAGAAAGGGATGCTGCTCACAATCTGTGTTTAGGAACTGAGAAACGGCTGTGTGAGTTTCCTGTTAACTTAAATTGAAATAAGGATTCATTCCCAAGGCAAACCTTCAGATCATCTATTAAAACAGAAATCATATGAGGAAAGGAAACATGCATGGAAGATATAAATATCTAGCTCATATAAAAATTATGCAGACTGATATAATCCCACATTCTCCCGGTAGGATACCCAGTTTGTTTTCAGGAGTTACAGGAGCTTAGAAGAAAGAAGAAAATAGTTGTAGAGTTACAGGAGCTTAGAAGAAAGAAGAAAATAGTTGTAGAATCTTTAATGCAACTAAACAAAGACAACTTTTTTTATTTATGCCCATTTTTTCTGCTGAGCATTTCACATTCATAGCCCTCTTACTCATCTAGTTAGCTCCAGTTTTTGTAACATTAGAAACATTAATTTAAAAAACTCTGGCACTGAATTGCTGGACTAGCATCAGACAGTGACAGAATAAAGTTAAATTTCAGTGGTATGGTAGACTAATAGAGGGCATGCTATGGGATCTTTAGAGAGTTAGTTTGGAAACCTCAAAGTGACTTCTGTGCCACTGAAGTTGTACAAAAACGGGAAAGAACCCTGAGTCAAAATATTTCTGTCCCCCAAAATGAGTCTGACAGCCCTGCTTCATCCAGTGTCTAAGTCCTAAGCACAGTTAACACAAACTTCTGTTGTTGATAATAGTGTTTAACAGGGCTTCTTTCAGAGCTCCTCCAAATCTATCATGTCTGCTTCTCACTGAATCATCTATGACTACTATTGTATCTCAAGGTCTCCAAATTCAGTTTTAGAAAAATGAAATGTGATTGTTGCACAGTTTTTACTTCACAACAGGAAAGAGAAAGTTCATTTGATCTTTCAGAACATTAATAAGAGAGAATTGGTAGCAAGGAGGAGAAAAAAAAGGCACAAAGACACAGTCTAAGGAAACAGACAGATAAAGTGTAAATAAAACTGGGTATTGATTGAGTTCACAAATGAAACAAGTGTGGATTGAACCAAAGCATTTTTTTTTTCTACAGCTAGTAATAATAGCACCAGCAATAATGATAATGGTTCCATTGAAAAAGTTATGACTTTTTTACCAAATTATTCTATGTTTATGAGAAATAAACATTATCATACTGTTCTAATATTAAGGCCAGCAAGAAAGTATAAGCAAGGAAAAGGGTTATGAACAGCTCCAGTCTGCTTTATTTGTCTGCACTTGATTTGAATTTTCAGTCATGGGTGACATAAATCTTCCACTTGCTGTTAATATATACCATGTCTCATACCACACTCATCAACAGTTCACTGAGTTGACTGGCCTCCAACGTACCTGTCACCCATGACAATTAACTACAGTCTCTGTCACAAAGAATTTAGTAGATACACATCTGTGCTCCGTCAGTCAGTCCCAGCTGTGTTGTGCATATGTCTCATTTGATGAACCCAACTCAATAACAGGATTCTTGAAAAAGTGTTAAATACAGTGACCTGAACCAAAGACAACAATGTTTAATCTGTTTACAAGTAGATCAAATTTACATACCTTCTGCTCTCTTACAGGCTTCAGAGATACACTGCAGTGCCACGGGGAAATTTTTTCTTTGAAAGCTGTCCTTTGTCCAGAAAAAAAAAAAAAAAATTGCACCTGCAAATAATCTCCTAGAAGGAGGTGAAATAAGTAATAGAATTGCTAATTATTACCATTAGTATGGTAGATTTGACTTAAGGTTGCACCTGAAGAATGCTGATATATGCACACATGCACACACTTGACTGTTTGCATTTTGCTGCATTTATTGTTTGTGTTGATCTTAAGACCTTAAGATCTTGATTCTAACAAATATTAATATTTTAAATAAAGTGTCTTCACCCACACATCTGAACTAACCAATCTGCCACATAACTAGAAACCCACGTTCATTTAGTAGCTGGCATAAAGTACGTTCTAAACTACTGCCAATATCCCAATACCTGATATACGGAAATGTTTGTATTTCTCAAAAAAAGAAGGGCCTTGAAATCTTATATGATGTATTAGTACACCAAGATTTTAAGGTTGCATACATTTTAAGAGCATAGAGGGAAATGTGTCAGATCTGGAAAATGTATATCTGCATTTAAAAAGTATTTCCCTTAAAGTACCCCTAAAGAATTGTTCCTACCATAGACCATTCACTCAGAGACTGTTCCTTTGTTTTATAAGCATGCTTGACATTTCGATGCCTTTTTTTAATGTTATGCTGTCATATATAGCTGTGCAAAAATTGCCAAATGAAAATGGCAGTATTTCATAATTCATTTGTCCAAGTAAAAGCAATCACACAAGTCACAAGACAAAGAGCAGTTAGTCTCTATAAATGCGTGCCTGAAATGAAAAGCTCAGCGTGGTACTCAAAGAGATTATATTTACTCTTACTGAAATGTTCAAAACAGTTTTTTATAAGGGAGAAACTACTATCATCATATTCTCTAGTCGTACTGTCCAGTAAATTAAACAGACTCGATCAGCCTGTTTTGAGGCTAGACACTGCCTACCTTACTTTAAATTACATCCAGTAAACACCAGTAAAATCTGGTGTTTTCTTTTAGCTCCAAATATCTACTCTCCCCAGTTTCAAATGCTGCACTACGGGAAAGAAAAGCTAATGCCATATTTAATGCTTTCCCACTTCCACTAATAAAGTAAAGGAGAGTTGGGAGACAGCTGAGAAGTTGCTGTGTGCCATATACTGTTAGCTGATGGATGTTAGGATGATGTTAGCTCTGGGGAACTGTTTCACTTTTTCTAGTCAGTGAGAACTTCACTGATCTGCCATAGCTTCTCAAATGTGATGGTTAGTGGCTTAGCCACTTCATCTACCAGTTCCTGCAGAACCTATGGATGCATCTCATCAGGTCTCATGGACTTGTGCAATTGTGCACTTTCAGGTCCCCTAGATGGTCTGGAACCCAATCTTTTCTCACTATGTGGAGTCCTTTGCTCTTACAGTGCCTGCCTCTGCCTCCAGCAACTTGAATCACTTGTCCGTGAAGACTGAGAAGAAAAGAGCTGTTGAGTGCCTCATCCGTATGTCCTGGGTAACCAGCTCTCTCCCTGTGTCCCAGGTAACCTGATCTCCCATTTCCTTCCAGAGTGCATACAAAACTAATTCCCTTGCTTTACTTTTTTTCACTCTTTTTGGTATACTTCTTGGCCTTGACATGCCCGGCCAGACTTAATTCTATCAGGGCTTAACTTTCCTAACCTGATCCCTGGCTCCTTAGACAATTGTTTTGTATTTCTCCCAAGCTTCCTGTCCTTGCTTCCATTCTCTGTAGGCTTACTTTTTGTGTTTGAGTTTTTCTAGGATTTCCTTGCTCAGAACAAGGTGATATGAGCAGACTTATTCAAGACGTTGTCAACAAGTATGCAAGGAAATGAGGTGAGTGTAGATATTCTTCACTTGGTGAATACTTCTTGTTTCAGACTAATCAGACTAATCAAACTTGGCTTACTCAGTCTGAAATCACTGAGTTTCACCTCACTCAAGCCTGCACATAACAAGTGTAACTAATGGTGCCACCCTAGGGCTACTGAAGTCAAGCAACAGTGATTTCTCTGTCTTGTCCAATAGATGGATGGATTCATATCCGAGCAATGGCAGTGTGTGTGTTGAGGAGACGAGCTTTAGGTGTGGATGATCAGTACACACAAATGCTTTTATGCTACAGACATTGAGTGCTCGTCTGCTGTAACCTGCATCTGATGAAGGCTACAACTTTGCTGCCTCGACTAGAACAGGCAGAAATGTTTCCTTCCACTGGAAAAGAGGACTTAAAGAACAAGTGGAAAGATTTAATAGAAATATATAGAAACAAATGTGGGAAAAAAACTAATTAAAAGGCATTTCTGTGCCTTGTGAATCCAGTGAAGACCTCTATAGAAACTGTCTCAGCCATACCTCTATTTACTTGTTTGCAGAAGGAACGACATAGAAGTCTTGGCAAAGCTTCTACAGACTGCAGAGCTGTTTACCTCATGTTTTATTTTTTTAGATCCTCAAACACTTTGCACATTTCCTAAGAGATTCAGTATACAAATAATTTCTTGGTTCATGGATCGTCCCTCTTAGAGCATGCAACCAGAGAATAAAATATTCAGTCTGTGAAATAACTGATTGCTCTCATTATTTAAATACTATATTCCAAAAATAGCATTCTCTATTAGCTGGGATTTCACAGCAGGCCCAAATCTTTTTTTAAAAACTACTAGATAACCATTTGATAGAAACACCCTTAACAGTTTATGGGAATTTTCCAACAGAAAGAGGCCATGACTCTTAGCAGATTGTCAAAATAAGATAGTAAATCAATTTTTTATATGAAAAGCAGCAGTAGAAGAATCATATAACGAAAATTAATTATGGGAATGCAAACCCTTTCATGCTACCTACAGTGTATAAAAAATAATTAATTGTATAGCACCTTTTATTCATTTTTATCTAGAAAGACTTTCCAAAAGGTATGTTATGATTAAGTGAACCTACCAAGTAGCTCATGAATTGTTAAAGAACACTTGGCCATCCACTAATTTGTTATTAACCTGACCTAAAATCATAGCTTTAAAATTTATAAATCTATGTGTCAGTCTTATATGATATGTATCTATAGAACGTTAAGAGGCAGTGTTACTGATAGAAAATTTAAGATAAAGCAGCTGTTATTTTCATCAAATGTAGAATAGTACAAGGTTTTCTGAACTCTAGCTAGCAAATTCTGAGAGAGAGGATAGATGCATACCTGTCAAGATCTGATTATTGAAGTTCTTAGAAATCCCTCTGCCTGAACTAAGGTGCAAATGAGACCATATGCCAGTCAATAGTAAGGGTTTTATTTGATAGTAAATACGAGAGAGAGAGAGAGAGAGAGAGAGAGAAAGGAAGAAGTAGAAAATAGGTGGAGGATAGAAAGAGAGTGACTAGCAATAAAGAAAATATCACCACTCCATGGATCCCAGTGATGCTCCATTGATCCTTTCCAGCTGGTGTTCTTGGTGGTGAAGGCCCCCCGGAAAGCACAGAATCCGATGGGTTAATACACCCTCGAGCCAGGTGTCAATGTCCAGGCCTGTCCCCCTGGGGGAGGGGGCATCTCTTACAGCAGACTCTGGATCTGTTGCATCACCTGCACTCCTGCGGTGCAAAGCCTCTGGGGAACACTTTGGGGGGTCTTCGATGGATTATGGCTCCCCCTCAGCTGCCTCTCACATGGAAGCCCCGCGGATGTGGCCTGTGGGGTTGGGGGTTCCACAGCTGGGCCGGTTTGTGTAACAGAGGATGGGTGTTCAGTGCCTCTGGCCAGAGGTTAAGCCAAGCACCCAAAACCTCCCCCCAACCCCCTCGGTTGGGGGTGAGTCTGTGTAAACCTGGCTCCTGTGAGCTGTGCTCTCCCCTCACCCCAATCACAGACAGGGATTATTCTCAGTGCAGCTGGTGACTTTGGCCTTTTGTGGATGCAGACCTTCCCCTCAGCCTGAGATGATTGAACAATGGGTTTCCCTTTATCTAATCATCAGTTTGGCTTTCTGCCCAAAATCCCAGTCTTCAGGGAGGCTTCTTTGGTTATAGCTTCTTTATAATGAGCAAAACTTTGTATCAATGTTTGAGGCATGAACTATTTTCAGTCTCTGACAATACCCCAACCCTTTCTTCTGCTGCAGTTTCTTCTTTTCCCTCTATTTATGCCATTCAGTTGCCTTAGTTCTCTCCAAACATGCTTCAAAAAGCAAACATGCGATATTTGGAACTGCAGATTTACTCACACTTAGTGATCTCATTTAGAAGATGGTGCTTATGTTGGCACTATGTCAATGAAGCAGGAGTCACTGCGGTGTTTTGATTTTTAAATCTTCACAAGCTCAATTTTGGGTAGAAGCCTATGACAAAACAAAGATTTTCAGTTCTTCTGATTGTTTTCTAAATGAAGTATACCTAATTCTTTAGGGGTATCTTAAAGAAATTGAAATTAACTGAAAAGCACAGAGCTTTGCATTTTTTCCTATTTCAATTACAACTATTACTTTAAAATTAGAACTGCTGAGGGGAAGAGAATAAAGTTACAGTTAAATTTTCTTAATTGGCCACATTTAGTACAAATTGAGATATATAAAATGCAAATGCCATCATAGATCAGACTAGGGTTCTATGATCTGACATTCTGTCTACTGTATTTATTTCTATTGCATGCCTATATAGAATGCATATTGTTTTCACTCTTTCAGATTACTTCATTCTCTCAATGAAAATGCATACTTTCCATTGGAAAAAATGAATACAGAAATGTTACTGAGACCTATTTAATCCCATAATCTAATTGTAAATTGGTACTGTTTAATAGGCCCAACATAAACAGGGAACAGAAGAAAGAAAAAAATTAGCTGCTAGCTCCTGAAGTATCCATACCCACTAACCTTGGGTTGCGTGTTTTTGAATATCACAAAGGAATTCTGTTGGTCACAACTTGCCTGCCAGAAGTAAAGCGCTGTCACATCTAATACACTTCTTCTGCATTTTTGTATTAGCTGATGGTATCAATAATTTAAGTTCAAAGACGTTTGATAAAATTAGAGGCACAAAAATTGCCCCATCTGTTCCACAAAGGACAAGGAACATTTGGCTGATTTTACAGCACAAGTACAGCCTATGAGTTCAAGTATTGTGTCGCTATTACTGAGGCTATATAATGGACAGGGCATTTCTGGGAATTGCAAACTACACTCAAATACACAAAATTTAAGGTCAAAGACTTTGGGACTTCATTCACATTAAAGATGAAGTAAGTACTCAAAATTTCATACAAAATATAAATTATATTATAAATTAGACTTCATACCTGTATGTTTATGATTAGCATAAATCACTTCACACTATATTATACCTTTAAATCATTTTGCACAACATACTGACATTAGACATGATGAAAAGTAAGTATCAGAAAGGAAGGATGCACCATCTGTCTGGAATAACTCTGTAAGGGTTGAAAGTTGCTGCAAAACTGCAAAGATCCATTTATTAAATAAAAGCAAAGACTGGAAAACTATTACCTGCAACAATAATAGTACCTAGACATAACTAGAATAAACATTATTAGACAGTTTGCAAAGTAATTTATTAAAATTGAACTGCCAATTAGCTTATAAAACCTAGTTTCCTAGAACAAATCAATTCAGTGAATTGAAAAGGGTTCTAAACAGAAAGGGGCTTATTACTGTTTTTAAAGGAAAATAATGCCACTGCTTCATACATCAACAGTCACTTTACCTTCTTGTGTGTATAGTGCAAGGCATATTTATTGTGCAAACATATATGCAATACATAGACAACAATTAA
Source organism: Myiagra hebetior (assembly GCA_013397015.1). Taxonomy (NCBI): domain Eukaryota; kingdom Metazoa; phylum Chordata; class Aves; order Passeriformes; family Monarchidae; genus Myiagra; species Myiagra hebetior. Next base: position 2,413,168 of record VWZQ01003630.1, read on the forward strand.
AGGAAACAGATTAGGCTAGGGGTTCTTAAAATGGAAAGAAAAAAAAAAAACAAATACTATATTGATACTTTTCATTTTCCTAAGTTGAAGAAATAACTTGAACTTTTACCAGAGGTTAAAAGTTTTATTATTTCACATTAGTCTTGCATTGTAATTATGAGAATTAGCACATTACTTCCTATTCCTTCTGAAATTTTGCTTTTATATTCTTTCAGCTTTAAATGCTCAACAACTGAAGACTTACAAAATTGCTCAGAAAACATCTAAACCCAGAAATATTCCCAGGAACAGAATTTTCTTTTTAAATATTAGTACCTTCCCTCAACATTTTTTACTTATTTTACCTTATGGAGACATTGACTGAGACAAGCAGGAAATTCTGACTCAATGCTTTTGTAAAAGGGTGGGGCAGAAGAGTGTAAGAAATCCCTTCAAAGGCTTTTGCCAGGAGATAAGAGATCAGAACTCATCCACAGGGCTGAATTGAAAAGAACAGCATAAACGTTCAGATCTTAGGGTACCAGGTTATGAATTATTCCATTTCTGGACAGATTTGTTTACTACTATTATTTGAGAAACAGAAATCCAATAGATTTATGGCATGGATATTTATACAATAGTTAGCTGATGAACTGCTAATGCTACAGAGAAGATTTCAGTGACCCCGTTTCAGAAAGAAAAGAAATAAAAACCTATTTTTAGTTATGTATGTGGGTTTCCAAGTTGCTAAGAAAATATATATATGTATATATATATATATGTATTACTGCACTGGTTTTAGTTTCTGCTTCTGTTTTTATTCTCTTCCAATTTTGTATTTACTGTATATTTGGGGCATGTTTTGTATGGATGAGAGACAGAAAGCTAGGTCCTCACCTATAGACTGCTGAATGGTATTTTTACATTGTGTTCAGTGAGGTGGGGTTTTTTTGTGTTTCATTTGGGTGGTGGGTGTTGGGGGTTTTTGAGATATTTTTCATGTCAGACCATTGTACTGTGGAAGATATCTGCAAATATTTGGGGGCTAAACATACAGTTCTACACTAACAGGTCCATCTTCTGCTTTCCTTGAGCAAGACCTTCAGGGGATATATACTGCAGCACGAAACAATTTATTCTGTGGTTCTCAATATTTCAGGAAAATTTATATTGAAAATGAGCAGGGAATACTATTTTTCTTTTTTCAGTAACACCCTAAGGAATATAAATTTGTTACAATAGCTCCTGATTTCAGCTCTGCTTCTCAGATAGTTTATCCAGTGTTTCCAGCAATATCAGATGCAAATGCTCTCAAAATAAAGTCAAGCTATTGTTCTTTATAATTCTTTGGTGCATTAAAGAAAGAATAGGTCCAAAGATAGATGACAGAAGTTTAACAGAACTATACTATAGGCTAAACTGCTGGAAATAAATGTACAAACTGTAAAATTATCAAACGATTAACTTTTTGGACTGCATTGTGATCTACCCTTAGGGTAAAATAGACCAGAACACCTGTTAAATAGCATAAAAACTAATTTTACTTAATGGCCTTTATTTCTCTAATTTGCTTAAATCTTGGGAAAAGATGCGATCAGGAGAAGTATTTTATTCCCACTGTGGAATGAAGTGCCAATTTGTTCCAGTTCCGTTCAGTGTGTGTATTGTACTTATGCACAAAGAGAAATTCATTTGCAGATGAACTTTATAGCTCCAGGAATTTGCTACAAGAACTATGATATCAAAAAACTTCATCATGTATGCATATATACTCCTGGAAGGTACACTCTTGTTTTTGTTGGGGTGGATTTTAATGACTTAGGCCAATAAAAGTACAATGGATTATATTAAAATCATAGAAATTATTCCCTGAATGTGATTGAGTCCTTATCAGTTCAGAAATGCCTAAAATTAACAGCATAGTCTTCTGCACACAAAATGCAAAGTGTATGGAAGAGTATTTCAACCTTCATCATCGATTTAATTTAAGTCATAATGTAGTAGAAATCAACTCTTCCAGTATATTTGGCCCTTCTGCTGTGGTCCGCATCCAAAAGTCTTTGTAACAAGCTAATTGATCTTCCATAAGTAAATCTTAAATATCTCACCCACACAAATACACAAATACAAAGTAGTCTAGCAAGCCCAAGTGTTACCTCCTAAAAGTAAGGTGACATTGGGAAAGACATTGAAAAATCAGAACATAAATTATTTTTCTAAGACATTGCTCTTTATAGTCCATTTCAAAATCCTAGAGAAAAGGTGAAAAAGAAGCTTTTATCCATTCAAAGAAAAATGAGGGGATTAAAAAAATGGGGGGTTTTACTCCTTGAATGCAAGTAAAACACTTCTTATAAAAAGTTCTGATTCTGGGTTAGCTATCCAAAAAACTAAAGAGAAGTACAGGAAAAGTGGGTGAATATTAAAGCTAAACTAGTTTTATATCTAAAACTTGCTAGTTACATGGGCATTTGGTAACTATTTAATGGCAATACAGAGGGTAGGGGCAGCATGAAAATTAAGTCATAACACCTGGGCTCAAATGTATAACGCAGGGTAAGACAACTAACAGAAAAAAACAAATTGCATACAAATGAGTCCCACATCATTCATCTGTAATAACAATTAAGTTCAATTCAGGGTTTATATTTCCCCACCCACCAACAAAGCTGACTTGAGATTATTTTTCTCCTTTTTTTCCAAAACAATTACAGTCTATATTAGTTGAATTATATTATCACATAGAAATAAACACTTATACTCCCTAATGATGATAATCATTTTCTAGAGAACAAAAGGTTCAGTTGCTTTTGGGTTTTTTTATATAAAAATGTATCTTTGTCTATAATAATCAGCCATTATTCCTGGCAATATCCCTGTGGCTCCCCTGCCAGCTGGAAGAGAAAACAATTATATAGTTGGCATTTCTTTAGGATAGCAGCTTCAGAGTCACTGTACAAGCAACTATTTTCATCAGTGTTATTTAGATACTTAAGAATTACCTTCCCAATTTGTTTCAAGAAATCATTTTCATCCTTTGAGATTCAACCCAAAACTCAAAGATATTTGATTGTCAGAAAGTGATGTTTTCAGCTGAAAGTTATACAGATGTTTAGAAGAGAGTTTTAGAATGCTTTATGGCATTTCCCAGTGATTTCTAGTTTTGTGTGGAAGAGAGAGAAGGAAGAGGTTTTAGGTCTGAGAAAAATTTATCTAAGTGAGAAGATGCCCCATTCCTTTGAAAGAAAAACTGAATGCCAGTCTCTCTTTCTATTTCACATTTTAACATATATCAAGTTTCGTAAGTAGCGTTTTCTAGATGTAAGGTAAAAACAAATATGAATGAAAACCCATTATGAAAAAGCCATTCTCCAAAAGGTAAAGGGATGAGGCTTCTGAAAACCAAAAAGAAAACAAACACAAGCCTTGTAGAAAATTGCAGCTGCAGTAATTATTAGCTGGCTGATTTTTTTTGGCATCACAAAGATCCTCAGGGGAAGAGCTGTGAGATGAAAGTGCAGTATGATCTCTGGTATGAAGCAGGCAAAAATGTGATAGATGAAAATGATGGATATTGTAAGAAGAAATCTGATATTGGTATCTGGACTTAGGAGGTGGTACATCACCAGGTTACAGTACAACACAACACCACAGAGGTTTGGGAAGAATCTGAGAAAAGGTTTAAAAAGCATTAAGATGAAGGAAATGATGAGAAAAGATTCAAATGTATAAAAAATAGGCAAAATTACAATGTATTTAGTCTGGAATAGTACTTTTAAGGGAAGTAATTAAATACAATAGCTGTATTTCCTGCTGAATGGAAAAGATACTGTTTGTTGGTGGAGCTAGAAAATATCTTAAGGACATATATAAGGTGAGGAAGGAAGGGAGATGACTAACAATCACACACTTAAAATTTAATGTACTATTACCCCTGAACACAGTGTTGTATCCTGTATGAACAGCATCATCATAGGCATAACAAAACGCCATGGATTTTTAAGGTGTCAGGTTGTACTGTAGGAGACAGAAGGAGAAAAAGACATTAACAAGTATTTATTAAAGACAACAGCAGAAGAGATGTAGCTATATCAGTTGATAAGCATATTGGGATCAGCAGCTGGCCTAAAGAATGATACACCATAGCAGTATAGACAATTTTGTATTCTTACTTATATTTATTTAGTGATCTTTCACATAGCAATTTACTGAAGTTCCATTGGCAGGTCATAGGGATTACTTTGCACTTCTTCATATCTTCAAGCTGTTCTTTTTATCCAGAGGCATGAAATTTTCAGTATTGGAGTAACTTAGGAACTAAAAGAAAGACAAGATTTGGAGCCAGGCACCTACATATCTTTACAAATCTGGCCCTTAGAAACAGAAATCCTACAGTTATTTAGTGGTAATTTTATTGCTCATGTGTCATGGTCTGACACTGGCCCAACTCCAGGCACCCTCAAGAACTGCTTGCTCACCCTCCCCTGCCACAGCTGGACAGAGGCGGGAAAAGGAAAAAAGATATCAAAAACTTCATGAGTGAGATAAGGATGGAAGAAACACTTCAAGGGCAACACAGGCTCAATTTAAGTTGCAGAGTGAATTTATTAATAACAGAATCAGAGGAAGATAATGAGAAGTAAAATAAGCCCATGAAACACCTTCCCCCCCCCAGCTGCTCCCTCCTTCCCACCAACAGCACAGGCAGACAGGGCATGGGGATTTGGTCAGTTCATCACCGAGATTTCCTTCTGCTGCTCCGGGAGAGGAGCCTTCCCCTGTGAGGCCGTGGGTCCCTCCCATGGGAGACAGTTCTCCTGAACTTCCCCAGCGTGGGTCCCCTCTCAGGAGCAGCAGCCACACCGCCCCTGCTGCAGCGTCAGCCCCTGCCACGGGCACACAGCCCTCCCAAAACTGCTGTGCCAGGGCTCTCTCTTTCCGTGGGGTGAAGCCCTCCAAGGACAGGCTGCTCCAGCCTGGAAGCAGGGCCCTCTCTCTCCATTGGGTCTCCGACTGGATCACAGCCTCCTCCAGGCATCCACCCGCTCTGGTACAGGCACCTCCCTACGGGCTGCGGGTGGATCTCTGCATCCCCCGTGGATCCCCACGGGCTGCGGGTGGATCTCTGCATCCCCCATGGATCCCCACGGGCTGCGGGTGGATCTCTGCATCCCCCGTGGATCCCCACGGGCTGCGGGTGGATCTCTGCATCCCCCGTGGATCCCCACGGGCTGCGGGTGGATCTCTGCATCCCCCGTGGATCCCCACGGGCTGCGGGTGGATCTCTGCATCCCCCGTGGATCCCCACGGGCTGTGGGTGGATCTCTGCATCCCCCCTGGATCCCCGTGGGCTGCAGGGGCACAGCTGCTTCACCATGGTCCCACCACGGCCTGCAGAGGAACCTTGGCTCCGGCGCCTGGAGCACCTCCTCCCCCTCCTTCTTCACTGCCCTTGGTGTCACCATGTTGTTTCCCTCACATGTTCTCACCTCCTCCTCTTCTCTGACTAGAATCCAAAATCCTGTGACTTTGCTTTGATTTTCTTCTTAAATATGTCATTGCAGAGGTGTTACCAACCACTCTCATTGGCCCAGTTTTGGCCAGCAGCATGTCCATCTTCAGAGCCACCAGCCATTGGCTCTGCCAGCCATGGTGGGAAGCTTCCAGCAGTTTCCTCAGGGGAGCCATCTTTGTGGCCCCCCTGCTGCCTAAACCAGGCCATGCCAAGCCAATACACTCATGGAAGATTGTATCCTAAGACACACATGTATTTTTGAAAGTTTGGCCCATAGGCAGACAGCGTGACACATATCCAAAAAAGTAATTAAACGTGATCTGGGATTATCTACCTACTTTTTAAGAAGACTGGTTGTGAGTGAATTGTGGTTCATGTATTATAAAACTTTAAAAACACACTGTTCTGTACAGATACACAGATCTTCTCAGGAAAAGTTGTCTCACCTTTTCACACATGTTGCTAAATGGCCTTCATAATGCAGTTCAAAAACCTAAGAGCAAGATCTGTTTCAACTTTGAAGCAACTCATGCATAAATATATAAATTCAGAATAGGGTGCCTAATAAATTTTTTTCTAGGGAAAACAGCTAAGCATGATCCAATAAAACAGCGGAGAAATTGCTCATACAAGTTAGCATCTTAATCATGCTTCTTACTGTGCCTAATGCTCAGTGAAAAATGGTGCACCAGTTAGTACTTTTAGACTGGCCAGATCCCCAAATTAAAGCCTGGCACATTGGCAGGCACTACATGGCTTCAAAACAGATGTTCCAGGAATTATACAGCCAGTTTGCAATTGTGTTTTCTCTGTCTTCTCCCCACACCCTCCACTTTTCCCATTTACATGTGTAATACCTCAGTAGCTGATGATGTTCTGACAAGAGCAAAGCTTCTCCAGATTTCCATGGGAGTTATATGCATAGAATGTAGCTCAACATACAGCCATCCCATGAGGCCTTGTTACATTGTGCTCACAATAAGGGAAAAAAGAGACCAAACCATTACTAGGTGCATCACTTTCTATATCCTGTCCCGTCCCATGCTTTGTATTGTAGGTAAATGTGGTGGCCCGGGAACTTACATTGTGCTGGGGTAGCCAGAGGGTCTTTCCCCCCGTGGTGGACTGCTCCTTGGGATGGCCGGTCCCGGGTTGGATTCCGCGAGTGTCTGTCAGCCTGGTCACTCCTCCAGAGCTTTCCCATTGGTTCCCGCTCCCTGATCCCACCTTTCCCCTGGGCTGAGGAGCCAAGTTCCCGTGTATTTGCCTCTCCACCCTTGGACGGGAAGCATGGAATAAAATGCTCTTGCCGGAATGGCATGCAGATACCCTTCCCGCCTCCTTGTCACTGACTAAATACTTATTTTAAAAAGTATTAGGTAAAGGGTTTTGCTTTGAAACCAACATTCTGCCTTTCTCATTAGATAGACCCTTCACAGTAATGAACTACATTATTAAAGCCAGAAGTACTAGGCCGAACAAAATTAGTGGCAGAATAAAACAACTAGGAAAAGCTTTAGTTTGCTTCCAAAAATCATTAACTGTACAGATGTTTAGCCATATATAATTAATACAGTCATTTTGGTTTTCAGAAATGGCCAAAAAGTTGTCTGGGAAAATCTAGGAAGCGCTTAAACTTCCAGTTCAAAGCTTGGCTACAGCTGAGATGCACTGAATCATTTATGGCCCGCAGGTTGAGGGAGGTATTTCTGTCCCTCTACTCTACCCTGGTGACACCCCACCTGGAGTGCTGCATCCATGTCTGGGGTCCGTGACAAAAGAAGGACACAGAGCAAGTCCTGAGCAGAACCCTTGAAGATGCTCAGGAAGATAGAACACCTTCCACATGAAGACAGACCTGAGTGAGTTGAGGTTGTTCAGTCTGGAGAAGGCTCAGGAGAGACCTTATTGCATCCTCTCACAACTTGAAAGGGGTTTACAAGAAAGATGGGGGCAAACATTTTGTAGGGCTGGGATAGGACAAGGGGTAATGATTTAAAACTAAATAAGGGTAGATTTTGACTAGATATAAGGAAGAAACTTCTTATAATAAGGGTGTCGAAATGCTGGAATGAGTTGCTCAGAGAGGTGGAAGATGCCCATCTTTGGAAACATCTAAGATTAGGCTAGCTGGGGCTCTCAGCAACCTGCTCTAGTTGAAAAAATTGTCCCTACTCGTTCCAGAGGTGTTGGATTAGATGATATTTAAAGGTCACTTCCAACTCAAACCATTCTATGATTCTAGCCCATGTTCACTGTGAATTCCTGTCTTTCTTGTTTCTGGGCTTTTTGCTTCTTCGGGAAAAACTCCTCATTAATATTTTTTTCTGTATTATCCTTTACTCTGTACTTTTCATCTTTTTTTTTTAAATTTATTTGCTTTTCCCTTCTCTATCCGTTTCATGGCCACTTGCTCTTCCAAGAAGTCACCAACAGCCATGCAAGTTTTCACTTCCTTTTCTTGTCACTCCTGATTTCCTTGGGCCCCTAGGCCAGGCATGTCTTTAGTGTTTATAGTGTATACTACACAGAAAACCAACTTTTTTTGCATAGTTAAAATACTAAATCAAAGAATATTTATATTAAAAACATTATTTCAAAATAATTTCCTGCTTCAGCCAGATAATTAATTTTACATAGCCCAGTACAGATTAGAAATACTTATTTCATATCCACTTCAAATAAAATAGAAAAAGGAAATCGACTATACAGCAGACACTAGGATTTTCTTTTTGCTAGTAAAATATTTAAATGGCATCCAGTAGTGCAAGTCTGCCATAATAAATGAAAGTACCATCTTATTCACTCTTTAAAAAAAAAAAAATCTGAGATGTAAAACAGGAACAAAAAATATGGACACAAGTTTATTCTGCAAGATAAGAAGATTCAATATGAAGATATCACAACAATAATGTGAATTAGAAAACTTATGTATTTTCCTCTGTAGATCACATAGTTTACTTTAAATTAAAAAGTTATATATAGCTTTCCTTGTAATCTTCTATCACATGGTGTCTAGAAAACTACTGAACCTCCACAAACACTGAAATCACTGAACAGATAAAGCAATTTTTACAGGGTTAAGAAGTGACTAAGGCAATGTACTAAAAGTAAATACTAACTACTTGGTACCTTAAAAAAATAGATTAGGATGCAATTTGACTTCAACAATGACAGTAAAGGAAGGAAACAAAAAGAAATGAAACTTTAGAGAGTATATTTTGCAATTATGGGAAGGAATGTTCTAACTCTTTAATAACTCAAGAGAGGATAAATTTTTCCCTAACAAAGTATTGGCTGCACACTGACAGGAATAAATTTGATGCCTGGCAGCAAAAGCATCTGCTAAGATCTACTTAAGCTTTTATAAATCTATCGTGTGGTACAACTTTGCTCTACCAGACTAGCATAATAAAACAAAAACCTAGACTTCTGGCATTAAAACTAATTAGTAAGTAGAGTGAGGGTTGGGAAAGAGGCCCAGATGAGGTCAGCCACATGGTAAAAGTTTCTAAATATGCAGAGGACCTAAAAAGTAAGTATGCGATGACAACAGCTCTTTCAAGTTTTAGCAAAAAAATAAAACCCCTCACAATCAAATAAGCTTTATACTTTTTGAAGGCAAGTAAAAGCTAGCAACATCTCTCAGTTTGTATAAAATAAGAGTCCCTTCTGAGAGTATAGTAACCACAGTGACTGCTTTAGGAATCCCCTAGCCTTTGATCTCATCTCATCCTGGACAACTATATAAAAACACTTTGATTCAACTAATGATTATTTTTCCCCAAAACAATTTAAAGGAGCATCTGTATGTTCTTTAAATAGAATGGAATGGAGAAAGATGCAGCAATGTGTGAAACATACTAAAATGTGGATTTATTAAAGAATAAAATCCATGTTCAGAAAGATGAGGGAAGAAAACACTGTATTGCTTTCACCTTCAAAATTTCTCCTGAATTGTGTATCCATGTTGCCACCCATTTCTGAGGAAAACCACTCCCTAGAAATATTCTTACTCATTTTTAAGCCTTAAGCTTCCATACTGAATTCTTGGTAGACTCGATGTTAATGAACAAGTTGCATTTCTTTAAAAAGGAATCTATGCAGTAGTGGAGGAAGATGTTGGAAAATTATTTTAACTTTAGCAGAATAATTTTTGATTCCTGTATCCATGGTTAATGCTTGGTTTTGTACTACATAGTGCTTAGTACAAATGCCAGAGATTAATGTGGCTTTGTGTTTATTCTCTTTATCTGAGACTAATGGTCTTGTGCCTGCTATTGCTTCCTTTTTTACTTATATCAATGTTTAATATGTTCTAGCAGATATCTTAGTTTTGAGAACAAGGGTTGTGTGTCACAGCGAAGACTAGTAAGAGAAGTGCATTATGACCTGACCATATATTTGAGAGACTGTCAAGGAGAAAAGATTTTTTAGATGACCCGGACCCACATCCAGATAAGTCCACTGAAATAAGTAGCATATATGCATGTATTCAGGAAATGTAATGAATATGTAATAGGGATGTAGTGAATATGTATTGGTTTCATTAATATAGCCAGGTCTGTTAAGCTGTTGGGTGTGCATGTTAGGTGGAGAGACTCCCCCATGAACTCAGTGTGCTAAATAAAGTAATGCTGTCTTTCTAACCTAACAAACTGGTTGGAAAGTTTATTTCACAGTTTTCAGTGACACAGAGGAGGTAAAACATTTGGTTTATCTTCAGGAATCTCAGACATTCTTGTATATTTTTTATACCAATATTTATTGTGAAATATCCAATATCAATCTCTCACACTGTTTCTGAAAAGTAAAAATGTACCCTAGATTTATGTTATTTTTTTTAAATAGGGTCTAAAAATTTTCTTAGGAAAGGATTAAACTTTGATTACATCCTATGCTGACTGATTTCTAAAGTAACACTAAATTCAGGCCAGAAAGCAGACTCAGCAATGTATGTAATTATTTAAATTTAAATCTGGTGGTCAAGATCTCAGGCTTGATATAGCCTAGTGGGAAGCTTAATGCTGGAATAAAAGCCTATTCCACAGTTGCATCTCTCATCTGCAATGATAAAACTTGAGTTGACAGCTGGAAGAGAAGCAGACTTAAAGCTTTGTGGGTCAGCCACAAGAGAGAAAGGCATGCTGACACACAGAAAGCATTAGCACTTATGGAAAAACCTACTCATTGTACAAGTACCAATATATTAAGTTGGAGTAGAAACTCTTATACTGGTAATCACGAGCTCTCATGAGTCATTTATTGGAAGGAGTATGAGCAAATATTCAACACTGCAAGAACAGCTCTGTCTACAGCAATCAGAAAGAAGAGAAAGAATGACTAAAGAATCATCTCTAAGAACAAAGCAAAACTAAAGAAAGAATTTTAACTGCATATCTTGTTCATTAATTTCCAAAATTACTGTTTCTCAAGGAGATATATTTTAAAAAGTTGTTTGCAAATACCGCTACAATATTTTTTTCCTGTGCTGATTTTTAAGGTTTTTATTCAAAATGTGAAAAACCAGGAAGAAGATTAGATCAAAATCTGTGTTCCTTGCACATCAGCCTCACCATCTTGGTTCGTGACATTAAATCTCTTTTCACCAAATATTCATTCTGTCTGTCTCTCTGAGGTCTGTAGAAGGGCTAGAATTTCAGTAGCTGGTAGGACCAATATGCCTTTAGAAATAGACTTGTCAAAAGCTTCAGCCAGGAAAAAGAATTAGAAAAATAAACAGTCCAAAATTATTTGTTGCTGGCTCCAAGTTTTATTAAATGGATGATGAATGAAGGTCTTCTATTTACAACCAATTTGTTTGTTGTGTTTTTTTTTAATAGAGAGGCATATTTCTCCAGACACTGAGTTCTGGTCTCTGTCTGTCTGTTTGTTCGTTTTTTTATTTCTTTCCTCAGATGATATTTATTATTGATTAGAAAATAACATTTTTAATGACAAACAAACCAATGCAATCCTAAAGTCAACAGCTGGCAGAAATGAACAAGTACAGCACAATGAATATATGAATAAGAATTGAAGCTCTGAGGTAGGGTTAGATTTTCTTACCCTCTCAGGTTCAGGAAATGTGTGATTACATCTCCCTCAGAATGGCCTGACAACCCCAGCAGCAGTTTCTAGAAATATTTCTAAGTAATAAGTTAGTGGGAAACAAGTACATATGTGCAAGTACATATGTGCTTATTCCTATCTGTTTCTCTTTCTTGCTCTGCAGTATTTGATTATTTCATGACATGTATATGTTTATATGTAACAGTGTAAGAGGAGGGAAACAAATATTTTTTCTCATAATTTTTCAGCCTTATGTTACTTATGTTACTGACTCATTAAGAAATATTAATAAGAATAATGCTATTGTTAGTGGTCAAAAGTGAGAAATAATGGCTAAATTTGTCAGTCTGTGTTTGTGAGGATAGATTTTAAATTCCAAGATATGCAAAGATTTTTAGGCAAATTACTAATTTTAAAAATGCAGAAAGAGAAAAGCAGAGGAAGAAAAACAGATCCTGCATCAGTGCACTGAGCTAGATTTCACTCATCTCAAAAAAGGTAACTGGAGTTATTGTAAATACTGTTAGTCTTTTAGTACTGTCTCACAATATGTTGTGATTTGAATGCTGTGAAAAAAACAGTGAGGGACATTGCAAGAATGTATATACATATATGTTTAAAATTAAATCCAATATTAAAAGTGTGTCCTTTATGCAAAATGCTAGCATACACTCTGATGATAAAACAAAAGTTTCCCTGAAAACAGTACTTGCAAACTGTTCTCCAAGGATACTAAAATGTAGCTGGAGTTTATCTCAATTCGTGAAAATATATTGTGCTTTTTGGAAAGATGGGGTCAGGCTTTCAGAGCTGAAAAATGTAAATCGCAAATATATTACCAAAATAATTTATGGCAAAAAACTCTTCTAAAAGATGTTAAAAATGGTACGGGTAGTGAAAAAAAAAAAATCTTATGTTTTAGAGCTATTTTTAATGAAAATTAGTTCAACTTAGAATATTTTTTTAATTTATTTTCATTTTTTTTTTATTTTAAAAACTTGCTTCATTCTCTGATTTCACCACAGAAGATCAATTTTATTTTCTTTTTTTCTGTCATCTCACACTAGCTTGGAATTTATAGTCATCAAGAAATTAGATTATTTGATTTCTAATTCTTCAAAAAGTTGTTTGACAGAACCTGAAGTAGTATTTTATTTAACAGGGGGGAATCCTTGAAGACTAGGCTTTTTCAGCTAGGACAATTCACTTTTAAGTAGAATTTAGTGTGACTGTTGTGGCAAAATTACGACTATACTGGAGTTTATCAATACTTGCTGTCACATAATTGTGAAGCTTCAATACAGGAAAATGTGTGCCAGAGCTGGCTCACCTCTGCTCTCTGCCTATTATTCTCAGTGTTTGATGAATAAACTAAAACAAAGCAAAAGAATATAAAACAGGACATCAGATGGTAGAGTACATTTCCATTTCTTCTTTGGACAAACATTGATATGAATACTAATGAGCAAGTAGAATACTCATGTTTCATGATAAACAAGGTTAAAAAAAGATTTGGTCTAAGGCAGTAAATAGCCACTTTTATTTTCAACTCAATATTTTTCTGGTGTCTATGTGATTTTAGACTTATCTTCCATCTGAATTATGCAGGTTATTCACCATACAAAATTGATATTATAATTTAATCTTCCCTCCCTATTCATTTGTAAAGTGCCTATAAAAATGGCTCCCAAATGGAAGATTGTTAAGAACAATGACATAATAAGCAGAATAAACCATATTTCAATAAATCTCTTATTCTGCAGAAAGCTGCTTTTGGTTTCTCTGTACACTGAAAATTAAAGCCTAATTTATGACTTCAGTCCTTTCAAATGCTACTTCTTAGCACGTGTTAGGAGTGTTTTTTCTTGGGTATTGCAGTGCAACAACAGATTATTAACCAAATAATGTTACAAAAGAAAGAAATAAGAACAATATAAAATCTGTATTCAATTATGTGCACAAAATTTTCAGAATATGCAATGTACAGAAGAGGAGCCAAGTAAATTGTAATTGTTAAAAAAAATATTTATTTTATTCATTTAGAGGAAGAATATAAAACAAAAGCAAGTCAGATTTTTACACCCAGCACCAATTTTAAAAGAAAAATATTTTTCTACATAGTACTCATTTTGCAGATTACTTATTTTCTACTCAGTAATGCATTTTGTTTCTTTTTTATGTGTACAAATTATGAAAAAATATGTTCCTATTAGAATAAGAAAAATAGAATTGGGAATATTCACCATCAGTACTATTTTAGTTGCTCAGCTGAGATAGACAGCATTATTTCTGGACTTGCTCTGGATGAATTCCAAGCAGCAGAGAAAGTACAACAGTGTGTACTTTCAAGGGTAATTGCTGTGCAGGCATGTGTGCATTTGCAAAGTGGAAACAATACTTTTTTCAGTCATACTTATGGGCAAAATGTGACTCACATCTTACCTTTGTAAAGAGAAATGTTATCAGAATAAGTTGTTACTGTTTAAGTAATTGCGATGTTTTAGTATCTTCATGATATGATATGATATAGTTGTCATTTCCTGAAATTCAATGAATATTTAAGTACATTTCCCTGTTTTCTTTCTCAACATACAATGGTTATATAAAACATGCTATGAGCAGAGTTATTCCCTAAATATATCATATTATCTTTCTGTCGTTGCTAAATTGTTGAATTTAAAAAAAGAGTCAAGCATTATGTTCCATATTCATAAGCAGAAAGCAGTTCTTTAAATTGAAATTAAAAGTCAAATCTGTCATCAGATAGTTTCTTTGCAAACCAGTGCCTTTTTGCCTGAGTCTGACAAGGCTTTTGATATCGCTCTGTTCTCCCAGGCATGAAGACAGCAACAGTGTTTTCATTTAGCATGAAATTCACACCTGCAGAAAAGCACAGACAAAGCAAAGAAGGGTTTAAGTGGGTGGTAATTAGTATAGCTTGGTAGGGTTAATCTGTATGTAACAGGGAATTATCTTTTAATGGATACGAAGACTACTGTAGCCAACCTTGACAGTCATGGTGGTTTTCCAGCGACTTTTATATATCTGGAATTCTGTAAATGCATTCTCATGGTGACTGCTCTGCCTCTTAGCATGGGTGAGCATTCAAACACCCAGCACAATAGATGCATACAGATCTTCATGTTAAGAGGCCAGAAGAGCTGAGCAAGGCACACGTTAGTGGCTGTAAATTGGTGGCAGGCTGTGGACTTGTAGAAGGATGCGGTGAGGACAGGCATAGGACTGAGGCACTGCTCTGAGGTGTTTCAAGAGCTGAAAATTATGCATTTAGCATAATGTGGGATTTCTACAGGATTCTGGAAGATTCTTAGTACTGCTTTGGGTGTATCTACTGGGTCTTTGCAAGCTGCTTCTTGAGATAGGACTCAAGTTCACGAGGTCAAGTGGCCTAATCTAACTATGTTACCTGGTGTAACAAAACCTCAGTATAAGCAAGTTACTGGCGTTACATCATCAAACTGGACTAGTAATAAGTACCTCCTTCCTTAATAAGATAAGTGGGAAGGACAACAGGTAGATGTTTTGGAGAACACATTGTTTTATGCTCAAGTATTACTTTTGTCCTGAAGATTACTGAAGTATGTAGACTGGTGTCATTTTTTTCTTCCAGGAAAATCTGCAGTATCAATGAGCTTCCATCAGCACAGTCAGAACTCACATGAAACTGGGAACCAATCTGGATCTCAAGAGTCATAAGAGGCTGCAGTTTATAATGTTTCATCTGATATCCTATCTTCTTTAGTGGGGCTAGAAAAATTCAACTTCTTATGAGTCATCTATTTAGGATCAGAAAAAGGTGTTATCCTCTTGATGAAATCCTCTTTACGAATAGAGTTTTGATTCCCTGAACAGAAATCAAACAATAAAGTTTGAAAGTAAAGAAATAAAAATACTTTTCTTCACCACTCTGAGACCTTTTTAAATAGTATGCACCTAAAAACTTTTTTAACTGCCTTTTTGAGCTCAAGGTAAAATTATCTTTTTTTATTGTTATAGAAATATTTCTCAGCAAGCTACACCCACTCAGCCTGTAATCCTTACACCCCTATTTTTCGGGTGTTTTTTTCTTTCTGCCTAGCTACAAATTTTGTGGCATAATGTAAGCAAAAATTATTATTTTTTAAATTATTACTTTTTTAGAGATTTGATTTATCACATGGTGCTACCAACATGACCAAGGAGGGCAATGAGCCACATATGAGGGCAGACAATTAGTAGTTTGACTTTGCCATTGAAACAACATTTCCTGATTTTTTGTCTTCAGGACAAATACTGGGCAAAAAAAAGCATCTTCACTCCCTGGGTAAGCTCTTCTTTGGGCACATCTGTATTCTTGGGATGGAATTACTTAGTGGTTTAACCATGTTCTTACTCATCCTGTCTTAGACAAAATGTAGTGTTTACAGCTGTCAGGCTGAATGAGGTCTAACTTAAACACAGTAAAGAAGAACAATTATTTGGCAGCAGATAGCTCATCAACACTGAACAACATTGCTTGTATATAAGCTGGGGCGGAATATCTCTTGTCTATACAAGGCACTTTTCTTGCAGGCCCAAACTAAGATTCCTGAGGATTTCTAGAGCACCAATATCCATTACATCTGGGATGTGGAATTTACTTCAGTGTGGCAGTTGTCACCTTTGTTTTCTCTTTTTAAATGTTTAAAAATATAATTTTTTTTTCATTTTACAAATTCAACTCTAGGAAACTCATTGAACTCTAGCAAAAGAGCTACCATCTTCTGTAACAGTAGAATACAGTCTTCAAAAGCTGTTTCTGTGACTGCCAGAGACTTCAGCTTCACTTCATTATTCAGTCACTTACAAAAGCAATCTTCATTGAGTACTGTTTGTCCTTGAACATTAGTAGTTCAGATTATCATTTGCTTTTGAGGATTCTGAATTCTGGTAGCAGGTTTGAATGCTAATAAAAGTTAGAAAATAAATTTAAAAATGAACCAGGTAAAATTAACAACAGAGAAAGGATAGAAGTGCATTATAAACAGTAAAGTAAGACACTATTTTCACTACAGATATCTTGTTTTTCAAGTGGTTGATATAGAGCAGAAGTGTCAGTTTACTAGAATAATATAAATCAATGAACTAAAAAAATTGAACCTTAACAGATTGCTTTTTCAGAGACCAGTCTGTGTCAAACACAAGCCCTTAAAAATCAGCACATCCCCAGTCTAAAGTGAACCAATCACTATTAATGGTAAGTTGTGTTATTCAAAATCTTTAAAAGATGTCGTGGCAATGCTGCATGTTCCTACACTGTCACACTGCCCATAACACGACTGGGAACTGTCTCAGAACCCCATTATTCCCTATGATCTCTGCTCTCTTTCATGGATTTGTTAAAACTGAATTCCTTACTGCCACAGCTCTAAGTGTCTGCTCATTGCTTCTTATTTATATTCAAGTTTCCTATCCCCACTCTTCCATTCTGTCTCTCCATATAACTGTCTTTTACACAGACTTTCTTCTGTTTTTGGAAAGGTCTTTCAAGTTTCCTCCTTATCAAAGGGCCTGTGTTCAACAATATTTTTTCTTCTCTTGTCATTGCAAGTTTTCCAGATTTTTTTGTCTTATAAATTCTTTACACTTTATCAAATATAACTGTGCTTTCATTTTATCTGCCATCTTGACAGTAACTGAAAATACCTTCAATTTTAGCATGTTTTATTGCTGAAATACAGTTTTCCCATTCTTGCTAAGGCTCATATTACTTTATGCCTTGCCTTTCCTCTATTCTCCCCCTCTTGCCTCTTTTCTCCAATAGGGTTATTCTGTTTTGTTCTCCTTCTAAGATCCCTGCTGTCTCTCCACCTTTTCAGACATGTACTTTTGTGTTCTCTATTATTATTTTCCCGGTATGTCTGGGAAAGCTATTCATGGTGTTTGCATTTTGACCTGTAATAGGAGGAGAAGCTGTAATGAGACAAAGGAAAGTAAGGTAGTGCCTAATGCCATTATCAAAGCAGTAGAATATTCTGAGTTGTGGAATATTTGCATTACTCAGATTATTTGTACTTATTATTTCTTAGCACAAAATAAACCAATTACATGTTCCCACACTATAGACATTGAGGGAATAGGCAGATAGATAAATTGGTCTGCTGGATTTGTGGATATTCTACTTCTTACACTAAATAGCAAAAAAAAAATAAGAAATTGTGTGTTGAGTTTCAGTATGTAATTTTCTGCTATCTCAAACTCAGCCAATGTAGCTTTCCTATATAGATCACAGCAATGGTTCCTATAATGCCAGTGAAGCAGAAAACATACAGATGCCATTAAAACACAACCAATCTATTCAGAGCCAGTAAAGTAGCAATTAAATAACTTACATCTGCATAAGTTAAAATAGGCGAGAGGAGTTAATTAGAAAATCTTACATCTGCCTGTTTTCTTAAGGAAATTACCTTACAAAATTCTTCCTTAGCCCAGAGTACTTCAAGGAGAACATATGGAGAAGGAGAAAAGATAAATTTACTCTTAAAGGTTTTTACACTCCTAGGAGTTTACCTGGTGACTAAGCATCCTGAAAAAAAATCTGATCAGGCTAAATGTAGCTACTGCTCAAGGACTCTTAAATAAATGCTAAAAATGTCATAAAATGTTTTGTTTCTGCGTGAGCTATTCTCAATATATTTTGCTTTTTAACTAGGAACACAGACAAAGAAGAAATGCACATCACTTTCCTGTTCCTTTTACAAAAGACTAAACTCAGCTCAGGCATAAAGTTTTTGAATGCTTTCTCCTATTCCCTGCTCAAAAAGCAAAGAACTCTCAGTTGAAGTATGAAAATTACATACGGTGGAGTTACCAATTTTTTGGGGATAGTTTGCCTTAGCAGACCCATTTTCATCTACTTATTTTACATTTAGTGGTCAAATGAGGATGACGTCATGAGCTCAAGTCCACGCAATTGAAGGAATTCTTGTCTGGAGTTTGACTATCTGACAAATTATCTTCTTCCTTTCCTTTTCGTCTTCCATTCTCCCGAACAGTGGTTTATTATGAATTACCTCTTGTGTGGCAAAAAGAATCCCTTACTTGTTTTTATATAGTACTTAGCTTCAGTTTCGCCTCCCTTACATATAGATTTTTTCCCTAAGTTCTTCTAAGAAAAAAAAAAAAAACAAAGTCACTTTTGGATCATGTTAATAATATCTGATAATCTCAGCTCTGACTCTTTTCCTGTACGTGTTCTCTTGGGAAAATATTTAGTACATTTTTCTTGAAAAACAAAAAACAACACAACACAAAAATACCCCAAAAAATTCAGACACACAAGTGCAAAGAAAGGTAAAAACACTTTCAAGTAAGTGCATATATGAAACTTTTTTTCAGAGAAAATAATATGTAAATAGGAAAAGCATGTTAAAACATATGGCACAGGAAGATAATAGTGTGTTTAAATAGAATTTTGTATCTGGAAAAATATGAAAAGTTATAAAATGCTCAGATGATTATTTTTTCAGAATTTCATTATTTTTAAAGTATAGAAGCAGTTAGGGGTTAACACAATGTATGAAACTGAGGATTCCTCAAGATATTTGTAATTCTGTCCCAACAAATTCATTTATTGATCAAGTTGATTAATGCTTTTACCCCAGCCATTCCAATAAGAGCTAGAAATGTGGGAAAGAGAACTCTGTTTTTTCACAAAGGCTTTTAAAATGTATTTCATTTTTCCTAATCTTAATAAATGACATTTCAGACAGAATTCTAATAGTATGTGAATGCCACTAGTTAACTAAACTGAAGGGAATATAATAATATTAGTTTATAATATTTATTAATATAATATTTATTTGTATTTATTTATATTTATTTATCATTAATTAATGGATATAATATATTAAAAATGATGACTATAATAATAAATGAACCTTTCATTATATATTAGTTTTCTCTTGCTTTTTATAACATTTTTGGTACAGTTTACTCAGTTATTTGTTGCTTAATTTTCTTTAGTTGTTTTTTTCAAATTTTCTCTTTTCTTTTTAGGATTTTTATTTGCTTTTGATATCTTCCCATTCTCTTTTGTCTCATAACTTCTTTCCTCTGCCATTTGTCTGACTATGTCTCAGGGATTGTGTTTTCTTCGTTATTTTCTCCCTCGTGAACTCCTGACAACCAAGAAGCAATGAAGACATGATAATAAAAATATTTAGAGTGACATTTTGCCTTACATAGTTTTATTTCTGTGTTGCTAAGTTTTATCTTCAATTCTGTCTACTCTGTCTTTACATTTATTCAGGAATCTGGATTAAAAATATCCAACTGATCAAACGAACAAAAAAAAAACTAGACAAAAAAACCCCAGCTAGACTAACAGCTAACATGCTGTCCTAATGTGATTGTCAGTACTTTCTATAACATTATGATTTGAGTGTCAATAATGTTACCTTTAGAAAGCCAGCCATAAAACCTTAAAATACTAAAAAAGCTTGAAATTAGATGACATGCGTGTAGCAAAAGCTTCATTGATCTTTCATCTCTGGTGAAATTTCTTCTTAACAAGTATTGTTCACTATCAATATTTATAATAAAATTTACACTTAATTTTTGTCTCTGTTCTATGTGTACTGAAATGTGCACCCTAGACGAATCACAGGACATTCAGCTGATAAATCTACAGACCTAATTCTACTAGATCATGTTTATGAAGAGGTTGTCAAAATTTCAGGCATATTTCGAAAATTATCCTGTGTCTTAAAACCTCAGTGAAAGGAAAACATTTAATTTAATTTTGTCCAGGCTTCCTCAGCTTTTTTTTTTATGTGGGCCTCTTCCAGACAACAGAAATTTACTTCAAAGAGAATCAGATTTAATTATGGAAAGAAAACAAAGCCCCTTCTTTCCTTTCATTTGGTTAAAGCTGTGAAGATGAAACTCCATCTGTTTACTTTTTTTCCTAATATATTCTTTTGTGTCAGGTAACACTGCTTCAGTGAAGAGAAAGGACCATATACTCTTTAGATGGAGCCCCTAGCCTTTAAAAAAAGTCAGATTCAGAGGTATTTCCACAGAAGCCCAGACCCTGTTCCCTCATGCTCCTTGCTGCCTTATTATTACTTGACAGCTAGTCTCCCTGAGGGGACTGTGAATATTTTGCCAACAGCCATCCCAACCATTGTCTCTAGACAAAAGGAAGTGGGGTCTTTGATGCATACACTATGAATTCAAATCTTTGGGATTTCTCAGGAGATAGGTACCAAAGGGGTTTGATGAAGCCTGGATTTTGGGGAAAAAAAGTTACCTAAAGCTTTTTGCTACAGGTACTGAATCCTTTGTACCTATTTTAGCATTAAGAGGTCAAATATTTGGCAAGTGGGGAAGAAAAGACAGAAGCTCTGGCTTTGTCCTGGTGCAGTGGAATATAGGGTCTTGTCTTTCAAATATCTTAAACATCTGTTAATGTACCCTTTCTCCTCTGAAACAAAGATCTATTTCCTTCAAGCTTACCCTACAACTATTATATACTACTCTCTCCATCACATTTTTATATGGTTTTGCAGTAGCATTTCAGCTTAAATTACTTAACTATTCTTGCATTAATTGGCAATTTTCTGTGGTCAGAATAATATACTTAAACACTGTGTTATGTTTGTACTGAGACGAAATACAGGAAATTTTGTAGTGGCAATGAAACAAAATCAGCAGGTGTGATTATCATGATAACTACACCCCTGGGTGCTTAGAAGCACATGGCTGCATCTGGTCTATAGTTATCTCTCCAGGGGTGAGATTATTTCATGATAACCACACCGCCCTAATGGCCCATTGCTTAAGTAGTATTCATGACCCTTATTCAGAATCTTGCCTTCGTTGAACAGACTGAATTTCTCCCCCACCCCAGCTGTCTCTACTTTTATGTTTTTAATGTAGTTCTTTCTTTGTTCATTTCTATTCATTAAAGAGGAACGTTTGGTATAAATGCAGAATGCATTAATACCAGAATTGCAGATGAGTAAAATGTGTGGTTTGGATCAAAACAAGCGTTTATCTAGATTCTAGGTATAGCATAACCGATTTTGTGTCACACATCTGGTGGAACCTGACTAGCATTATTTGCTATGAAAATATCAATTCCAGAATAAGGACTTTTCCCGTGCCCTGAATAAAAAATAATGATTTCTGTCTTGTCATTGTATTATTGCTACAGAAGGTGTAAAGAAATGAGAGCAGGAGCAAGAGTTTCCTATCCTTTCTCACCTTGTAGTCGTGACAATCAGTGTGATTAGCAATTAGACTGAGAATACTCTAAAATGTTACAGAGGAAGAACTCCAGAATTCAAAGAACCAAGGGCTGGGCAATGCAGATTTTAATGCAAATGCAAAGTTTAATGCCACCCTTGCAATTTCTGTCATCACCTGATTCCTGGTACATATCTTCAGCTGTGGCAGGGCTCTCTTAATATATTTAGTGTCCTGTGTCACCTAATTAAATCTGGCTAACAGTGTGCAACTGTAAACACTGCATAAACACTTAATTAGTACAGAAAGAAAATAAATACTATGGCTTGAAGGAAATATTTTTATATTTCATATAACAGATTATTTTGCCACTTCCCTTTAAAGGTTAATGTATTTTCCCAGGGGTTTAAGTTGAACACAAAGGCTTAAAAAGAGAGAAAATGACAGGAAAGTGAGTGTTACCAAGTAAAAAACAAAGGCTTTCTTCCTCTTAATGGGACTCAAGACACCACTAATCTCATCTGGTTTAGCTGATAAAGTAGGCACCGAGATGGTGAAATGGATTCAAACGAGGAATCTTTCTTTATCAGGCACATTCAACTTTCATTTTCTTTTTGATATTTTTTTTCTTTCATAGAAACAAAAAAGGTAAGATGATTACTTTTCACAAGGTAGCAATCATTCAGTGAGTTAAACCAATATTTTATTTTTTAAATTGAGGGGATGGCACGAGATATTTCTTAATTAATTTCATAATTCCTAAGAGCAATTAAAAGGATTATTGTGAGAATGACTGTTGTAATTTAAATCAATTTTAGTACATAAAGTCATTTTACCACCGTATCATCTCTCCCTAGCAACAGTGGATCAGAGCATGACAGGGAAGTAAAATATGCCCACTGCATTCAGACTAGGTAAGCACAAATTAGAATGTTTGATTTCCTGAGTCTCGCACCTCTATTGACTCTGAACAGCACTTTCAGGCTTTTCTCTTCCAGGGTTTTCATGTTTTTAAAACTTTCTGTGTTTTACAAATAGGATCCAAAGCAAAGATATTTTCAGGTAAAATGTAGAATCATAGAGACATAGCATATCCTGAATTGAAAGAGACCCACAAAGGTCATTGAGTCAAACTCCTAGCTCTGCACATGATCCCCCAAAAATCCCATCCATTTGCCTGAGAGCACTTTCCAAATGTTTATTGAATATTTGGCAGGCTTCGTGCCATGACACTCCCTGGGGAGCCTGTTCTAGTGCCCAGCTGCTCTTTGGGTTGAAAACCTCTTCCTAATATCTAACCTAAATCTCTCTCGACAGTTTCCTCCCGTTCCCTTGAGTGCTATTGCTGGTCACCACAGAGAAGAATGAGATTGGTGCCTGTCCCTGTGTTTCATCTTGTGGGGAAGTTGTAGGCTGCAGTGAGGTCTTCCCTCAGCCTCCTCTTTTTCAGGCTAAACAGACTAAGTGACCTCATCAGCTTCTCCTCTAGACCCCTCATCATCTTCAGAGCCCTCCTTTGGACACTCTCTAATAGCTTTACACCCTTCTTATATTGTGGTATCTAAAACTGCACATGGGACTCGAGATGAGGCCATCCCAGTGCAGAGCAGAGCAGGACAATCCCAATCCCCTCCCTTGCCCGGCTGGTGATGCTGCACCTGATGCATCCTAGAATTCAACTGGCCTTACATTCACCCATTCCCACTGTTGGCTCAAACTGACCAGGACTCTCCGATTCCTTTCCACAGCACTGCTCTAGTGTCTTGTCCCCCAGCCTTTATATACATTCAGGATTGCCCCATCCCAGGTGCAGAATCCAACACTTGCTCTTGTTGAACTTCGTGCAGTGGGTGGTTACCCAGCTGACTAATTTGTCGAGGTTGCTGTGCAGGGCCTCTCTGCCTTTGAGAAAATCAACAGCTCCTCCAAATTTAGTATCATGGGTGAACTTACCTTCAAGTCCTGTGTCTGAGTTGTTTATGGAAATATTGAAGAGTACTGGCCCTAAAAGGGAGCACTTCGGAACTAATAACTGAAACATGAAATTTATATTTTCTGGTCCTTTTTTTGTGAAACATTTTACAAAAAATATAACTGAAAGAGCGAGGAGGAGTGGAATATATGGTATAGATGGAAGCCACAGAACACAAATATCCTGCTATTTTAATATTATTTTTTAACATTAACCAGTTATACAAAACTTGGAAACAGAGAAACAATAAGCTTTTAAGCAATTTACTTCTACTCCTAAATTTTGCATCAACAAGTCTACTCAAGAAACAAGCAACAGCAACACTGTAGTTCATTCTCTCTCTTAACTTCAGGAATCCTAGCTCAGTAACCCCTAGAGAGCTCAGTGAATAATTTAATTCTCCCTCTAGAAGGGAAAAAATGCTGAAATCCACATACTTTTCCTCTTAGAAGATCTAAACAAAATTATCTTCCCATACAAGTCATAGTTTTCCTTCTCAGGCAGCCACTCAAGCACTTGTCTAATATAGCTGTGTGTCACAAGGTATACAAATACAGCCTTAAGTTCAAATATTCCAGGTAACTTCATTGTGAACATTTCTTTAATAACAGTTTTGTGGAAGAAAGGGAAAACTGTGTTTATCTCTTATAACTTTTTTTCCTTCAGTTTTATTAGTAAATGCCTCTTTTCCCTAAAAGAGCGTGAATTAGTGAGATATAAGGAAAAAAGGAAGAGACATTTAAATAAATTTGTTAAGCTCTGTTATTCTCTAGCTGAATGATATTTGAACAATTCTTACTGATCAACAAAGAATGAGGTACTTCTGAAGAAAACATGACCTCCCATTCATGACATGGGATGAAAAGTGTAGAATTAAATTTTTCATTCCTAATTCGTAAAATAAATTGAAAGGAATTTCTCCTGTGTGACATAATAGAAAAATAATATCTATTTTTCACATGCCATCTACAGAAGCCCATGTTATGCTGGTTTTTTAAATTTTATTCTGCTCAGGAAAATATACAATCTTATGCAGAACTTTCACCATGTGAACTGTCCCATAGGAGCTGAAATTATATGACTTGAAAAGGTTATTTGTATCCTTAAAGCTAAACTTATTTTAATTGTTAACTTGAACTGAGATCAGTCTGCTTACAATTGTAAAATATTGGGCATCAGGGTTTTTACATGCCACTGAATTTATCTATGAAAACCTTTTTGCAACGGAAAATGAGAGTTTTACAGAAGAACCCAGAGTTCCTTTTCACTTTTTTTTGTAATTATCTAAGAAATGTTAACTAATCTAGAGTTATAATTGGAATCACCTTGTGTTTTCAATATGATATGTAACCACAAATTTCATTGTGCAAAAAGAGTTCTTAGGGTAATTTTTTTCTTCAAGGCATCATTCATCCTTCTTTGTATGTGTGTTAATGGAAATTTTCTTCCTTATATAAATAATATTTATATAAATAAATTTCTGTAGTAAATATTCTAACTTTTGAAGGAATATTTCTATTCAGAATAAACATTATTATTATTTTCTCAGTCTCTTAAGTAAATTTTTTGTGCTGTTTCTTTTCAAACAAGGAAAAAATAGTCTTGTTGGAATGCAAACAAATGTTTTCAAAGAAGGGAAAGCATTGAGAGCTATGCATTATTTTTACATCTCATTTGGAATTACCAAATTAAACAAGGAAAAAATAATTACCTTCTCCTGTTTAGTACAGAGCTCTTTCAGATCATAGCAACTGTAGCACAGTTAGGCAAGAAGAATAAGACATTGGAAAATAAGGATGAAAACCACTATTAACAGGTCTGAAGAAATGGACCCTGCTTATAAATGTCACATGGTAAAACTTGTCAAGTAGATGAAGGGAGAGCAGCTTCAGATTAATTCATCATTATTTTGAATAGGGCTGTTAGGCTTCTCTCTTTAAATATTACGCCATTACCAAACTTAAAATAATGCTTCCTGTGATTTATATCCATGATTAAAGTATATAGCAATCCACTCACACACATTTTCTTATCTATTTTATTTCATATCTATTTTTATAAATAAGATATCTCATTTAAAAAAATCAATAAATCTGTACATTTCCTAATTTAAGAAAAACCCTGCTTTATCAGTGGCAATAATGCCACTGGCAATAAAACAGAAATTATAATGTCTTGCTTTAACTCTCTCTCTTCTAATTCTAGATATTAAAAAGACCCCCAAATATTTATTTGTAATGTTTATGTTTTTCCTGAGTCTGTGACAAATTATATCATGCATAACAGATTTCATAATTACTAATCTCTTGTTTAATAACTAAGTAAACAGTAATAATGTCTTCTTGAAAAGCAGATTGTCTTTTCATGAGACACATCTTAAACATATAAAAAATTGCTTGTTAAGAAAAGTACTCAAAATTTACAAGATTAGACTTGTGATTTTAAATAATACACAGTTATGAAAAGATGATTGAAGTCCTCTTTGTGAAGAAAAAGAGAGCTTTATAAAAAAATCTTTTTTTTTTTAAAGCACTAACATATTTGCTAATTTAAGCAAAATATTTTGAAAGGAGTCACTGAACTCTGTGTACCATTATAAGTTCTGTCCTGAGTAGATATTTATGGTAGAGAGAAATAGCATAGCTGCACTTTCAATGGTGAATGGTCTTGGCACTAGCAGTACTTACAAATAACATCTCCTTCCAAATACAGCACATGTTTTTTGTTCCTCAGATAATTGAGATGACAAACCTCATGAAATGATAGGTTATAATTTCCTGATACTCATACTGTTCAGTAATGAAGCCATTTTTGTATAATAAAGCAAGACCATTTAGGCTGCCAAATAGAAAAAAGCCATATAAGCATAAAGCCCCCATATACTAACAGAGTAATTCATTTTCTGACAATGGTTAAGAAACTTCTTTTATGTATCTATTGAATAGTCAATGGCCTCTACCCTCAAGAATGCTGAGAAGAAGCAAAGCAATTATTCTCAATGAAACAACATGACCGAAAAACTATTCAAAAGAAAGATACTTTTAACAATAGAGTTTTAATAAAAAAAATTAAGTGCTGAAAAGTTGTATATGTAATGGAGTGTTTGGATTTATTAGAACAAACATTTCGTCTCTTTTTGTAACTGATGAAACTATCTACCTGTGATATGCAGACTATCTACCTATCATGCTGTATATTAAGTAGCAGATTAGCTATTCATCAGCTAAAACATGTAATGAAAAATCTCAGGAAGAAATGAGGCCAAACAGAAAATTACTACAGCTCATTATGAATCCAGAAAACAATGAATGAGAGTGTCCTCCTTCCTCCATTTATTTAGAGATAAGGGATACTTTTAAAAGCCTTTGGACCTGTTCCAGGTCATTTCTCTGACCTTCTTCTCAACCCAAGGTCACCGTTCCCAGATCAGTCTTGTTACTCTAAGAAAGGAGAAGCTAAGGACAACTCTCTCCTTCCTCCCTGTGGCACCAGCCTGAATCTGCACAGCAAGTTTGCAGGTCAGCATGCCTCCACCATTTGATTTTAGAGACAATCAAAAGAAATGAGATGGAGTTGTAAGAGTCTACTTAATAAGAGTTTTCTTTCAAGGATTTTGAATGGGCTATTTAGATGATTTTATATGGTTAAGCACTAACAGCTTTTTTACTTAAACATGAAGTCATTTAGACCACTTATTTTTGGAAAGGATGTAGAAGCCAAGCCAAAATGAAAATAGTAGAATTAAATTCACATCTCATTCATTTTTCACTCTCATTACAATGCTTCTTTTGAAAATTGGCTTGCTTATTTTTTGATTTATAAAAGTTAGGGAAACGTTTTTCAAAATTATGCAGGTAACTTACAATAACAATCTTGTCAATATTTTGCCCATTTGTAAATATTCAAATTATCAGGAATGCAGTGAATAGGTATATACAATTTACAGAAATAAGGTGTGCTAGTTTGTGCTGGGGTAGAGTTAATTTTCTGCTTATTAGCTTGTATGGCGATGTGTTTTGTATTTGGGACTGAAAGAGTGTTGACAACGCTGGGATTTTTCAGCTGTTGCAGAGCAGGGTTTACACAGTCAAGGTCTTTTCTGTTTCTGACACTGTCCCACCAGTGAGTAGTCTAGGGGTGCACAGGGAGTCGTGAGGCTACACAGCTGGGACAGCTGACCTCAACCATCCCACACTGTCTGTCATCATGCTCAGCAAGAACAGCTGGGGGAAAGAGGGAGGAAGGGGGGCCGGTTTGGACTTCCTCTGTTTCTCTTCCCAAATAGTTGTTACATGTGTTTGTCCCTACTGTCCTGGAAATGGCAAAATATCTCCCTGCCTTTGGGAAAGAGTAGAGGAATTTCTTATTTTCTTGTGCAGTTTTTTCTTTCCCTGTTAAACTGTCTTTATCTCAGGCCATGAGTTTTCTAAATTTTACCCTTCCAGTTCTCTCCCCCATCCCATTGGAGGGGGAGCTCCGTGCTTAGCTGCCTACCAGGGTTGACCACAACATGAGATGACAGTCTTGCCTAGAGGTATAACAGCAAGCAAAACAATTTTGGGGTTTTTTTTTAAATTTTGGAATTTAAGCAAAGTAAATAATTGCTTGTGTTGTGCCCTTTTAGTTTCGTTCTTAGATTCTATTTGCCTTTCTCTAATATTAAAATAATCATAATTGATAGTAATTTTCTTTTTGTTTTTCTTTACCATTGAGCCCTAGTTGAATGAGGACAAGTGTGGGAGGCCAAAACTGTGCTGGGCATGAAATTAAACCTGACATAAAGAATAAGAATTAAGAACTCAGTTATATCTTCTAGAGAAAGTGCCCAGGCTTAACTTTAACTCTTTTAGTGTCGTAAAATGAAACATGACACTTTATAAATTGTATGATTGCCTTTAACATTATGCTGCACTGTTATTGTTTTTATGTTTACCACTGAATCTTATATCTCTGCCAGGCTGAAGATCCCATCATCAGTTTTCTTCACAACAATGCAAGTATGATCAAGCCAAGGCTGATCTTTTAATGAACTCATCTATTTTTTCATCACAAAACATATTCTTTCAAACTCACAATCACTCTCATTCTTATTCTCTTACAAATCTACAAAAGTTTGTTCATTTTCCTCTTAAATCAGAACCTATTAATTACTCACATAACAAGAGTATGACCGTTTGTATGAAAAAAGATAATTTTTTGCAATTATTATTCTCAAAGAGAAAATATGAGCTGAGTTCAGTAGCTAAAGTTTTCTTTAGAATACTCTCAAATAATTTCTGTCTCCGCGAAATCTGAAATTACTGCTACAATAAAAATATTGTTAACTAACTGAGGCAGCAATCTTGAACTCTCTTAAGAGATTTCTTCATCATTTTGAAATATAATTGTATCATCCTTCTCTTTATACTCTTCCAGCCTCAATAGGGGAAAGAAATACTTGTTTAATATGTCTGTGTTTTGTAAATATTAATAAATATATAAAACTGACTAATCAGCACATTTCTGGTCCTTACTTTTCAAGTGGTTTTAATAAAAAAGTAGTTAGTTGTGGGGGTCTTTTGGGATTTTCCGTCCCTAAAAATATTAGAGACAGTTTACCCATAATAAATCTGGGAGTTCTGAAGTTATTTTGAAGTTTGGTTAATTCAACCAAGGTCTTTATGAAGTAAGATTAGGTGTTTGAAATGAGATCTTCTGGCCTTACATTCTGTGAACCTATGACACAAAGTATATTTTAAAAAAACACCATATCCAAACTCTTGAAACAAGACATTGTATAGATTTTGCTTGGTTTTGGCAGGAAAAAGATACACAGTAAATCTGTAAAAAAAAAACTCAGAAAGGTACTTTTTATTCAATGATTACTGCCATATCTAGTCCATGTTATATGGTCTTTCAAAACTGATTGATACAGGCAACTTTGAATTTAAGACACACCTATACACAAAATATAAAAGTAAGACTTTCTTTAAATGCATATTTAAATGTAGATAACTTGGAATATAGAAGCAAAGTTATAGGTTCAGGATCATTACTGATCTAATAAAAAAGTCACGTGGAAATTGTTATTATTCTTTAAACTCAGAGGGAAACGATCTTATCACTAGAAAATCTCAGTAAGTCTCATACTTTACCAGATTGTAAATCCATAATAAGTCATTACCTTAAATCCCATGCCCTCATTTCATAAAGTTCTGGTAAACACTGAACATAAATGCCTTTTTGAATTAACCACTCCTGCAAGTAGGAACGCACAGCTTTAGAAGGGAAAAGGCCAGACACATTGAATTTTGCAATTAATCAAAGAAAGGTGAGGGATAGAATGCAGTCTTGCTCTCTGAAAGGTAGCATTGCCTTGTAGACTGTGTATTCCACAAAAGAGATGATTGTAACTGATACAAATGGCAAAAATTTCACTCCACATGATGGTAAACTATTTATCATTTTATGACTATCATTCTTCTGAACACGACTTGGTATTTACATATTGTCTTCTGTTATCTGAGGTTAATAGATATATATCTTTCTTACTGCAATTTTCTTATTAATAAGAAAGTCGCACTCCAAGTTATGAAAGGAATAAAACATTTTTGGCAGTTTTCCATAATTTTTCAACTACAGTCTTATTCCTTGTGAAAAAGTTCTAAGATATTTGTAGAAATTATATTAACAGCAAAACCAACATTTCTTCGAGGTCATGTATGGAATTCTCTATAGGTGATAATGATCTTCAAGTGCATCTGACACGGCCAGCATTGCTGAATTAAATGAAAGGGCTGTCTTGAGAAAAGCATTCCAGAAAATTGGTTTTGTAAGTGGTTGTTGCAAAATTAACATAATCCCACTGCAAATTTTAGACTGCTAAATCCATACTTGTAATCATGGCAGTAATTTGTGAGTCGTGCTCATCACTGGGATAAGTTACACACATTTCTTTTATAGTCTACTTCTTGTAGCTACCAGTATCCTAAAAAGAATGTACTTTAGAGTGTTCTGTTAAAATATCTGGATTTCAGAGTGAAGTAATGTGAATGACTCTTATTTTCTAAATTTATAAATGGTAAGTCCTAGGTTAAAGCTGCTTTTTTCTTGTTACTTCAATTTGCTAATATTTATCAGAACATCATAAGTTTCAAAATAAACTGGCTTGGCTGTCTCACTCCACCTGCTGTGGGCAGAAAGGTTTAAGATCCAACCAGATTTTTATTCCTTTAAGTCATTTTTCATGAAACTATAGAAGAGAGCTAACATCTAAACATCACAGAGCACTGAGGACAAAAAGAAGTTTTGGTGCAAATTCATCTCTAAAAATTAATGTGAGGGTGTAATTCTGCTTTAGGACGGCCACTGGAAACTAGTAGAAATTTTTTCATCTTTATTCTTCACAAATTCTTTATTCTTTGAAAAGTATGTCACCATTGGTACATACCAATGCATCTCAGTTTAAGGCTGGTAGCTACTTCAGGATCTTTCAAGACATTTATATGATGCATTTTCTGATTTAAATAAGATTTTATCATTGATTTCCATCCTGAATGCAGGAGCTGACAAAGTTTATTCACACTTTTTGAGTACATTGAACTGCTATTGCTTTGAAGATAAACCGGCTATTACTGCATTTGGCTGTGATTTTAGTTATTTTGAATGTTTCTTTTTTTGTAACTGTGGACGTTTTGTGATGCCTTAATGAATGGCAATTTTGACTCTACTGAGAACAGCAGCAACTCTTTAGAACATACAATTAAATATGTTTTGTGCCTGTGACTATTTTTGCCATCATTTCTATTATGAAAGCTGAAAGATTGACCTTTGAATGCTGCATTGCCATTTCATCAACAGTGAGATTAAGACATAATTGCATACAGTACAGGAAAAAATTCTCTATCAACAAAATTAAAACTGAATAAGCGGAAATTCTAAGAAATAAAAAAATTCTTTCTCCTCTACTTGTGTTAGACACATCTGTTAGGGAAGAAAGAATCAGGGTGGACTTCCTAGGTAGATTAGTTTTTTTTGGTAAATGAAATCTTTGAAGAGTGCTTCAAAATGGATTCTGGAGATTGGTAGGCAGGAAAAGTCTTGTTTTCCATGTGTCATATCTACTTATGAAAAGAGGATCAAAAATTTCCAATAATAAAGGCTTTAAATGCTCTTTTTTAAATACAAATTAACTGCACATGAATAGCTGTGGCTTGAAAACAATGAAAGTAACCAGTATAGAAACTAGATCCTGACAGTTACTACTCTAATTTCCTTTTTTTAACGCAGCACACCATCACCTTTTGCAAGTGTCCAAAGAAACAACCAATCCAATAACAAGGTTCATTTACAGTCATGTGCGCATCTACATAGCAAAGAGTGACAACCTTTCCATTTAAAAATATGTATAATAATGCAACTGATACAGATGAATCAGAAGTGCATAACAGCATAGGGATAGAAATGGGTGCTCAATACTGAAGAAAGACAAAACGGCTTAAGAGAAGTGAGAAGAAGAGTAGGTGATGAAATATATATTCTCATCTTTAAAAGGACCAAAAAAACCCACACAAGTTTTACATATGTTTATTTTTATCCTGATTGTGTTTCTTGTGTTTATTTCCAGATTTCTCAGGTTTTGGCACTTGAAATTGCAAGGTCTTTGAGACAAAAAAGATTTTTCCTACGTGTTTAGAAAGCACCCTATGCTTCCTAATAATATCAAACTCCATTCAATAGATATATTTCTTTAATGTAGTTTTTGTTTTATTTACAATATGTTTGCCAGAAGCAGAGGTTGGTATATTTATAGACAGTAATTGGGCAGGAGGTCAAAAACATTATCTAATGTAACTTTTTTCATCTTTAATTAAATTCCATTTGAATGCACTGCAGGAATAGCTACAAAATTAAGTTAAATAGTTCTGTATTTTAATGTTTATTAGTAGAAGGTCATGATGACAACAGGCCCCTTTTGCAAGATTAGCAATTTTAGTCCAGAAACCAGTAGATGCTTTTTATCAGTTTTAATTCTTATGTGTGCAAAGTTCTCATTTTTATCAAAGCACTATAGTGGTTGTTGATAAGAAAATTATCCCGCTGCCTCTTGCTATTTCTTCATGAGATTATACAATTCTTTATCATAGGCAGATACAATGACACATTGTAGGTCAAGAATAAAAAAACATAATTGTAACCCTTTATCATATTCCTTCTTAGATAAGCAGACTAAGGCTTCAGCCATCAAGATTTTCTCCAGTGCCTATCACTGTGACAAATTGCTCCTGAATAAAGTCAAGACAGGTAAAATGAAGGGCCAAATCCAGCTTCAATACAGTAAACTACATTTTCTTATGATTTCAGAGTAGAAAGTCTGGTTTTACTACAAGTCTAGGAGTGAGTACATTTCATATGCTAAGTGCTCTATAATGCAAGTGTTTTTGTTTTGTTTTCTCTCTTATAGGTTTGTCTAGAAGCATTGAGTGTGCTTTTTCCTAGCAACAGAGTTTATAGTATTAGTGGGAATATTACTAGTATGTTTGGATATTTGCACTGCAATTGTTTCATAGGAAATAAGTCTTGAAAGATCCTTGAGAAATTGTATAATCCATACCCTGCCCCAAGGCAGTGAAATAATTCCTATCAGTTATTTGTCTAATTTGCTTTTTAAAATCCCCAGTTTTATCTTCCCCAGTTAAATCTTCTCATTTGAACTAGTGCTGAACTATCCTTACTTTTGGCAAATAATTTTTTTGATATCTAATACTGCACCTTCCTTGATTCACTTTTACCTTGATTTACTTGTTGTTTCTTGCCTTAGTCTCATGAAAGGGAGTTTATGCTTTTCTCATTTTCGGTTGTCTGATCTTGGTACCCTCAGCATTCTCTTCCCCAGACTAATCAGCTCCAAATACTCCTGTCTTTGTAGTCATCTATCATTACTACCATTCTGCATTGATCTCCCACTAGTTAATTCTGTTTTATCTTTTCCGAAAGAACAATGACTTCAGTAGGATAAAAAGCTCTAGTATATGCTTTATCAGCACTGAGCCGACTAGAGGACACACTTAGAGTGTCTTTCATGAAGTTCTTACCAGTCTTTTTCTGCAATAGTCCTTGTTAAGCCATGCCTCAAGGTTTCCACTGATTTTTACATTCAGATTTATTTTCTTCGGGGTCCTCTTAGCTTAAGCATCCACACTGTACTCATATGGGATGAATGTCAGGTTCTCTTTTGCTTTAAGCTGTACAAACATTTCTCCATATAACTCTATGTTTGACTGACCTAGGGACTCTTTTTGTAATATTCATGGAATCACAGAATCATAGAATGGTTAGGTTGAAGAGGACCTTAAAGATCATCTATTTTCAACTGCATTGCCATGAGCAGGGACACCTAGACCAGGTTTCTCAGAGCCTCAGCCAGCCTGGCCTTGAACCTTTCCAGGGATGGGGCATCCATGACTTCTCTGGGCAGCAATATGCATTGGTCTGCAATAAGTCTCCCTGCTTCCATATTCCAGAGTATGCGTCCAATGCTAAGCCAGCAGGTCCTTCTTATCATGAAATCTAGTATGGAACTACTAGGTTAAGCTTCATATCAAGATATAGTCTAATAAAAATATTGAGTCAGAAAACTGCGGACCAGAGTAAATAACTGACCTAGAAAGGCCTATGGACTGAGAAATTGAAAGCATTCACATGTCTTGTAGGAGGTACTAGACATCAAGTGTTACTGATTTCTATACTCCAGACTGTTCAAGAAAGGACTAGGCACAGATGGTGAATCTGTTGCCCAGGCATGAAGAATCACTTTGGAGTGAGAACAAAGATATTACAGACATTTTCTACTCATGCTGCCTAAAAAAAAAAAAAAAAAAAAAAAAAACGCATTGATTTTTGGATA
>VWZQ01003630.1:2447860-2586481 GCA_013397015.1 Myiagra hebetior
AAAAAAAAAAAAGCTGACTTGATTTAGTGCTGAAAATATCCTGTACAGGCTGTACTTGGTGCCTCCCAGAAGTTTGTACCACTAGCACTACAACAGCATGATTCCATAAATCTATAAAGGCTCAGCTAAGACCAGGTCATAGCTGCAGAACTCCTGCTTCACCAGTTATCCTCTAGATCACTTTTCTTCAGCTTCTTACTTGTCACAGTAAAGCTTTGAACTTGTCCATCTTGATGGACTTCTTATTTATTTCAGTGAGGCTTCCTAATTTGTCACAAACATCTTGCATTCTAGCCTTTCCCTTTGGAAGGGTATCCTTCCCAGTCTGCCAACATGTGCAGACTAACCGAGATGCACTGCAGATCCATCACTCAAGTAGTTAAAAACTGAATTATGCCAAAACAAGTAAAAGCCCTGCAATAGTCCCTCCAATTTGATAAAATCCCATTTTGAGGGAACAATTTGTTAAATACACCTTCAACATTGTGTTCTGCCTAATTACATTTTTCTTTGCATCACTCTTATGGATATGTCTATGCAGGTAAATAGAAGACAGGGAAAAATTCCTAACAAAACATAATGGATTGACATGTGTCAACACTTCTTGGGAGTGTGTCCTTCTACAATAACAAGGAATATGCTTCCAGATGGTCTTCCCCCAGCTTACTTTTTCCTGTGAGAGAGAACCATCAACACATCAGTCACTTTGGACCCTGGGCTGTCTCAAGTGAGTTCTGGGTACTGAAATTCAAGCATGCAATTCACTTCATTCACCATACAACTGGTAGTTCTGTCTCTGTTCTTAAGCCAGAACTTCTTCAGGCATTTGCCTGTGGACATAAATACACATAAGAGACCTGTGATATTCAGGTATGTGATAAAAGCTCATCTGTGGGGCACAGAGACCATGGCAGGAGGGGGCCCCAAATAATACCTTGTGTCAGCTGCACCCAGGGCCATTACAGGTGCCATCAACCCATCAAACTTCCATTTCCACAAATTCCCAGGAGAACAGGGACACAGTCACACAAATTAAGGGTTCAGAGGAAGGCATGTCCTGTCCAGTTCCCTCCCATAGCTTTCTCAGGGAAACCTCAGTTCAAAAGTCCACTTGTGAAACACATAGAATCATAGAATGGTCTGGGTTGGAGACCTTAAAAATCATCTAGTCCACATCAAAGTGTGGCAATGCTTCGGGAGCACATTTTGCACTAAGGATGGTCACTGTTGGGGGGATACATTATGGAATGCAGGGGAATTTTGGAATTGCACAGGACTTAACAGATATTTAGAGGGGGAAAAAAAGTGGGAGGATCTAGGTGAATTGGGAAGGGAAATGTATGTGAATAGAATAATATGGGAATGAAAAGGGCTGGTGGTGATAAAATAGTTTGGTACACTTGTCTGTGCGTGCTCTCTGCCTAAACACTGTGGTTGGTACACCTTTTTAAAATCCTTTCAAGCTCTTTCCTTGGATGAGGAATTCTGTTTCATGTATCTGCTTGTGTGTATATTGCAAGGTGAGAGCCAGGAACTGGAGTGGCACCTTGGGTTGTAGAGGCCTGTGATACCATCACCTGGAACGAGCGAGGTCTGGGTGTCAGCAGCTGGACCGGACCACAGGCCAGAGGGTCTGTGTGCCTGGGTGGCAGCGAGTGGGAAGACTCAGGTGAGTGACAAAAAGAGCCAGGCAGAGGCAGGTGAGACCACTGCCCAGAGCCCTGTGCCTGTGGTGCAGCACAGGAAGCAGGAGAGAGTGAGTGTGTGGATACCAAATATTGACCAGGGAGAGATGGCAAGGAAATGAAATGGCCTCAGGGTGATTGGAGGGTCTACATGCAAGACTGTGGAAGGAGCTGACTACTGGGAGTCCTGGGGAGTCCAGCAGGACTCTGGTAGTGTCCAGGTAGGATACCCACTGACTTTCCTGGATGTATGTGTATGTCTTTAAGAAAAAGAACTCAGGCTTTAGTTCTCCTGGGGAACCAGGAGAGCCCCACACAGCTCTCCTTGCATGTGTGTGTGCATTTTTGTGTGCATGTGAGGGAGCAGACCTGTGGCCTCAGTTGTCCACATGTCAGCAGCTGAGGAGACTGTGATCCAGGGACTGTACATATGCATGTGTGTATATAAATATATATAAAAATTTAAGTGAAATTTATATTAATATACACCCCCCTTTTTATATATAGATGTATGTGTATATACATATAAGCCCTAAAAAGCCCTTCTTCCTTCACAGCTGGAGAGGGGAGCAGGATGAAGCTGCTGGTGCTGTCTGTGTTGATGTGAGTGACTGCATGTCAGTGCTCAAAGGCCACCTTTGTCTGTGTGTGGTGCACGTGCCTAATGGGAACGTGGATCTTCAGCCCTGCCCCTTGCTGAGCCTGGAGCGTGGAGCTGCAGCAGCATAGCTTTTCTTGGGCTCACATCTAGACTGATAATTTAGACTAGAAATAGGTACCTGTGGACTTTTGCAATGTATAAACTTATCCAGCAGTGGCTGAACACCCTTTCAATCTAAAGAAATTTTCTTATTTACCCATACCCATACCCTGACTGAATTGTTCTGTTAGAAACAATCAAAAATTAAATTCAATAAAATTCCCTGCGATTTGATAATGCACATGACACCTCTTATGCATATGACATCACATTAGATATAACAAATAGAGCCGTGGCCTCTCTATAACCTTCTTTCTTACTTTGTGTAAAATAATTAATAAACCACAACATCCAATAATCAGGATTGTAAGAAAAGCCAAGGCTAAAGTATATTGTGTTCAAGAATTGGTTACTGTTTACGTAACCCTTCACTCCCTGAATGTCAATCCACATGGGATATGTATCTGAGAAAATGTACTGCTTCATTTGTTACAGCTAAATCCTGGCAATATTATTCAATTACTTATTTCAGGACTATTTTTTTCATGATATAGCCACCTCTTTTCCAACATGTCTTAGACGTGTTTGCACAGCTCTCATTGTCTGTACAGTCTGAAGGAAGCTGACACTCATCTGCGCTTCAACTGTTTTGTTCTTTGTTTTAATTGGGATATTGTTACTGCTTCTATTTTTTTCTCTCTCTTTTTTCTTCACTGTTGTTCTGGCTGACATATTACTTGATTATGTTTGTTTTTTTCTATCTGGCAGATGTCTTCATCATCACCATCCAATTAGAGGACAGTCAATGAGGATGTATGGAGACTAGAAACTAAGCACAAACTGTGTTTGAACTAGAAAATGTTTTCTGCAGCATCGACAGAATATCTCTTTGGGGCTATACCACTGCAAATATTAAAGCCTCATATACATGTAGAATAGACCTCTGAAAATTTCAGGTATTTCTCTGAGATTCTAAACCCATTATGTTCTCACCTAATGTTTTAAAACAAGCTTTGAATACACTGAGCATTATAGAAAAAAATTTTACATAAAATTACTGTGTTCTAATATTTTTAACATTTACCATCCTCTATTGCAATAATTCCAGCAATTTTTTAGGAAATTTTCCTTCTAAGAACATTTGTCTAGTACCTTTTTTTTCGTGCATTGCTTCAACCAGTCTTTTCACAGAGTTTTATTTCAATTTTGGAATTTATTATTCTAATCAATAAAAACAAAAGCTTTATGAAAAATCTTCCAACCTGTTCCTTGTAGTAAATAAAAATTCCAAAGGTGTTTAGTACTATGCTGGAGCAAGTAATGAATCTGGCATCTTAAACTACACCAGCTTGGGGAAGATATGCCTTCTTTGTGAGGTTTCCTGAATTTTGTGTTGTGCATTACATTGCTCATTGAAAAATGTGTTAATGACATAAATCTTTAAATGATGTTATATAGGGAAAAAATGACCGTTAAATCAACTATTCAATCTAATAACTGTTATTAGATTGTATGTACAGTATGCTACAGATATATGTAGTGTTACTTCTCACTGTAGAAACTGTATGAACACAATGTAATTACTACATGTATAAAGAACTGGAAAAGCATGAAAATGAAAGAAAAATGTGCTTATCTCATGCCATGACAAGCTTACTGAGGCTTTAAATGAATATATATATTTATAAAATTGCTTTTGACAATTCACAAGATCTGATTATGTGGCAGGATGCTCTGACAAAGGATTTGATTATATGGTGCACTGAGCTGTGGCTAGTAAATAATAACCTTCAGTGTTCATGCTTCTACTTGTTATTGTTAGAAAAGTGGCAAAATATTGAAAATTAGTAAGTGCCATAAGCAAATCAATTATTGAGGCAGGACAGCATGTACCATTTGGAAAACTTAAATAGGATAAAGCATTTTATTTTTCCTGGAAGGCATTTTTAAGTGGCTGCAAGTGAAATGTAGATCCTTATGCATGAGCCATAGATGAGCCAAAGGGAATACAGGAAAACTTGTCCTATATTTATTTAAAAACAAGCAAACAACAAACAAAACACCCCGAACAAAACAGATAAAAACCCCATTCAAACCCAAAACCATTCTTTCCACTGTCCTGAACAACAAACTGTAAAGGATAATGTCTGAAAGAATGAATGACACAGTGAATGTCTCAGCCCTGAGGGTACTCTCTGGCCTTACTGTCCCTTTCCCCTCTGTACCCTGTTGTCTAGAACCCCATTTCTACTCAGCCCACGGCCCTCAGTCCCGCAGATCACAGTGGGAGGGCTCTGCCCAAGGAGCTGTAAGATTTGAATAAATGTTAAATATACTCACAAAATAATATTGCAATCTCCTTCTTTGGCAGGTACACAGGTATGACCCTTATGGAAAGAGCATGGAGTCTGCAAAACCTGTTGACTTCAGGTCTACCAAAATCCTACAAATCCTACAAAAATAAGGAAATTATGTTGCATGAATGGAAACCTTCTGCCATCATGTCTCATCATGTCTCATCATGTCTCATCATGTCCCATCATGTCTCATCATGTCTCATCATACTTTATTTCATACTTACCATCACTTACTAACTAGAATAAATTTACTCATTTAGTGTTCTATTCATACAACAGAATATAGCAAAGACACCAGTCAGGAGTTATCATACATGCTAATAGATACCATAACAATGCAGAAATCACAGAATCAAAGACTCACAGGATATTCTGAGTTGGAAGGGACTCACAAGGGTCATCAAGACCAACTATTAACTGAATGGCCCATACCTGCCATTTCTTACCAGTTATCTTGTTGAACTGAATGATATGCATAAAGGTACAGTACGGACTGATGATAGCCCAATATAGTTCTGCATGCGTTATTTCTGGTGCTGTGATAAGATGTCAGAATATTCAGTTTCCTATTTCAAAGTGTCACATTGCGTCTTATTAGAGAAACAGAAAACACTTGAATATACTAATAACACAAAGTGAGTAGAAATTAGCAGCTAAATTAAACCATATTTTTAAAGAACCTATTTCAAAACAGTGGGAATATATATTGACATAAAAATAAACATTTGAAATCACAACTGTTTAAAAAGTAGCTTGAAGAATTTTATAATTTTGGGGTTTATGAATGATATTTTTTTCAGTCTAAAAACAAAGCATAATTCACAACAATACATTAAATATTTAGGCTGGCACAACTATATTCTGAAGAAAATGAAATCAGTTTAACTGACTAGCCAGACCCACAAGTTTTTGAAATGTATCTGCTGTCTCATCTCTGTTTAATTGACAAGTTTGATTGCTTCCTCATATATCCAAGAGTCTGCAGTAGCCTTTTGAAGTATTACCCAATTTTAAGTTTACATTTTCAAAGATATCATACAAAGAAAGACTGCATATAATCGCTGTATTAAAACAAACAATATTTTGTGAAGCATTTCCATTTATGGACTCAGTACAGCTTGGTTTTACCTGTGTAGAAAGATATGTGGATCACTCCACAGAGAAAAGAAGATTACAAATGGCCCAAGCAACAGAAATAAGAATAATCCTTGATAATATTGATAATCTCTTTCTGTAAGGATGGTTATAACTTACACTTTTTTGTCCAGATATAGTCAGCTTCCAGGGCAACCAGTTGAAGGTTTTATTATGAATACTGCCTTGATCTTAAGGTCCCTAGATCATGTCCTCTGGTACATGAAAATACTGAGCAGTTTATGAGAAAAAAAACAAACCAATGTAGTGTTTGTGCTTGTCTCAGTATGTGAGAAAAAAAAGAAAACCACGCTATAAATTTATTCTTATTTTAAAAAAGGATATAATTTATGTTTTAGTTCATAGTTTATATACATATAGTTTTTAAATATTGAGATATTATTTTCTTATCTGTCAGGAAAAGAAATATCTCTTCCATTGATGGATGATGTTAATATGCACAAAAGAATTTGTCATGTTTAGAAAGATTTACAGATTTGATGCTAATGGAAAGTAATAGAGAGTAATCCATACTTTTTTTTCTCTTTCAGATATATGGCAAACAATTTTAGATTTTATTTTCCTTGCTTCATATTACTTTTTTACTTTGCTTGTAGTTTTTTTTGCTTTAAAGAAAAGCATTTTTATATGGCATTATTTATGATAACATATGAGTATAAAATGCTTACCTTACATAGCTAGTCAAAATTACTATCCCATATTACACTTGTTCCTACCTGTTCTTTATTAGTTTTGGAACAGGTGGAGAGCACAATATATTTCAGCCCTGATTTCATAAATAAAGCCCACATTACCATACTTTTAAGCAGATGAAAGATGAAATAATGACATGCCAATTTTTTGGATACCTGCCATGGTGCTAGCCATTGTTCTGAACCTACACATTACTCCCTATAGTTGCATAGACATGTGCAGACTTTGGGAAAAATAAATTGTATGATACCAAGCAGATTGAAGGGCCTTCCAATTGGAAATGGCAGGAATATGTATAATATATTATTCTTCCAAAAGCATTAAAAATGGCATTCCAACATTCACTGGCCAAATTGAAAGAATTCAATTTCAATTTTTAAAATTTTAGTTTTTATAAGATTGAATTTTGAAAAAGAGCCACTTTGAACTTAAAATATATGACCCTCCATATTGGCCAAAACTTCATTAGTTTCAGATATTTTTTTCACATTTGGAAGTGAAAGTATTTCACCACAACGGGTTAAAGAGTAAACATGAGTATGCTTTCACTATGGCAGTATGTTGGACTTCGGGGAGCAGAAGACGAGGTTGAATTTATAACTTATTATTTGGCCACTTTTTGAGAATAAATACACCACATTTCTGCTTTAAACAAACGAGCAAATTTTGGAAATGCAACAATTTATCAAGTATAAGTAGCCATTGAGTTGTCAATATACAAGATGAATTACCAGAATTCTCTTACCTATGAAGGTGAGACTCATTTCTGCACATGAGTTGCCTAAAAGGTGGGCTGTTAATAATCGAAGAAAAGCAGGTTGGTACACAAGCAGCAGAACAAAATGCTTGGTTACTGGTGGCAAGCACACTTCTTTCCTCAATTCTCCCTAACCATATTACTGTGTCCATTTTGAGAAACTGGGAGTGTCAAAAACAGCATGTGGTCTCTCTGACATATTCAAGCTAATGATTCAACTACACACACAAGCTGACCAGGTGCCTATGTACTTGTGCTGTATATGCTGG
This sequence comes from Myiagra hebetior, assembly GCA_013397015.1. NCBI lineage: Eukaryota > Metazoa > Chordata > Aves > Passeriformes > Monarchidae > Myiagra > Myiagra hebetior. The sequence continues at coordinate 2,455,477 of VWZQ01003630.1, forward strand.
CTACTCTTGGCTAATACACAGTGGATAACTCTACATGCCTTCTTTTTGAGATCTCCAATTCATATTCTTGACATACCTGGGATGGAAGAGAATTTTAACCCCAAAATTTAGTTAAAATTCAGCAACATATTAGGCGGGGACTGATAAATAGACCCATTAATCATCAATACAATCACATCAGCCACTTCTTCTTAGCCTGAATGCTAAAAATTATCTAATCCAAAAACTGTGCATGTTACCAAAGCTCAAAAAACTAGAAATAGGCACGAATTACTGACTTTCCTCTTGAATCTTGTTTTCAGGTGTCATAGGGTCAGTTCATGAACTACCAGTAATATACTTTATAAACTAACTTTTCTAAAGGGATAATTTTCCTTTGATTTCTTTCCAAGTTTTATTTTGAATATTGTGAAGCAAATTGTTATTGAATTCATAGCATAAATAGAATGGAAAAGAAGTCACACATTTTATGAATCATGCTGTGAGCATATAAAAAAACCATTTGAAATCAAGGAGAAAGATGAGTGCTTAGCATATTAGAAAATTAGACAAAAAGTGTAGCATTATATTTCATTTTTGGAGAAAAAGAATATTTTGCTATTCAAAAACAGCTTCTAATCAAGTTTCAGTGGTCACAATTGAGGGTTGGGGAACATCTAAGCATTTACTGAATCTGCAGTTGATCTGAACAAAACATTTAAGACATTGTATTAAATGCACTGGACATCTGCAGTGCATTATTTTCATTTACTTATTTTTGTTAGAAGTGAAAAACTGAGGTGTCTTGACAGGCCTGATGTGCTAGAGAATATTGTAAGGACACAGGCATAAAGCAGCAGGGATTTGCCTGCTTTTTGTACTTTCATGTGAATGTTTCTTAAACTCCTATCTGTTCTTGTAAGCTGCCAGGAAAAATTCCACATATCCAATGCTGAGAAAACTCACAGTGCATTCTCTTTAAACATCAACAATCTTCTTTGATTGTAGGATTTTAAATATTCTTTTCTTTCTTTCTTTTTTAACTTTCCAGGTCATGATGGCACTTCTGGTTAACGTTTTACATTTTGATATGGTTTTATACTGGCATTTAACAGAGCTTAAGTGTTCTGCAATTGTCAAAAAAATAAAAATCTGCAGCATATATGATTTTTTAAAGAAATGTCTAAGTATTGTCAACATCAGCAGGGAAGAGTGACAATGAAGTATAAAACAAAAGTACAGTTTTTTCTTGTAGGTTATCTTAATTTACTACAGTAATAAAAATAAAATGACAATATTTTACTTGAAATGAGGAAACATATGTCTTAATAGGTGATAGACCAAAGCAGTAATAATTTTAATCACAAAAGACACTTAAACAGCATGATCCCAGACAAATGCATTAGAATCTTTTACTGTGTTACTGGCCAAGCTTTTTTAGGTAGATTATTGTAGTGAGAGCAGATGGTCTCAGTTTATGCCTTTTGTTCTGCACAATTATTGATGTGGATGCTAATATGAGACAATAAGTGGGCTATTTTTTGTTTATAATTGACACTAAATGGGTAATATTGAGGAAGCATTATGAGTAGCTGACAGATTCAAATCCATGTAGTCCTTACTAAAAATCATGCAAGTTCAGAATGCTGTAGCCAAATTACCACCATAATTATCCACATGCAAGAGAAACAGAACAAAGAATCACTAGGAAAAAAAAAAAATCTTTAAAGGGTATTTATGGTATGCAAAGTACCATACACAGTACAATTTCAAAGAGACAGAGGTGGGATTCAAGCATCCATCCATTTTCCTGTACTCAGAGCTGTGTATGCACCCTGCCATGGGGACGTGCCCTTCCCACACAGCTGTTTTGGTTCTCATATTTACAAATACCTGATAGTATACACAGGGTCAGTCTCCGTGAGCACCAATTTCCACCCAGGAAGACCAAGTTTTTGCCCTATCAGGGCTGCATCTCCTTTGTATTTAATAAATTGCAAAATGAAATCAGTTCAGCCTTGATAATCAGCACTGTTATTTTCTCTCTTGTTTCAGAGTTAATGGTGAGCAAATAGACATCAGGAAGCCAAAAGGTTTTCTGTGCTTATTTGTTTTTTCAGCCCAGTGCATGTTTTTCGTTTTTGTTGTTTTGGGGATTTTTTGTTTGTTTGTTTCTTAAGACAGTGTTTAATCTGTACATCGCACTTTCTAGGCGTGAGAATACATTCCTTACAGATACCAGGAATATAGTTTTGGAAGGTTTTAGAACCAGATTTAACTAACATCTGTCAGAAATGTCATTGGGAGAACTGATCTTGCCTGAGGCATGAGAGATGGACAAGATAATCTCTTGAGGTTCCTTCCAAGCCCATTTTCTGTATTGTAGGAGGTTTGGACCAAGAAAAAAACCCATCAAATTCAACTTGGATTTTGAAGGTTTTAATATATATCTGAAATAGACAACTTGTAATAATTTCTAGATCCATACTAGTTTTTGCTAGTTCAAAATAACTGAGACACAGATATTAAGCTTGCATATACATTTATTTAATGCACCCTAATTTTCTCCTTGACATTAGTTTTAAAATAGATAAAAGCTACTTGGACTTGATCTACCCTTATTTTAGCAGTCTGGAATGAATAAAAATTTGGATCTTTAAGCAAAGTTGATCTGAAATCTTGATCGTGTTCGTATCAGCAGAGGTTTGCTGTTGCTGCTGGGTTTTTTTTTTGTTTTCCCAAAGATGAATATTCCTACTGACAAAGGAAATGGTGCTATTCTGCATTTTATAATACAGATGGGTAATAGAATATGTAAATTTTTTTAAAGTATACAAGTAGTTATTGAGATTTTTTTTCTTCAGGAAAAAACCTCTTCTCAATATATTTCAAATTAAGAGAGTCGATAAAGTCTCTGAGAAGAAAGTCAAGAGCTCAAGTTTTAGCACCAGGATGTCGAAAGATATTTGGACACCACAAACACACATGAGTTCTAGATGTACAAAAATCATCATATTAACATTATTTTGACAAGACGCTTCTGCCATTTTGGAAAATCACTTAACCTGTTTCAGTGCTCTGTATTTTCATTAAGATAGGTATTTACCTTGTTTTCTTTAGACAGAAGCTTGCAAAATGTAATTTAAGAGTGTTTTTGGAAAAAGATTTCATAAAAGTGTGAGATACATTATTTAATATCTATGTGAAACCTTCTAATTTAAAATATCTTTAGGTATCCTGTTAAAAGTAAGTAATCTTTTCTATAATGCACGTTTATGGCAGATACTGTGCAAGCATCAGAGAAACACTTCACAGACTTCCGATATTCATTCTTTCTGGCAGCTGGACACATTTAGACCATATTCTTAAGACAGCTGTATATTTTACTAATTCTGTCATTCTTGTATGAAATTATTCCTTAATGATAATGTGCATTTACAATCTCATCTTAGGATATTATATACTTCTGTGTTATCCGTAGGGGGTGTAAATAGGCAGAGCTTGATTGAGTTCACTGGATATTTGTCAATGCATCTGTTTGGTAGCTGGTTGCATATTTTCAAAGCAGTATGCAATTTAGGAGGATCAAAATGGGTTTTGTAAATAAATACTATGATATTTGTCTTTTCCTCAGATGACAGCTAAAATATACACCAAACATGAGAATGTTTATTTGTTATGATGAGAAATTATGTACTGGATTCTAAAGAGAATTCAACTGAAATTGAAATGACACTCTTTTGTTCTGCTGCATTCAGTTTCTGAATGATCCATCCTTAAGGTGAAAATTTTCCTTCAAGGGAATTGAATGTGCTGTAACTTACTTGTCCATATCTTTGTCTATCTATTATTCCACTGACCCTCGCATGAAAGCTACTGGTAGGGAAAGAAGTTGGAGACAATTCATTGTGAGCCGTCCCTGATTTTAGTAGGGATCTGTATGCTTGTATTTGTAATTAGATCTTTATATCTTATTCAATTAAAAATCTCATCCTTTTCATGTTTTATTTGTTTTTCTTTTTGCACTGGACTTTTCATTTTTAGGGTTTTGTGCATGTAAATGTTAAAATAAGTTATTACCCAAATATCTTTAATAAATATGATCAAATTTCTTTGTAAGTTGAGACTGAACTCTAGGTTAGTGTCATCCTCTCTGCTGGATGAAAAGGAATGGGGACTTCAGGGCTTACCAGAGAGTGTACCTGTCCCAGTCACAATATACCTGAGGCAGCCTTATTCCCTTTTCTTTTATCTTAAAGGAATATAGTTTGCTATGCTGAAAATAATAAAAAAAAAGCTATGTAACAAAACAATTCAGTTATTATAGTTTTTCAGCTATATAGATTTTCATATAGTTTTTCAATCATATAGATTTTCAACAGTTCAAAAAGCTATTTGCTTTAAAAAAATAAGGTTCCTGAATTAGTTTCAGAATTGCATACCTTACACCTTATTTTGTTTTTTATCTGGCAAAAAATAAGAAATACAAACCAAAATTAGTCTTTCTGTGCTAATTTTGAAGGATTTAATGAATTAAAATATTGTTTTCTTGCATAGCTCACATTTAGTGATTCTGCAACCGATCTACTGTGGTGCAGTTTATCTAAAATGAATGAATGCAAAATACAGTCATAAAATATATTAATTTGCTTTTGAGGGGAACTGTTGGATCAAAGTCCAAGACACAATAGAACACCTTCAAAGTGAGATATAGATACTATGAATTCCTAATATTCCTGTTTGCTTCAAATCTTTGTATTTCACTATAAAACCTGGGCACTAACAGGAATAAAAGAAAACCATCAACCCCAGAGAAATAACACTTCTCACTTATGAAGCCTTTCTAACCAAACATCAAGCAGCTCCAGATGAGGATCAAAGCGTGTTAATAAAATCTATTGCGTTTGTGTCTGTGTTTTAACATCCTGACACCTTATTCAGGTAACACTATGCTATCAAGGCAAACAGCTCATCTGTTTCAGAGATCCCTTCTTTTATTTTTCTAATAGAGTTTTGAAATAATTACCATTTTGTATTACATTGAAAACTACCAGAAATGTGTGAGCATATAATACAATCATGTATACACTTGAATGTGTGCGAATGTTTTCTGTTGATTTGAAATATAGAGGGCAGATGCTTCAAATAACATCTCAAAAGGCATTTGGGTCTAGTGTTGTAGCTGGCATTCCAGTAAATAGGTGATTAACAGCAATTAATTGGTAGTTAAACTCTCTCTTATATAAAAAAAGTAGAAACACTGTCAGGGATCTGAGATAGCAATTCACAATAGCTTCAGGAAACCTGAAGGGTGTTGAGGAAAGAGAGCCCCAAATTTTACAGGCTTGCCCAAAATGCTGAGTTACCAGGACTCAAGGATCAAACCTAGGTCTTTCCTTAGGAACCTGTGGCAACAGTTCCCAGAGATGAGCAGGCCAGCCTGGCAGCCTACCACCAACTAAAGAAGGGGTTCCTTTTCCCCCACTGAGTCTCTCCCTCACTGCTGCCAACCATGTACTTCCCTCATCTGTTTTACACCCCTCCTGTCCTCACCTCACCAAACCTGTTACTGAGCCTGCTCAACACAGCAACTCAATGAATTGCTTTTGGAATGTCATGGAACCACAAAATACTTAGGTCTGGATACCTTAAAGACGAGTTAGTTCTAACCCCCTTGTCATGGGCAGGGACACCTTCCCCTAGACCGGGTTACTCAGACCCTCATACAATCTGGTCTTGAGAATTTCCAGGGATGGAAAGTCCACAACCTGTCAGGGCAACCTGTTCCCGTGCCTGACCTCCCTTATAGCGTAGAATTTCTTCCTAATAGCTAATCTAAACCTACCCTCCAGACAGTCCAGCAGGCACTGGGGATGGGCAGTTCCCAGGTCCAGAGGGCATTGTGGAGGGTTAGCATGGTGTACATGGGAGCATGGAAAGACAAGTAAGACTATGCCTTTCTGAGAACTATGAGATTTCAGATGCTCTGAAAATCTCAGTCTAAGTTGCTTCCTCAAATAAGATAGAATACAGCAAGAAGAAAGAGAGGGGGCCAGTTGCAGACTTGCAGATAATTTTTGCAGTTAATACAGCAACAGGAGCCACTATGTCACATCACTTACCCCAATCAGAAAAATTAAAGTTATTAAAAAATAAGTAGGTAAATTTTATTACTAACTAATGTGCTAATTATTATTTATTAATATTTATAATCAGACACATAAATAGAACACATATAACATTTACATGAGTTAGTATGAGGTAATTAGACCAAATTTGTAGTCCTTGGAACCTGAAAATCAAATTAAGTGCCTCTAAGTCTTTTTTGACTGCTTTAGATTTTTCCCCATATCTAGTTTACCCATTTGCCCTGCCTCGCAGAAACAGTTTGCCACAGGGAGAATGCTAACAACAAAGTCTATACATTGAAAAATATGCTTAATCCATCTCCAGTGTGAGTAAGAGACTGCAATCAGAAACAAATTCTAATGGGATGTGTTACAACTCTGTCTTTATTCCTAGGCCAGGTACAAGTCACTGGTGTAGTGCCTAGCAATAGGGGAACTGTGTGGCTATATCACCATTTCAGAGCAGGATCTGTTACATCCAGTATTTCACCAAGGTGTCATCACACCTAGACAAAGTCAGGAATGCTTGTGACCATGATTTACAGACTTTAAGTCAGCTTATACCTTGAACGATGTAAATTGTGTTTCTGACTCTCCCTCACTGAGAAAAAAATGTTTTATTTTGCTAAAAAGTTATTAAAACAGACTGTAAAAAGTATTTCTTAGTATTGGCAGTGAACCTTCTATTTAATTTGATCACATAGAAGTAATTTGCCTTTTAGTGTTTTGCTTACATTACCAGCCAAATGAAAAGATTTTGAAAATATGTCTGCTTTGATGCAACATTTATGCCAGATGAATGGTGATCTTGGGCAACTACTAATCAATTACTCTAACTTCTTTTGGATTCCTGGTGCTCCCAGGGTATTCATATAGTGCCATAGAGAAGAAAAAATAATCATAAAACAGCACTTGATGAGAATTACAAAAATGTGGAGCTTTCAGATCTCACATGTTAGTGTTTTACTATGCCCTTTTTGTCTTCCCTATTACTGATCTGTCTTATTTTATTAGCATAAATTAAATAAAATTTTGAGTGAACGTATTTGCAGTAGTTCTCCAGAGCAAACAATATGAAATCTGCCAATTCTTTCTGTAAATAGGCCTTGGTTACATTTTACACTTACTCCATATTCATACTCCTTTAAGAGGATTTGCAGATGGCAAACTACATACAGATTGTTGAGAAAACTCTGGAATTATCATCTGAAAATATTCCCATAGTCACACATTCTCACTGATACCTCTGCATATTCATAAGCTTTTGGGAATTTGCACTGAGCACTTAATGCATCTCATCCACCTCTCCTTCCTCCCACCCCAACCTGCACAGAGACTGGATTGTCATTCATTTCCATTATTACAAGTTCTCTTGTGCCTGAAGAATCTGCTTTATCTTCAACAGTCATATGTTGCCACACTAAGTACATTGCACAAATATTTATGTAGACAACACAAAACCTCCATGAGCATTGTCTTCTTTACTAAAGATGAAAATTTAACAGTTTGAGAGAACTGAATGTGTACATAATTGACATGGATTGAATGTTTAAGTAGGGTGAATGGCTGTGTTGGAGAGACAAAAACCTTCCCCCTGTAATTGTATTTAGTAATATACTATTGAGAATCAATTGTTCAAAAATAAAGCAATAGTCTGGGAAATAGTAGAAAAACGAGGATGCTCAGGAACCTGTTCTGCACTGATATTTTCACAGATGTCAGTGTTCTAGCTCTCCCTACTGCTGGTGAGATGCCCATTCATGTAACGTTATTGTTATTTCTGGACACTGAATGTCATTGTTTTATTAGGTGTGCAAACAATGATGCACTTACAAAGGAGAGTCAGAACTACATTATGAATTTTCAATCAGTTTGTACCTTCATGTATTGAGGGGAAAGGAAAACATGTATCTACATATTAAAAGTTTTATCACTGGTTTAAAGTGAAATTTATAAGCCTATGCTTGATGAACCCTTCTCTTTTCAAGATTTTTCTTTCAAAAAACTTGACATCATTTTAGAGTACTGAGAAGGGAAAAAAAAGTGGCTTATTTTACAAAAAATGTGGCAAATTAAAAATTCATCAACTTTGTAATATTTTCCTGCCAATGTGCAATTAATCTTGATGTTTCTTTGGAGGTTTGTATCAACTTCCACCTCATGCTATCTTAGTTTGCATATTAAAGAAATAAGATCACAAACCTGGTTTTTAAATGAGGCCTGGAACTGTCAAGCTCTTACATATATGTGAGACTTTATGTAAGTGCCCCCTTGCAAGTGGATTGCTCAAATGTGTGAGCTACCTTTCCATGTAAAAAATTGCTGGAAGACGGCCCAAAGAAGATTTTGTGCACCAGATTTTTATTAATTTGTTTTGTTCTTCACCAACTTGGTGGATTGCAGACTATGCTTGTGAACTTCCTGAGCAAGTGTTTATTAAGGAAAACATCAGCAGAGCTGAGCATAAATCTGCACAGGTGACAAACACATTAGCTTATTCAGCATCTTTAGCCTCATATTTAAAACATACATATGCATCTGAAATGCACGGTTTAAAAATGCCAGTCATGATCATTTATTTTAGACCACCAAAAGCCAGCTGCCTAAGAACTTTTCAACAAAATTTTTTCAATATTTTATTGATTTTGCAATAAACATACAGTTGACGAAACCAATGTAGGGATATTGGAAGATGCATGTCTAAAAAATCCTGCAATATATTTGCTAATAGGTAACACATCACCAGTCAGCTTTTAAAAAATTTAGAGTGGGATACAATTTCCTGTGCATAAAAGTTTATCTCGTTTAGGACGAATAAGCAACAATTCAGTACACATTAATCTGCATTTCTACCATTTCATCTGATGCCCACTATACAAATAACAGAGGCTAAACATTGGCTCTTCAGATATTTTCCAGATGCTCAGAATGAAGAAAATGGAAGATTACAGTGGCTGAAAGAGGCAATTTATCTACAACATCTAACTTCAGTCCTCATACTACTGGAATTAGGAGCCTAGACTATTGAATGATGACTTCAGAGAGTGATGTGAAATACCAAGACTCTGCTCTCATTTCCAGACCCAGGTACCCTGGAGAGCTCCAGGGAGCTCTGATAGCAGAAGGTGCCCCAGCCCCTCACTTAGGTCTCTCAATCGAATGGGACTATCTACTGTGTCAGCATCATCGAGTGAGATTCAGTAAATTTCTTTTCACTGCTTAGGTGCGTCTTGTGTTTCTACATGAGCTGGTGAACAACTCTGTTCACTTGGAATAATTTGTGGCTTCTGAAGCACTACCCTGCAGCAGTCTGCAGTTCTTTATATGTGACTCTCCAGGATCCTGCTCTTTCCCTCAACTTATTTTAATCCAGTGTCAGGCAGGAAGACACTTTTTAAAAATAAGCTGTGTTTTAAATTTTCTTTTCTCTGTGTTGAGGATTTCTCCTTGCTCATTCTGTTCACTTTTTTACTTCTAATACAGATAATTGACACCTATGTTTGCTGTGCCATTCCTCCTGGAAGCTAGTCTACCTAGCCTATTCAAAATTACTTCTTCATTTCATTTGACCATAGTCATAAAGTATTTTTCTTTTTCCCCCAGTGTAAACATACTGATATTTATCTGATGCACTGATTTTTTATCAGAGCCTCCTGTCCAAACACATTAGTAGAAATGTTGAGATCATCAACTATATTTGCCAAAAATTGTGAGTTGCTATCTCAAACATTTCAGCTGTATTTCTTTAAACTCATTCTCCAAGTTAAACGCATTTTGACATAATTAAAGAAATAGTGCTACTAATATGCTAACTTGGAACTGAAGTTTGGTAACAGAAGTGGAAGCCTAGTGGGACACAGCTGAAGCAGCCTAGACAAAGGGAAATTGAGTTAGTCTTTGCTCATATGGCAAAATGAGACATGCTCAGGGAAGGAGAAGACCTGTTTCTTTTATAATTACAGATTGCAACAACTTGATATATTCATATATATATTCACATGATAATGCATATCTCTGAGAAGAGCCTCTCCCATGCTGCTCTAAATAATTTCAAACCTCAGGCCTCCTTATTCCTTTCTTTTGTAGGTGAGTGTTTGGATGTGTGTAGATGTGTGTAACAGGTTCCAGAACGAGCATTATGTGAAAAATGAAAATTAAAATGTCTCCTCTACAATTTCCTTTGGAGACACAAGAGGAGTTATTTATCATTTTAATAAATGTAATTGTGTATTTCATAATACTGAGAGTCTCTGTCTTCAAATTAAGGTCTCTGAAAAGCTGATACTTCTAAGATAACCTTCAGGTGGTCACTGGAGCAGCTTATTTAACAATGATAAATTATCTGATGCACTCAGGGCAGTGATATTTTTTCTACTTTTTGTATTTTTGACTAATTATTAAGTGTTCTGTGCCTAAACAGGTTAATACAATATCTTCTACCTGCACAACCTGGGCTAAAACCACTTGAGTGAAGATAGGGAGAGATGTTAACTTGTGATGTACTTTTTAAAAAAGGGAGAAAATAAAACCCCAAAAAACTTGGAAAAGGGTATTTTCTACTTCTCTCTCCAAAGAAATGTGATTTTCAGAGAAAGGAACAATTCTTCCTGGAGGGTCTCTGCTCTCTGTCTTTCCTCATGACAGCAGCTGTGTCTTTCCTTGTGTAGGCAGCCAGATGAACCCTGTTGTTACTGCCCCATTGTCCAGGTGGGAGAAATAAATAGATCTCCATGCAATTATAAGCTCCTCAGCTACATCCTTCACCACAGATGTAGTCAACATCCAACCCTAGCTATAGTACTCAACAGCTTTGCCAATATCAGCCAGTCCTGGTGCTCTGATATCACACCTGAATTAGCAGATTTTGTCTAACAACCATACAAAGGACAGAGTGTAAAATGAATACTTTTAGCAACCTTGTAGGAAGTGACGATCTAAAAGGAAATATTACAATCACAGGGTTTCAGGAAAGGAGAAAGATTTTAAGACCAGTAATTCCAGAGAAGGGATTGTGCAAAAATGGCATAGAAAAAAAACAACCAAGTATTTCAAAGAAATGTCATGATCATACCATCACCTTTAAATGCATGTTTACATTAGTAGTAACCTAGTAAAATATTTTGATGGGCTAGTATGTCTGGTTTGGGAAGAGTGCTAAAATAAACCACAAGTTATTAAAAATGAGGCATTGCTTTCTGTTTGGTNCACTTTCTTCCAGCACCAGCCTATTTTAGACACATTCAGACATAAAACTTAACAGAAAGGAAAAAGTAAAAAGTTACTCTGTACCTGTAACTTCTGTCACTTTACAGTCTTAACCATGCTTAGTAACATTTACGTTCCTACCAATATAGAAACATCAAAGGTCTTGAATACTTTCAAATGGAAATATGTGAATTTAACATTTTTAACAAGCTAAATTATAGGTATGAAAGAGATTTCTACCCCTATTGAAATCTATTGTGCTTTCCATTTTCTGTATGTGTTTATCACAGACAATCACAGTGGACAAAAGCAGAATTTTTCAGAACAAACCCTGTAGATGCAACCCACTCTGTTCCTTATAATTAAAATAATTACTTTAGCTTGTCAACCTATAGGCTTTTGACATCATTGCCCGTATATGGAATATGAATTTCAGTTTCTGTAAGAAGCTGGACAAAGTTAGAGATGGAAAGTGCTTTTATCATAAAGGAAGTTCAGATATATTCCTTGATGAAGATTCAGATTACTAAAAATATTCATAATTAGAAGAATTTTATGGCTTTTGTTTGCAGAAATTCATCAGTATTTGTGGAAACTGATTTTTTTCTGGTAAATTAAATAAAAATATACCTTCTTATTTCCTTTCTTTCTCCCACTATATCTCGCTGTTGGAAAAATTTTGTTGTTGTAGTGCCTGTGATCTATTAATTCCTCAAACAATGCCTTTTAAATATCTACTTGATTGCACCTGAAAATCTTGCCCTCTGATGGGGTTCAGAGTTGTGCTAATAAGAGAAGCTTCTCTTCTTTTTTCATGACCCAAACATGTATGTATATTTAATGAGAATGGCATTCGCAGGAAGATGCCAAAGGCCTGTTAGAGAGTAACTGGATTGATAAAATGGTGCTACGGTGACAGAAACTTTAGCATTTGCTCGGAATCGGTCACCTAGTCCTCCCCAGGTGGTGTGTTTTACTGGGCTCCCCTGATCCTTTCCTGTCAGATGAAACTGAACAAGAACATGTTCCTCAGGTAGGCACTGAATATTCTCCAACTACTAATGGTCATTTGGACAATGGGGTCCAGCTGCAGCAAGTATGAAATAAATGTGCAGGGAGTGATGTAAGCTACTCCACATGGTCTACTTAAATCTTTAGGTCTGTCCCTCTCTGGGTTATGCTATCTGTTAATGCAGCCTTAGCCTTTCTATTTTACAGCACATGGCTTCAGGATTGAATCCTTACCGCATTTTTAAAGTCCACCGCACCACAGTCCCCCAATACTTATGATTGGTTTTTTGGGGTTTTTTTGGCAACATGTCTGCCATCTGCCTATGAGAGTATTGTAAACAAGAAGCATGTGCAGGAATTGTGCTGCTACAAATATTCAGGGTACATAGCTCTAAGGAAATGTGAGTTCTTTTCTTGTTTACTCAAAGATCTGAAAATCCTTCTCTCTGAAGGAAATCTCCTCATACTTACACAGGCAATCTACAGATCATCAGATTTCACTGAATACTGATCTGATCCCAAAGCATTCTGCATAAAATTTTGTGTGGACATTTATTTCATATAGGAAAAGTGAAGAGTGAAATTACTACTACACTGACTATTTTATATGGGAAACTTGACTGTATGATATTCAGGTTTTCTTCCCTGAAAGAGTATAAAACAGTGTAAGGACTATTAAATTATTTGACTTAATATTATAGTGAAAATAAACACTCAAGTTCCACAGGTCCAATAGTCATTTCTTGCATTACTTTTTCTTCGTAGGTTAGATCTTGGTTTGTTTATCTTTAATTATCTGTGCTATGACCTGAGATCATTAATTATTTCTCTGCCAAACAAGGTAGACCTCTCAGTGATTTTTCTCCTGACTTAATAAATATACATAAGAATGTGAACTAATACTTAAAAATCTCCATATGAACATCAGCAACAGCTAGCTATTCGCTATGGGAAATGAGAGTTGGGAGGAGTGCTTCCATGCATGAGTGGTTCTTGGAGGTTTCCTTTAAAGTGTTTTTAGTGGACTTTTTACCTCCTTTTCAAAAATATAGAAACAGAACCACTTAAATAATCACTCCTTAGGTACTCACCTGATCACATAAGTTGGGAAAGAAATCTTCTGATTGACATAATCTTGTTCACTGAGAAAATGTCAATCAGGGTTTGTTTTTTCCCATGTGTCAACATAAATATGTTATTCAGTTTTGCGTGAAATATTTCAATCCACATATAGAGAAAATAAAGTCCTAAAACTAATAATAAGGGATTAGCTTGTTTAATGCATAAACTCAATGTATTCACCCAACAAAAGGGCAGTTAGAGATTCCTCCATTGCTCTAAAGGTTATTCAGTTGTTCCTTGAAGAAAAGTCCAAGGTATTCAATCAAATATGCTGTCATAAATTACTCTGGATGTCTTATAGTGATGTTCTCTCTCTTGATATGAAGTATTAAAATATATTCTGAAACAGGAACCAGGAATCAGGCAAATGGCTTGGTCAAAGCCTACAGGGTCATATACATTTTTATTTTGGCTCAATGAATATTTGAATGTTTTATAAGCAGTTGAAAACCTCCACATACGTTGACTGCAATCATAAAGTGGAGACTACATATTCTAATAATAAAATTACTTATACCAAGTGGGGCAATAACCAACAAGAGATTGAGATCCTTTTCCCTCAGAACAAGTGAATATATTTCACTCAAATTCTTTCTTATTGAGAAATACAGACTCCAATACAGCAGTCTCACCTGGTCAAAAGGTCTAGCCATAGTAAGGCTAGTAACGTTGCTCATTTCCTTGTGGATTAGAATCTATAAATTGATTTCAAAACAACACACTCCAGCTTAAACTGAAGAGAAAGTCACAACTACCTCTGAACAACATAAAAGATAAGTAAACAGACAACAGGAAACTAAAAAGAGAATGGAAATTATGCTAGTCACTTCAAAGGAAACAAAAATAAACCATAAATATTTACTACAATAATAAAAAAATTTAAATTGTTTTCATAGCTTAATTTTTCTTTGACTATTATGATTCATATTTAAATACTTTCCTTTAAGTCTAGCATGTTTTGAAGTACTAAATTCAGGCACTAAAACCACAGAGCTACCTAAGTACCCATCTCATTATAAATAAATTTTCATAAAATGTGTCCTCAGATCATTGAGTATGCAGTAAACCATAATTGTACTTCCATACTGTCTTCCACTGTGTCATATATCAATTTTCTTTCTTCTAGCAAAATCTTTCTTATTATTTTGAATTACAACGGATTTTGGTGAGGGAGTTGTTCACTATAAGATTTCTTTCTGATGAACTAAAAGGATTACTGTCAAGGGCTTCTTAGTGGTTAGTTCTTTTAGTAATATATTTTCTAAATACGAGCTTCACTCTTTGCTTGCAGGGTGAACTGCTTTAGTTTAACTTTTAAATGCCATATTCTCAAATGCTTCTGTACAAGACTTGAATTAACTTTCCTAATTCCCTAAGGAAGAACATGGTAATTCTACCTTTCCCAGTGTCATGGAGGACTGCCCATCCAAAATAGCAGTACCAGTGTTCTCAGTGTGTGTTAACACTTCTAGAAATGCTAAATGGATTATCACTCTTCACTACAAAGATATCAATAATATCTAACCTACGAAAATATCTTTATGACCTGTCATTAAGTAAGGCTGTAAATCTTCACTGCAGTTAAAATATGCATTAACTAGAATTGCAAATTAAATATGCTAATACTTGGAAACAGATTTTAAAATGGTAAATCAAAAGTTGTTGGTAATGTCCTGCTTAAATGTAAAGAAGTATTTAATTTGAAAATATTCACAAATGCAACAAGAAATTTGTGTATACTGGTCTTTCAACAGACTTCAGGGTGCTGATAATATTTTCCAAAAGAATCATTTGAGTTAGTCTTCAAGAGCAAGGCCAAGCTTCTCAGAAGACCATCCTGCTTGTATCTCCAAAACACCAGTCAAACTTCTGTCTACATTTCTTCCTGTGAAGCTGGTACCTTTATCTGTGTCTTCTTAAAATAATGTGACACATAGGTAAGAGTGATGTAAGAAGGGCTGACTTCAAACTGTGCAGAGTTGACTTCAGTAGTCTGGAGAAAGCCAGCACTAAGCATACCAAGTACTGTGAGTGCCCTTCTGATTGATTGGGTATGTGCTTCTGCTGGAAATGGCATTTCCTGGCTTTGGAGCCTTCTTTGCTCCTACACAACCAGTTTTGGTCCTCTATAGGTAGAACCTATGTTGAAGATTCACTTTTTTAAAAACAAGAAATACTCAAAATGTGATGAAGTGTTTTTTGGTTGTTGGGTTGGGGGTTTTTTGTATGTTTATTTGGGGGGGGGTTGTTTGTTTTTGGTTTGGTTTGGGGTTTCTTGTGGGTTTTTTTTTTTTTGTTGNNTTTTTTTTTTTTTGGTGTTGTTTTTTTTGTTTTTTTTTTTTTTTTTTGGTTGTTGTTTGTTTTGGACTTGTATAATTTATAATGAAATATTACTGAGATTTTTTAGCTTGACTTTTAAGATTCATCACTCATTGAATGTGCTTTCAGCTGGGCTATTTATTAGCAACAGATTTACTAATTTAGCCTCATGGCTGTAATCCAGACAGTTATTTCTTTTCTTTAAACCTCTGAGTGTTTAAGAAAAGAAGAGCAGGAGCTGTGTAGTTTACTGATGTAATGTCGTAACACTTCCTGTACTACATGATTTATAATGTTGCAAGACAATTACTTCTGCTTTACAAAGACTCTAAAGAAGCTCAGAGAAAATATAGATTACTGCAACTGAAATGACAGACACCTGTGCTTTTTTCAGAATAAATGAAAGTGATATGCCTACTATGTGCAGCATATAGCACTGGATCAGGGAAAAAAATCAGATTACCTCCGAACAATCAATGTTTATCTGTCAGTCATTGATTTATAAAAAACATATAGTATAAACAATAATACTGTTGTACTTTCAAAAAGATGCCACATGGCTGTGATTCCATGGTAGATATATCACTTTTTTACAGATCTTTCTATATTATTTAAAAGAAATTTTTTTGTATATATAAGAATTACCTAGCTCACTCACCCTTCTGAGAGTGGTGTATTGACTTTGGCCCGAGGCTTAGGTCTTAGGCACTGTCAAGTGCTGTCCAGTTGTGCATAGAATATGATTTGTAAGCTTTGAAACCTCTGAAATTATGAGTTAATAAAAATATTGACAGAATCTGAACTGGAGCATCCTAAGCATGCTGCTGCACATTAATACTGTTCTTTTTTCCAGAGGGAAAAACATCAAGAATTGGACACCATTAGGATAGCATTTATTTTTTTTACTAACAGGAGGACTGTTATAATTAACACAGAGAAAATAGGCTTTAGTGACAGTAAATGTGCAAAGAATTCATTAAAATATCACACAAAGCATTTGTTCTCCTGGACTGAAAGTTGAGAGGGAGAGGGCAAGAACAAGTCAAATGGAATGATACGAAATAGCCTGAGCCTGCCTGTCTTTGTGTTGTCATGGCATTCTAAAGCATTTCTGTATGCTAATTCACTTTTTTTTCCTCTGTTCTGATTTCAGCCACTCACACTTTACAGCTGCATTTGTCTAACTTTTTCTAAATATTTTCAATTTTTAATGTGATGCTTGCTTTGATGAAGGGTGTCACATACCTATCATTTGAATGCTGTCTAACTTGTAAAGCTGAGACAATATCTGATACCAGACCGATGGCCTGGAAGAGTTAAGTGTTTCAAAAGAATTATTTCACTTCCACACCCAGGTACCCTTTAGTCTTTCTGTAAGGGTTCCTAAGAGTCTAAATAATTATGGAGAATTTTATGACATTTTTCTACCTGGAATTTTACACTCATAATTTATTTTGTCTATTACTTAACAAGAAGAAACAATAAGATGTTTACCTAGTTACTCTCTTTGAACTTGTAATTTCAGTTAAATGGAGGTCTGTCGAGCAAATTTTAGTCCTGTTTTCATTAATAATTTTTTATTTTAATTTTTTTTCTATTCTCTCTTATTTTTAGCCACACACATAGGAAAAAAAAGCCCAACAAAACAAAAAAGCCTTCAAACTACTGTCATTCCTCACGTTGAACCTTTTTCAAGGACATTATCGAACTGTAATTCTGTGAATGTTGACACTGCACAGTACTAAGTCTTTTGGACCATGCAATGCTGTACATTTTTAAGGTATCTTTCATTCTAACCGAATGCATAATCAGAATGACCAGTGCTCTTGTTGTACCTTTTTAACCAAACAATTCTGTGAATTTGGTCAGCAAACAAGACTAACAAATTTCTGTTCTAACAGACACATTTGGAATCACAATAAGAAAAAAATGACAAAGAAAATGAAGTCTTCATGACAGATTGTAGTGATAGCTTTTTGCTTCAATCACACTGTACCAATTCTAAAAAAAAAAAAAAAAGAAGATGATTTTTTAGATGGGGTCTTAGACAATTTTATGCGAGTTCAAAGAGAAATAAACCTAAAGCTTCATAACAAAAAATTTAAAAAAAAAAAAAAAAAAGTAGATGATTTTTTAGATGTGGTCTTAGACAATTTTGTGTGAGTTCACAGAGAAATCAACCTGAAGCTTCATAACACAAAATTTAAAAAATGGAAAAAAATGAATGAAGTGTTTCCAGTCTACTACTGAATTGCTGGGCAGCAGGACATAATAAAATTAAAGGATGCATACCAGATTTGTAATAAAATATTGCAGTTATAATTAGGTACAGTTTAATTAGGGATAATATGGTATAAAGACAAATTTTTTAATAAGCTATAGCCAGTTGGAAACTTGACTTCTAAGTCAATGAAGAGGTGATCTCCAACCTATATAAGGACGCTGGCTGAGGATGGTCATAGAAAGAAAATATTATGTATATAACATAGTGAAAAAGGCTTTTCTTTTTTTTTTCTCTCAGTCTCTTAGCAAAATAAGCAATGGGTGACCCACCCAGGTCCCTCTGCACGATCAAAAGCTTTTGGACTGCTACTGCTCTTCCAACACACGATATAGAAGTTCTTGTGCTTTAGGGCATAAGTCAGTCATTAAGCCTGCAAACACACCTGATTTCAAGAGTTTTCACAGGACTAGCTTTCACTGAAATACAAAATCTTGTCAAAACCAACATGTTTAAAGAATCAGGTCAATTAATTGGAATTTTCTTCTGAAGGAAAACTGGAAAAGTATCCAACACCTTTGATACAAATCACAACCATATATTCAGTATATTTTTTTTTTCTTTCACCCATCTTTCTGTGATCTTCGTGCATTCAAATTCTCTTTTCCTCGTCAATTCAAGCTCTTGCCATCGTACTCAGGTATTTCATGTGGACATAAGCATATCAGAAACAATAATTTTTTTTATGTATGCCTATGCTGGAAATTGCTTATGTTCTCTGACAAATCACTTGCAACTACCTTGAAAAGTAAAAGATTACATCAAAAATATCCTGTTACTCTGTAATCCTGTCTTATGTTAGGAAAAGGGACCAGTGTCTTTACTTCTCTATTTCCCTTTCTCATGTCATGTTAAGTGGGACAAACCAGCAGTTTTTCCATTTGCTTCCACTTCCACTCCTGTTATGGCTGAAGTTGTACCTTTGATTAATGTTTAGAACAATTCATTAGTTGGCCAGTGTTCAAAAATGCAAAAATGTTTTAAAGCCTAGAAAAGGTTAAACAGCAATGGACATATCTTCCTTCAGGACATGGCTTTACCTCGTTTTTACATGCTCTCATTGCCCTCATACTGCCAGAGCTTCTTTCCATCTCTCTTGATCTGGACAATAGGGTTGAAGATGTGCTAAGAAGTTGTAGTACTGGGTTGTCCTGGAGTTCTAGTGGCACAAACTCTTCAGCAGACAGGTAAAGAGGGGCAGGAGGAGAAAAGAGGAAGCACTGTATCACTCTACGTTTTCTTTTTTTTTTTTCCCCCTGCAGTTGTGATTTAACAAACACATCCAAGTAAACGGCTCACTTGTAATACTGTTCCCCCCGCGCCACCACCAGAAGCTCAAAATTTAACTTGGATTGAGCATAAAAATGTTCCTGATAAAATTTATTCCTCAGCCAGTAGTTTGTATGTCTTATTTTTAAACTAATTCGTTCTCATCTCTTCTTTTTCTTTGATAAAACATTTTTTTTATGTCCCAAATAAGCTCTGCTACAGCTTTGGTCTCTGATCACTTATGGACAAGAGAGGGAAAGCAAAACTGAAGTTAGCACTTTAAAAAATCTCTGAAACTGGACAGAAGTTTCATTAGTGCTGGAATATAATCTGGCTCACATCTCCAGCCACTGCTATAGGCATTAATATAATTTCTAAATTAACTGAATAAAAATAAGAAAAGGCTGTAATAAAACCTTAACTCAAGTTTAGATACTTTGTCCAGAAGCACACCCTAATCAATGTCTTCTTTTTCTGCAAATAGGTGGTGGTGGTGAAGCTTCCTTTTATCCACTGCCAACGACACTTGCAAAATTGTAAGCATCCTGTGTGTACTATTTGTTGTGAATCACAGTCAAACTGTGTCTTGTTTATTAAAGCAACCAGTTTTACAAAATGGGAAGAAATACTTTTGCTTGCTCACCTCATAGTCAGTCTTTTGAAGTGATCCTGTAAAAGGGCATATGAAAAGTAGAGTTTTAGTATGTAAAGAGGTTAGAGATCGCTTATTATCTGAGGGTTTTTTTCCTTTTTTTGAAAAATCCCCAAATAGTTTTGACTGTAGAGGAAGATCTCATCAAAAGTAGACTCATGACTTTCTTGAGAGACCAGTAAATCTCTTCAGCCACAAGGTGTTGTGTTCATTATGTAGAGCAGTACTCTCTTTTCCCTTCTCTCGTGAAACATTGGCCTTTGCAATTCTTACTCAGTCTGATGTGAATTAAAAGCTAAACAATATCAATATTGTTATTTCCCAAGTCTCCAAAAATCTGTGCCTACTGAAAAATCTGTAGTTATCTGCAGTTTGGTTGTGTTTCCATAGGGGATTTTTCTATGCCTTTGCCCGAAGAAATTGGTAAACCCAAACATTGTTTCCAAGGCATCAGTGGATTTAACGGAATGCACAGTTTTGTTCACGGTGTTGATGCCAAACATCATGTCCATTAATAGAACACTGGATAACACTCCAGGAGCCTTCCAGCCATGCTTTCACATGACGCCAGCCCTTCTCACTGGAAAACAGCAGTATTCTGAGACCTGTACAGAAGCAAGAGCTTTTTCACAAGGATCAGAGGCAGGGTGACATGTACATTGGTCTTCTGCTTAAAGGAATTATTCCTGACATCACTACTAATTAATGGTATTCATATGTTAAATACAGCAGCTCAAGAGGTAAGTTTGCATTTTCTAATAAAGTCAGGGGCATGCTTGATGAGTTCTTTAGCTGAAGATTTACGTAGCTTACTGTCAGTGAGAGGAGAAAACACTAAAGCCTTCACTAAGCTTATTTCTTTATCTGCAGCAAGTTGTGTGCTGTGACCATTTAATTTTATTATTGTTAACTGCACTAAGCCGTTGATTAATGCTATTATAAGCTGACTTTACACTGATTTAATTAAAAGTCTATGTCATGGTTTAACCACAGCCAGCAGCCACACAACCACTTGCTCACTCCCTCACCTGTGGGTTTGGGGAGAGAATTGGAAGACTAAAAGCTGGAGAACTCATGGGCTGAGATAAAAACAACTGAATAGGGAAAAAAATAAAAGCCACACACACAAGCAAAGCAAACCAAGGGATGAATTCACTGCTTCCCTTGGGCAGGCAGGTGTTCAGCCATCTCCAGCAGAGCAGGGCCCCATCACGTGCAATGGTGACTTGGGAGGACAAACACCATCACTTCAAATTCCCCCCTTCCATCTTCTTCTCCCAGCTTTATACACTGAGCATGATGCCATATGGTCTCGAATATCCCTTTGGTCAGTTTGAGCCACCTGTTCCAGCTGTGTCTCCACCTAACCTCCCATACACCTCCAGTCTCCTCACGAGCGTGGAAGTACGAGAAGAGAAAGGTCCTTGGCTTTGTGTAAGCCCTGCTCAGCAGAAACAAAAACATCTCTATATTATCAACCCTGTGTTTAGCATGAATCCAAAACACAGTCACATACCAGACACCATGCAGAAAATTAACTCTAGCCCTGCCAAAACCATCACAGTCTCATACTTTAGCATTTTCTCTGGCCCTTCATGGTTTGAAAAGCCCTGTTTGGGATTCCTAGGAAAGTGCTCAGTTCCAAAGTTACTCAGAGACAGGTAACTGAGATTTTACAGCTTCATTTTTAAAGCTGCCTGAACTTTCAGATCTTATTATTTTTTAT
Source organism: Myiagra hebetior (assembly GCA_013397015.1). Taxonomy (NCBI): domain Eukaryota; kingdom Metazoa; phylum Chordata; class Aves; order Passeriformes; family Monarchidae; genus Myiagra; species Myiagra hebetior. Next base: position 2,477,169 of record VWZQ01003630.1, read on the forward strand.
ATGGTGCATTCATAGTAACACAAAACATAGTTTGGGGAAAGTGATACACAAGCTATCAGAGGAGCCATAATGCAATAAAAGAGAATTCGTAAAAATTCTCCCTCCATATCTTTACAAATCCCACCTCCAAAACCTAAGTAGATTGTATTTATGTGATGGACTCAGCCTGGCTATCTGCTCCAGCTGTCACCCCATTTTGTCTCAAGAACTTTAAACACATATGATTCCTTCTTCCACTCATCTTTCTGCCTCTTCTTGTCAAGAAAGTGTAAGGCCAACTTTTGCCTAGATGGGAGGTGTGATGTGATCATCAGCTTGAAATGTTAGTTATTAGGAATTTGGGAAGCACTGAAGACCGTCTCACTGCATAGTTCAATTGTATTCTCAGGCTCTAAGTACCTAAACCTGTTTTACATTTTCTATTTGATTAGTCTTTTAAATACCAGTAGAGCTGCACCATGTAGAGAAGAAAGCAAGAGTTCTAGGCCGGCTTCTGAAAGAACTATATTTATGTTATCATTGAATTGCCTTGGAGTAATTAGAAGGGGCTTTCAGTGGCAGTGTTGATATCAGTGAATCAGCAGAAATGACATGCTGATTTAGGTCTCTGCCCATTTGTGGATCCTGGTGAAGTCATAGTACAGACTCTGGAAGCTATAGCATATATGTTTTCCTCTATTTTACTTTGATAGGCAGTGCGCCCAAATATTTTATCTGTTTATTCTTTCTGCTCTAGGCTCTTTTCATGACAGTGTTATTCATGTGTTGCTAGGACACTGACATGTTGGAAAAGAGGGAGAAAAGTCACAGCTGTCCCCTCCTTATGCCAAGACCTTTAAAGCAGAATCTGAGTTGCTAGACAGAGATATATGTACTAAATTGGGACCAAGAGGATATGTTCAAGGTGTCCCAAAATAGAAACTTCAACCCCTTGGAAAGCCAAGCAGGTTTTCAAATGTAAATGTCCTCAGTTAGCAAGAAGTTTAAAGGAAGCAAGGAAGAAAGAAATGTCTGAGCCTTGTTAGGGGGTATTATGTCTGCGCATGGAATGAAAGAGAGTCATTCAAATACAAAGAGTGAGATAAATTACCTTGCTCTAAAGGAAAAGTAGAGTGTATTTACACCTGTTACAGAACACTCAACACCACAGTAAAGCTGACAGGTTAAATTAGAGTGCCTTCTTACAAAATATCAGTTTTATTAACTCCTCAATCATTAAAACTCTTCCCTTTTTAGTGTACCAGTCTTGGACGAAGAGTCTTGTGAATTCTTTGCTCTCTATTTCATGGGAAAATTTTATACAAAAATAAAACTGAGCTTGTTTGCTGCCAAATTTGATTCAAGCATCTGCTCACAGATATAGCAGAGAGAGGTGTATCAACAAATGTACAAACATGGAAGGTGATTAGAAAGAAAAGACATGAAAGTTGTAGCATATCTGTAGATGATAGATGATATATAGAGCAGCAATGGGGATGGAAGCACACATATGCACACAAGCATGCAATGTGACATAAAAAGTTAAATCATGTCTCAAAGTCTTGCTAGTATCAAAGCCAGTGGTTGATTTGTTAGTGGTTGGGATTGTAAGAGTTTTTGAGGGGCTGACGAACAATCTTGTTTCTAAAATGAATACGGGGAAGTCTGGTAAAATTCATCTAAAAGAGAAAGGAAGAGGATGTGTGATTTCCTAATGGCTTATTATTAAAGCAGAGAATTAAAAAAAAAAAACAAAGGCCATGGCAGAGATCCTTAAAAATTAAAGTGATTTTATCTTAAACATCACTAAACTGAAATCAGCAGCCGACATAGAAAGCTTAAAATGCAAATCAATACAGTTAAAATTTTTTAAAAACTTCCTAACAGAAAATCAGTGTGATAATCCAATTAAATTTTCATAAAAGTACATTGCATGAACTGTAACTGGTCTAATGTACACAAACCATGATCTTTCAAAGAAAAGCAATAAAGTTGCCAAATAAACAAATGAATTTCATAAATAATCTGTATTACAAATTTGTGGAATGCAACAACTCAATGTATTTCGTTAGTCAACAAACACCTAAGAGCTACAAAACAATTCATTATGTACATAATTAAGTATAGCCACCAAAAATGCATTAGCCTATCCTCTTTTTCCTTGTGTATTTGCATTTGCTTGGTGTCTGGAATGGAATTGTTTGTACTACTTTAAAACAGAAAAAAAGTTCTGAAATAAACAAAAGCCATATTTATCTATTCTGATGTGATTTGAAACATATATACACTTAAAATGTCTAGTTTGTACTCTGGGTGTATCCAATTTGCAGCAACTCTTTCATGCAAAGAGGAAATTAAAGAGCAGATTGCTAAATGGAATATAAACATGATTTCAGTCAGGCTTGCTAATACATCAGGATGAAAGCCGACACTCTCCCTTATTTAAAATTATTCTAAACAGTGCATGTCAAATATTTTAGACATTATTGAAAATGGCTGTCACATAAAATGTAAAAGGGCTCCACATATATTCGGCATGGCTTTACTGTCTGAATGCGTGAATCTCTACACTGACACAAAATTGCTACCCTGTCAGCATGTAAAAGGACGGATCATTTAATCTCTTTAGTGATGAAGTTTCAAATCCACAAAGCAAAAGCTATCAGTCCTTTGAGATGATTATGATGCCTCGAACCTGACAGCTTGTGATGACAGCTTTCACAAATTCTGGAAATCAAATTTTTCCTGCATCTAACAGAAGAAGGCAGGTGTGTACATAACAAAAATGGATGAGGTTAAACATGGGGATAGTGTGATCTTTATGTTCAGTGTAATTGTTAGAAGTTATACCAGGGAAAATTATAGATTTTGGTTTTGAACCTCTTCATGATATACACAGATGAGGGCACCAATAACCCATATGGGTAAAAGGTTTGCCAGGAAAGGGATATCAAGATAAACAGATGGCTGTACCATTGCCATATGGCTCCTCAGAAATTGGACAACGCTATGGCATTTTGCCACAAGATAGATCTAGTGTTATTTCTGTGCCAATATTTTAAGCAATTCAAGGAAAGAATACATAACTATCTGCAATTAGCTGTGTTATGTAAATATATAAAAACCTAACGGGTTTATGGGAAATTCTGTAGACTGATATGTTTCTGAAATACAGATAGCAATTCACTGGAAAGTTATTTGCCTCAGCTCTTCATTTTTCATACTTTTTACTCAGAAAAATGTGTTAAATAATCTAAGTTGCTGTGCTGATGAAGCTTAATTTCACAGTTTATCTCTCTGTACAGAACAAAGAAATTGTCTCTGAAACAAAGTGTTAGCAGTGCTAAAAAAGCAAAGGAAAGCAGAAGGAAAATACAGACCATTCAAAATAAGGTCAGTAATTCCAAATCTCAGCTCAGCTGGGTAGTTGCATTCTTAACCAAATTATACAGATATGACCTTGTATCCAAGGTCAAAGGTCTGCTGTTACCATACTTAGTAGGACTTTCTGATGGCTCAAACACTGCTGGCTGACATATCAGGTGTATTGCTTCATTTTCATGTATGTTGCACTCAGGTTTTGCACTGGCTCAGACATACCCTTGGCTCTGGTTCAGACTGGTATTCTTTTAAAAGTAAGTGAAAGCATAGCATGAAGTACAGATATGCAGGAGAGTATAACACAGAGGGTATTTCCATCTCATGGAATGGTAATTTGGCTTCTCATGTTATAATAGCAATAATAGGGCTTTCAATAAGACATTTAGGGAACGATACGTGAGTATAAGTATTACATTATTTGTATACTTAAATTCAAAGCACAAAGCTTACATTTTTATTAAGAAATTACACTCTGGGCAGATCAGAGTGAAAGCTTCACTTATAAGGACAATAATGACTCTCAGAAAACTGCATTAAATAGTACCTAATATTCAAAAACATCAGCATGTCTCTAGGGCACAAAACCAAGCAAGAAGACACAGAAATGAATCCAAGATTAAAAAAAAAAAACAAAAAAAAAAAAAAAAAAAAAAAAAAGAAAAAAAAAGAAAAAAGAAAAAAGAAAAAAAAAAGAAAAAACCTCCACATCATTCTTCAGTGATATTTCCTCCAGCACTTCAGTTAGGAGTTACTCCTTCCAAGCACTACATTTTACTGGTTGAATTCCCCAGCTCTAGAAGTATCTCAAAGCATTTAGAAACTTTTTGACTATTTCTTTAGCACTCAACTTGATTCTCTCTTATTTCAAATCTTTGCCTGTAAATCATAAACCTAAAATCACAGAGCAGCAGAAATAACCAGAAGATAGGTTCCACAATTAACTTGTGGGATGCCAACCATTGATGGGTTTTTTTGTGTAAGAAAATAAATGGAAAGCAGCTGGAGAAAAAACAAAGCAAAACAAAACCCCAAAACACTAGAAAGTGTAAATGTATTAAAAAAACCCCAATTTGCTGACCTTAAAAGGTATCTAGCAATTTTACACAACTCCTGTTACTCTGAGAAAGCTATACTGACATATGTTGCCTTCACAGAAGCTTTGGAGAACCCCTTCAGACAGTTCCTTTTAGAAATCCATGAAGTTTTCAGAGGATCTATGTATACTTCAAAGTTTTGATCACTTGAGCTTTTCAGTGGCCACAGAACTGTGTAGCCTGCAGTACAGGTCTTTTTTGACTCTTAATTTCCCTGCAGAATTGTAGGCTTCAGGGGAAATTTCAGCCATAGCTTTGAAGCACAGAGATAGTCGAGCTACTGTAGAAAGCTCTGTGGGGTTTTTGCACTCACCAAAATGTTTTTTTCATGCACTTGCATTCTTTTCTGTAACCAGTCTCGCATCCCTACCCACATTTCATTAGAAAACTGGTTCTACTGCAGAATATTCAGGAGTAAGACCAAGGTACACTAATATTTCATTTTTTTACTGAAATATCAAGGCTTTTGACAGACAAATAGTAAGTTGACCACATCTTTTGGCATAAATGGATTACAGGTTTTCAAAACCAGCTTGCTCTCCCACGTTATTATTATTACTGTGAGTCACTGTTAAATTCCATTTGTTTAATACTATATTCAGCTATATTCAGCAGATTTGTTCCACTAGGTTGGCTCAACAACAGCTCTTGGTCACAGTCTTTTAACACCTTATCCAAGGGAGGAGAAGTAGGAGGGAAAAGAAAGGAGGCAGAAAATGAGAAGAGGATTGAGAAAAGGAGCAAACTTGTAGGGAACCTAATTTAGTTGATTATTGTGGCTTGTCTATTCAGTACAATGAGAACAGTGTACCCTTAAAGGAAAATACCCTTGGCATTATAAAAGTCACCTTTCAAAATCAAGATGCTGCATTTAGTGGCCAATACATAGACATCTGTAAGAATCTAATTTTAAATTTTTACCAGAATTCTTTCCACTTTAGCCCCGGGAGGGAAAAAAAAAAGAATTAACTATCAAAACAGTATGTTTACTTAATGGGAATTCAACCTCCCTTTTCCCTACACATTTTCTTTTGAAATAGTTTCATTCAAATGACAGATATCCTTGATATATTTTTCTTTTAGTGAACTATTAATGTCCTACTTTTAGCTAGAAAGGTTTTCACTAGTTTTACTGGTATATTTGTGAGCCATTTTTTCTGTGGTGCTGTAGCCTGAAAACTGTATTTTGGCTGCTCAAAATTCAGATGTTATTTTACACCTTAATCAGAAAATCAGCTCTGGGATGACCTTACCTAGACAGAAGACTGAGTATTGCTTGAATCCCCTATTTGCAGAAATGATTAGACTGGACAAGAGAGTAGACATTACTAGCAATCTTAGGGAATAAAGAGGTATTTTTCTGGGAATACGTAAATTGAGTTATTTATCATAGCAAAATGAAGGCCAGAAGTAAAATTACTTTCTATAGCTACACTGAAAGGAAAATAAGGGAAAACCTGTTTGACTAAAGGACAATGTTAGCACAATAATTGCTTATAAACTGACTTTTGAATACTTTCTGTCTGGCAGTAAGAACCTTTGAGCCCAAAAATAGATTGCATAGGGTGCTTAGGGAAAATTTTTACTGCATGCTTTAAAGAACAGCATAGACAAATGGTTTTGGGCACTGTGATCTACACAACATGGGGAAAGATTAGATAACTGGATAATCTCTGAAACTTCCTTCCAGCCTTATTTCTGTGATGTGATTTCATACAAGAACAGAGGATTCGACCAAATTTGGTCATCAAACTACTGCTTCCAGAGCTGCACTGTTATTGTTAAAACAAAACAAAACCTCCAAGCTACTTTCTAACTGACAGAAGCCCATGCCTTCTGACAAACTTTTTAGCTCTGCTACCCAGAATGGATATTTTCACATACATGATAATGGGACACTTTTCAGAAAGTTCACGTCTCAAAAGGAATCTTGCATAGCACCTGGAAGAAAGGGGCAACTTTTAAATGTGCATTTCAGAGGGTAAGTTGCATAAAAACAAAACAAAACAAAACAAAACAATCCCCCTAATCACAGGAAAGCTTGAAAGATACAAAAATGAGCTTCAGAAGGCTTTGTCCACCTCCATAAAAGAGTCTTTTCACACATCTCACCAGGATTTTTAGGACTAAAACTTAATTCTGGGCTAGTTTTTCTTGGGTATCTATTTAACGCAAGGTTTATCTGCTTTAGTTTCTAGATGCCATTGTATATGTTATTAAAATACCCTTGGTGAAAATATGAATTACATTGTTACAGGTTTTTTAAGTTACCTTACCTTTTATTTATGTTCTGGTAGCACCATAAATCAAATTAAAAAGAGAACCTGTCAATACACAATTATAGGAAAAACAATGATTTCAAAGAGTGCAGGTAGTGGAGTTAAGTAGTGTCTGTAGTGGAGTTAACAACCACAACCATTTCCTTCAAATCAGGACTTACTTAGAAAATTATTGGTGGACAGCAAGTATTACACATTTCAGTTTGTGCATCTGTGATATTTGTTGCATGGGAATGTCACACACTTGGCTGAATTTGTGTTCTCAGCTTCAGGATTATGACTGCAGCCCTCATGGTTAACCCCCTGAAGCCTGTATCTCCTGAAGGCAAATTTTGCTTTGCATGAGGAAATAGTAATTGCTATAGCACAGGCACAGATCACTTGAATTTTGGGATCATCAGCACTCCTCATGTAGAAAGAAGGTATTACAGATATTGAAAATGGTCTGTGGGATGTTTTCTTTTCATCAGTTTCTTCACTTGTCTGGAACAGGGACTTGCCCTCTGTGACTGAACCTGAGGAAAATGCCTGTAATGTCCTAGCAGCACATAACAAGCTGTGGATAAATGAAATCCTCAACTGCAGCAGCTCTCAGTTAGCTATACCCAGAAGCAGCATGAGGATTCTTGAGATGGGGAAAGCTTTGCAACAGATGCCTAAGGACAGAGTGCTAGGATACCTAGGGTTTTCAGAGACATTGTGCTGTATTAGAAATTGGTTTTTTGTTTGGTTTTCAGCTTAGGCTATAAAACTCTCTTGGTTTCTAAAGAAACTTATTTTCATACATTTGGTGGTTTTGTGCTTTTTTATCTTCTGAAAAATGTCTAAAATTAGTTAAGCATCTGTTTTCTTCTTTGTTTGAAGCAACTTTTTCTTTTAAACAGCTGTTTAGCCTATAATAATAGTCCTCCTCCTGGGAAAGCAGTTCATCTTTGTTGCCAGTTTCCATTACCTTAGGATGGGTTGTTTAAATTACTAAATGGATAACTTCTGCTGAGTTTTCTACTACACACTTGTGCCTCTGTGGCTGCTTCTTACTCTCTGGCATATTGGAACAATTCTTGTTATGTTTACTAAGCTGTTAAGCACTTGTTATTTAAGACCTATGCCACTGATTGACCTTTTGCTTGGAAAAATGTAAGATACGAGGTATGAATGGAGTGGTGAAGTTCATTCAGCTTTCTTTTTTTTCCCCTCACACGCCTGTGTATATATCTTCTTCATTGTTTCAGTTCTTGTGTTCTTCTAGAAAAAGAAAGGCTATACTATATTATTAAATACAAGAGAATGCAGACAGCTAGTTTTCCTCAGCTTTTACCAGAGAATATGTTGGAGAAACTCTCAAAGCCTCATGAGTCAAACCAGAAGTTCTCCAGAGCTTGAAAGAAAACACTGTAATGAAGGAAGCAGAAATTACTGAGTTTGTGCTCTCACTGTTTTTGTTTTCCTTAGATTTTTGTTTTAGTGAAAATGATAAATATTTTTATATGCAGATTTAAGAATTCCTCATGAGAACAAATCACTCAAGATAACCTTTATCTTCTGCTTTATTACTACCCTGTAACGTAGTCCATGGGTCCCAGAAAAATGTTTTGTCTCTCACTTTTTCAGGAAAATTCTACTTATAGGAACAAATGTTTTAACTCAAAGATTCAGGAAGATGCCAAAATCTTCCTTCTACTGCAAGACAGCAAATATCAAGAAGTTAAATATAGCTTTATGTAAAGTCTAAGAGATATTTTACTTATTCTATTTTGTTAAGACAGCTTAGGATCTGCAAGCCATTGCCTGCTACCCCATTAGTTTTGACAAAAAAAGAGTCAAAGACCTTGATCTCTAGATTAGTTCAATAATTTACTGTAGTTAGGGGTTTTTTTGCTAAAAAGTTATCAATTTGTTATCTCCATTTCTGAACATCTGCATTTCCCCACAAACACTTCTTTAGCAACAGTTACTGAAGAGGGAGAAAATCAACTTGAAAGTGAAAATACGTCGTCTTCTGGGCGAAGAAACACTATGCAGAGCTGCAATCCTATGTTCAAATTCCAACTCTATTTCATAACAGCTTCCACTTTCCTGGTTTCCATCATTAAGAAAATTCTCTGTCTTGAGTAATTCATATTCTTTATCTTTGCAACCTTAGTTTCATTTTTATGTGGGAAACAATGGTGTAGCATCATAGGACATTTAAACAATAAGATAATATGAAAAAATGGGTATCATGTGCATCAAAGTTGAAAGACGTTTTTCTATGACACTACAGAGGTAATTTTTTTGCTGAGGACTAATGCCAAAAGATGTCTCCCTTTGCATCTTCTCTCACTAATTTTCTTCAGCTATGCAATCATAGTGACTAAGACTTTGTGGATGAGACTTTCAGAAATGTTCAGAATTAGCTTTCTGCTGCCTCATGAAAGGATTGGCTTTTTGCAGCAGAGCAACCCCTTTGTAAGAACTCCAGTTCACACAAAAATGATCTGAAACAACCTGTTCTCCTAATTCAAAGTCTCTGGTCCACAGCACCTTGGAAGGTTCTGAGGGTGTCCTGCAGCCCCACTTAGATGAAGGCATGTGAGAACTAACCTTCACTCTCTGTGAAGGACCAAGGACTTGGGTTCTCCTCAGCACTAGGAAGGTGTTTCTGCATCTGCACTGAATTTTCAAGCATACTTGTTAACCACTTTAAAAAGGACAGAGCTTGTCACAGAGCTGCAAAAAAGTCAGCCTTAGATTCCATGACTAAAGTGAAGCTAATATGCTTGTGAAAGGTGACAGGCAGTAGGACCAAGCTCAGTTGACAGGAACTCTGGGAAGCCCTGGTTGTGCAATTGCTGAACAGTTCATCTTCCAATATCTCATGCTAGAAGGTTGTTGTCAGAAGACAGCTGGGTCTTTCTGCATTGCTCTTTTAGTTTTCAGGGGTAGATTCCAGTTCAGAACTTGAAGATTGGGACCTGGAAGACATAGATCTTACTGCTGGCTTTTTAAGATACTCATTTCACTTAAATTGTACTTATTTTAAGTCATTCTTATTATATCAATCTTATAGCACACAGGGAGTCAATAAACATGATTTTACTCCCTTTTTCATATCTCTTTCTTTAGTGATTTTATTCAGAGGCAATAAACACAGGGAAGAAAGTAAGGTAAACAGGGTAACAGGGCAGGAAGAGAGTATAAAATGGAATCAAGCAAGTATGAAGAGGCTGTGAGGAAAATAAGTGACTGAAGGAATTAGTGAGACAGCAAGTCAGCTACAGCTACAGATTCAGTGAATGTTCAGGTGACCATGCCCTGACTGATTCTGTGCCTATGACCAGGTATTTTTCCCTTCTGCTGTGCAGTTTTGACTCACAGCTGCAACTGCAAATAATTATACTTTTGTGAAAACTATGGATGGAAGCAACCCTTTCATTCCCTTCTCATGAAATTTTTGCTCTTCCCATTCGGAGTCCTCTCCAATTCACATAAATACTTCCATCTTTCAAAACAGAATGCTAACCTAGAGATTGAACATGAAATTAATAATCAAAACCCAATCTAAATAAAAAAGTGTTTATTAGGAAGACAACAGGGTAAACATCAAGAATCTTGAAAGTCCTACTTGATTCTGGTATAATCCTTTTCAGCCATAACTGATGTTTTCAAAAATGCTATGCCAGCAATGATATTATAAAGCAGTGAACTTTAGTGTGTTTTTAAGTCCTTTTATTTTGTTAGGATTCTTTCTTCTCTAAGGTGCTTCTAGGCATAAAGCACTATATAAAATATGCTGTCTATATGTATTCATGTATCCTGTATACAAAATGCATATGAAAAGGCAAGAAGTAATAAAAGTTAAAAAAAAAAAACATGACAAGCCTCCATTGTGCAATTATTCCTTAGGCCTTGCAACTTCTGGAATATCAGTCAAAGCTGTAGCAAAGGGACATGTGATTGCTGATATTATCTTCGCTGCTTTTCTTTTTATCACTGCTGCTGTCAGTCTATAACCAGGGTTACTGGGGTACTGTCTAGCAAAATTGCACTTGAAAAGCTGAAGTAGTTCCTCTCACAGGGCAGAAAGGTAGGTATCTAGCAACTCTTATGAGCAAATATTATTACACCAGTAGCTGACTTTCTCTCAGAAAGTTTCATCCATTAAAGTCAATTCATATTTACAGCAACACAGGAAATGGAAATAGAACTTTTACACTCCCAAAGTCAGTACACATTTTGGAAAAGATTCTTTAAAGTTACAGAGGTACAACCTGACATAACTTTTTTCTGCCACTATTTAGGCATCATCTGTAATGTCTCATCTGTCTGGTTATCAGATACTTTGTCTTAAATTGTTACACTGCGCTTGTTTTTTCATCATTTCATCAAACATTTCCTGTTTACTTCGAATGGTCTGCTTGCTATATGAACTCACACATTCCACATATGTATGATATTTATGGGATGGTTATTATAATAAAAATAGTAATTTTGGCTTATCATGTTGTTTTACAAAGAGGGAGGGGCACATTTGTCAGTGAGCAGACTTTCAGCTTGCAAGAGATTTGTCATTCTGCTAGCTAAATTCTCCTCTTTTAAATATAAAAGAGCACCTGTTTTGCAGATATTAGAAAGGTGACTGCTGTTTTGTATTCCTGTTCTAATGTTGCATATTCATTGAATTTTCTTTCACAGATAAATTCCATGTATTATTTTACATAATCTTAAATAAATTATATGAGGGAGAGGGATTTTCTCTTCTTTTGCAGGTAAAAACAACTGTTTGTATAGTATTATTTTTTGTTATTTGTACATTTATTGTTAAAGACGGTTTGGAATGTTGAGATGCATTTTCCCCTGTGAAATGTAATAAATTATGGACTGGAAATATATGAAACATATGAAACCTGAGCTTTTTAATTATTTTCCCAAAGAAGAATAAGCATAATGTCACGCAAGGTTGCTGAATCTGCAGTGAGCTCCCCACAGCTGGAAAACTGCAACGGCAATTTTTGCAGCCAGCTGAGGTTTGGCTCACTTGTTTCACCTGGGATGTATAGAGAAACTTCCTGATTTTTCATGAACTCATGGTAGTGACAATATTTGTGGCATTAAAATACAAAAGTACTTTAAACTTTTGATAATTTACCCTTGGAAAGAGAATTTTTCTCTCTGTAAAATCTGGCAAAATTTAAGACAGTTACTCCAAAATGGTTCAAAAACGAGTTGAAGAAAAATGAGCGATTTTCTCATTTTTGAATGATATTAAGAATCTTTGATTATCTGTAGGAACAAGTTATTGAATATAGATTCTTACATAAGTAGATTAGACACAATATATTGTGGATAAGTTGTATTTATGGTATAATTATTTGCAACAACTTGAGAGGCAGCAAAATATTATTTTCTTGTTTACCATAATTTCTTTATTTTCCTTTGTGCTTTGCCTGCAAGAAAGCACTTGTTTAATCACAAACACTGGGTCAGAAACTCCTGTAAAAATAGCACAGCTGTAAGGTGGGTTTAAATCCAAAATTGTGTCTGTAATTGGACATATTGTGTAACCAGACATAAGCTGCATCAACTGCTTGGATGCAGAGTAACCATTAAAAACTCCAGTTAGGGCATAAGGGAGCCATTTGTATCATTTATGACATTTACAGACTCTATTTGATAAAACTGTAGGAAATCCAGCTGGTTTCGCACGTCTGCCCCTTCATATAGCTCAAAGTCCAGAGGTTAATATTAATCAAACTTCAATTTAGTCTTTGAGTCCAGAGCAGTTTTTTTCTACTGAAATTAGAGCAATCTGTGTCTAAATAACTTTAATTTTATTCATATCTGAGGCAGAGTATTAAAACACCTTGGCCTGTCTGGCCTTCCAGAAAAATTCCCATTTGGCTTCTCTTGCCACAGTCACAGGTTTATACCATAGTCTCATTTTGGGACCCTAAAGCAGGCTTGTTGCCAAAACTTCTGGTTTCTGTAGTTATTCAAGTTTCCTCTTGGCTGAATTGGGACCTCACCTGACCTGTCATTTTCCCTCTCTGTCTCCCAGGATGGAGGAAATATTCCAAGAAATGTATTATTTTCTGGACTAGATAAATTTTTGTCTGGCCAATCTTTTAGAAAAGGATAAGAAAATTTATTTCTTCTTCTAGAGCTAAAGAGACCCATTATGCAATTCACTTGGGCTAAGAGGAAATTCAGGGTTAATCATATTTTTTAAAGTATGGAATTTAGCATATTAGTTAGGTCCCTGAAGTCTTTTGTACTAGACATGGTTTACATACAAATTTTTCTTATGTAATTACACTCTTTTAAATACATCGTAACAATTTACCCAAAAAAATTTAGAAAAAAAAATATAGTGCTAGATTCAGCATGGACTTGCATGGACTCTGCTAATTTTTACATGTTCTTTTTTGAGGCATTCTTGTGTGATGTTCCTATTGTGAAAAATATCACATAAAATCTCTGCAACCTACCTTCACCAGACTAGAATATTTTGCTACAGGTAAACAAAGTATGAAAACCCGCAGTCTACTTAAAAAAAGTTGATGCGTTAAAACCAAGTCAGATTTTTTTCATTATGAAGGTTTTATTCTCTGTAAATGTCAAGAAGTGCTGTGAGAGTAAGGGAATTTAGCAACCACATTGCAGCTTTTCTCACAATTGCTGCTTGCTTTTCAAGACAAGTTTGTTTGCATCTCACAATTACCACTTTTTCTCTTCATTAAAAAAATTTCCCAGATGCTTCTGAAAATAAAGTATGCAATTGATTTAACTCTCCTGGGAAAGACTAAAACCTTTTTTTCTCCTCAGGCATCTTTCAGTGTTAGTCACAAGTATTTAAGGACACAATGGTGACTGAAAGATAGAGTTTGGAGTGTCGTGGCTTGTCCAAGAAGATTGTATGTCACACATAGTCCCCTCCTACTACTCATATTCCTGTCTCTCAGGCAAAAGAAACTCTGAATTTTTTTTTTTTTTTNTACTTCTGGTTGAAAAAAGCTGGTATCTATGAAAACATCACTTCTGGTAGACCTGGAGACTGGAAAAGAGAATTAAACTTGCATGCTTGAGGTACACATGGTAGAAAAGCCTTCTTTTTATATATTTTTTTTCAGAGACAAGATAGTTTGCATATAAAACCTGGTCTGCAGCTTCGTCCTCACTGGTCACTTTTGTTTGGGCATCTTTGACAGAACTATAGAGGACTTATATAGCACAAAACAAGTATTTATTAGTATGCCATGTCAATATTTAAGACCAATATTCTAAAAATAAAAGCATGAACGTGCTCTCTACCAGCTCAACAGGCACCAGACAAGCCTGGGCAAGTGGCCACTGCTCAGTTGCTAGGTTTTGTGACAGAAGCTCGTCTGCATCCCTACAAAGCAGAACACAGAGATAACATTTGTGGTGAGGAGGTCCAAACCAACCCTCACCTTCTTGCCAAACCCATCACAGGAGCCATCAGTCCCATCAAAGGCTCATCTCCACAAACACAGAGATGCACAGGGGCACAGAGTCATTCAGCCAAACAAATTAAGGTCTTGGAGCAAGAATTGCCTTGCTCAGGCCCTCCCGTAGCTATCTCAGAAAAGCCTGTCCTAAGCCCACTGTGAAACACATCAAAGTGAGCCAAAGCAGGAGCACCTTTTGTTTTGAGGGGGTCAGTGCCTAAGGCTGTGAGACACATTAGGGGATGCAGAGGAAATGTATTTCAGGATTTCACAAGAATTCTTATCGGTGTATTTAGGGGAGGGATCTAAGTGGTTTGGTAAGGAGCAAGTGTGGGAAATTAGAGAACAAAAAGACCTGGTCGTGTGTTGTTTTCCGGTTGATTGGTTGGTTATCCATCCCCAAGCCTAGTCAGTACAGTCTGTCTTCTATATTAAATTTCTAGCTCTTTCCCATAGGCAAGATCATAGGAGTAACTGGCTGTCAGGGGAACCAGTGCAGTCATGGACAGCTGCTGGTGATGTGACACTGACGGGTCTGCAGGTCTCTAGAGATGAGACCCCCTGGTGCAGGTGCATGTCTAGGGGGAAGGGCAGAGAGGGGATATCTGCTGGGGGCAAAACACGGCACGGGGGGCTGTGTGCGTGAGAGAGGAATCATCAGTGCCAGGAAATGGAGCTGGCCTACAGCCTCTGGGGTTTGTATGTCCCGGTGACAGTAACTGGTGGACCTACCCAGCAAAATATATTTTTCTCTAACACCAACTGGTCCTCAAAACGTTGATTTTTAATTCCAGCGAGTAATTGTCTTCCAAAACTGATTGTGTGCTTTAGGTTTTCATGTTTTTCAGAATGCTTTGAATTACTATTACCAGTTTCAAAAACTCAATTCTGTTTTTATTTTCACTTCTCTTGTCTTACATGGATTCAGCTTGTGCCTTTGCACAGTTCAGTAACAGTTTTGTTCCTTAGAGCTGACTCAAAAGTCATACTGTTGTGCTTCACAAAGCACAAACTTGCAGACAGCTGAATCCTTGAGCTGTGAGTTGCATATCTAGATTCTTTCTACAGCAATTTCACTATTTTTTTTTCCTTGATTTTACTCCTTGCTGTTTTAGGCACTGATGTATTTATGTATTTTCCATCTCTTATCACTTATGTCTTAAAATATTACCTATACCCACTTATTTGACTTTAGCTTCCACCAGGTCACTAATACAGTAATTCTCTAGATATAAGAGAAAACACAGAGGTACGGTATTTTCATTATATGTAACGTAAAACCACTTCACTTTTCATGTGACAATTAGGGCTGCACAAGTGTTGAAATATATGTTGGGGGATGCATATATTTGCTATTTTAAAAACAGAGAGTAAAGAGAGAGGTAAAACTGCATGCAAAAACCAAAAAAAAACACTCTTTCTACAGAGAAGGAACTCTAAAAGCAGCACACACAGTTTGAGCATTAGTGATTAGATAGTGCTTTCAAGCCTATTTGTTTTGAAAAATCTGTCCTTCCTACACAGTACCCTTCAGGATGCAATGTAAATTGAACTGCGGGGCACTCTATAGCAAATCTACAGTCATTATCTCTTAGTTGATTCTGTCTTGTGCCTCATAACTTTTCAGAGGTACATATGAAGCTCCTCTCATAAAAGCTATTACTTTGTCTCCATGATACCTGTTGATATAAGATGATGAAATAAAGATGATTACTCATCCCAGCAGGCACCTGCTTTGACCTTGTTCTGTGTAGTTTATCACAAACATTGCTGTGTGGTATTTCAACTCGAAAATTAGGCAGATGCAAGAACATAACATATGCCACTGGGCCATTTTATGTCTTCTGGCAGTACACATGAGAAGTTTATAATGCCACAAAAGCAACATTATACAGATGATACAGCAAATTTAAACTAAGCCGACTGCTAAAATTGGTCCACATGAAAATGGGACCTAACTACTTATTTTCTCACTTTGAGAGCAGAAATTTTGCAGAGAACACAGTGAAAAAAATCTGTAAAACAGAAAAGAGAAAAAATTAAAAATATATTTTCTAAATTAATCCAAATGGCTAAGATACATTTGTCAACATTAATGTATATTTATAATTAATGTTATTTTCCAAAGATATGCTTCTGTAATTTGAGGAGAAATAAATAATTTTTAGTGAAAAATGTTAACACCTTCAAATATAGAATTTCCCCCTTTCGTTTTATGAGCAAGGCACAAATAGGTATAAAAATACAAAAAAAAAAAAAAAAGGTATAAATATAAAAATACAGCTCTAAATATAACTGTCCAAAAAAAAATTAAATATTATCTCCAGACTTGTCCAGGAACATATGTCCTAAGGATTTTACCCATCCAACTAAAGCAGACAGATTACAAAACCTTCATTTTTCGCTCGAGTTTTCTTATGACACTTTTCTAAAGCAACAGTGGTTTCCTCCCCTGATTTGTAACTTTCAACACTGGTCTTTAGAAAGCTAAATAGATTCAACAGAGGAAACAAAGGCAATAAAACCAGAAAAATAAAAGACTCCTAACTTCTATGTTTTATTTCACAAAACAGCCGTATTTCAGAAGACCAATCAGCTCCTGAAATGTTATTGGTTAAACAGAGAAAATTGTATTAATGTAAGATGTTTTATCCTGACATTTTGGTGATTAATATATTCAGAAGTGACTAAAAATTGCTATAATGAGGCTTTGAGATTCCCTTCAACAACTGTATTTTCCAACTAGACAGACACTTGACTAAAGACCCTGAGATTAGCTCAGTTGATTAGAGCATGGTGCTAATAACAACAAAGGTGTGGGTTCATTCCATGTGTGCGCCATTCACTTAAGGGCAGGACTTGATTATCCTTCTAGATCCCTTCAATCTCAGAATATTCTGTGATCTGGAAATTATAACAAACTATATTTTACATTCACTGTAAGGCAGTCACAAAAATCAAAGTGCCCTAAGAAGCATTCATGAGTGTTTGCTAAAGTGTGACAAAAACAAAACTTAGGTTTGAATTAACTTAAAAGTGTTAAATGCTCCTTACCTCCTTGATCAGCAGAAAAGAGGTGTTACTCTCCCCCACACACACCAGTCTATATTTCTAAATACTACATATGGATTGCATGAATAAAATCTGGACTCTAAAACTGCAGTCTAAGCAATTTAGGTTTACACATCCTATTGACTTTCAATGACACACTTCTTAGATCAATCATGTACATGTGAAATCTCATCCCAAATCCTGAGATTGAGTTTAAACTGTACATGGAGATCTATAAATACCTTGCCTTCAAATTAATTTGAAATTTTTGTAGCACACAGTAAGATAGGGTAATTTTATCAAACCTAATATCCTCTTGTCCAGGATAAACTGACATTTTTTTTCCTACAGTCTTTCTGTATAGAAGCTGGAGACAAAGGTCACTTTCAAAGGACAAATCATGCTGTCCTAAAATATGTTACTGTAAGAATAAGATCAAATCATATTCCTAATTCCTATTAACTCCTAATACACTCCACAAACAGCGCTGTGGGCTCCTGGTTTGATATTGGCCTGATTCCAACCAGATCACTAGCGCTGTGTGCAGCATGGCATTGCATCATATGTCATATACCCTTAGACCTGTTCCAGTTTCCATTTGGTCAAAGAGAGACTTTCATAGATGCTTAAAACAATAAGCCCTGGATAGATAGCTATCTCTTTTGCTCCAATTCATGCTGTAGAAAATGCTACCTTTTTAACAATCAATATTATTAGCAATTTACTTGTTTACAAAGAAGAATCTTTTTTAATCCAACACTCATCATTTAATTTATTCTAAGTATTGGTTTTGCTTCAAGAGTTTATTTTCCAGGCTTTCCACAGGTATATTTTATTCCCAAACATTTTCTTAATTGGGTCTTTGCAGAAAAAATGTTATCAAAGAAAAGAAATGTCTATGCACCTTGGCCAGATTACTAGCAAAACTCAAGTTAAAGAATAAGGGTAGAATAGTAAAATGGGACGGGATCTTATATTCACATCCTAGTAGATGCCACTACTTAACTGTGTTTATTCATTGGACAATATTAGTGGAACAATGCATCCGACTTGAAAAAGAAAAGAAGGAATATAGAGAGAATAAAATAACTCTATTTCAATCAGTTCCTGTGTTCTGTTTGTACACCTCATACTTGCTCATTCCACTAATAATCTTGTCATAATTCTCTTGTTTAAGGTAAATATATGAAATTTAAAGGCAGCAGACCTAATCTTTAATTAAAATACATGAAAACTATTATGAAAGTAAAACACTGGTAGCCATTATACACAACTACAATAGAAATCTTCCATTCCAAGTAAAGTGCTTGTAGAAAAAGTGATAATCTTATATAATGCCCTGTATAGCAAAGGCGGACTTTGTAGTTGCAACTGGAGAATATCTTTTGGAATGTTTTAAACAAAAGAACTAACTAGCAATTATTGTTTTGTGTATTCAGTAAGAAAGAACAGTGTGTGAACATTTTATTAATGTTGCCAGAATAATTGTAAAGCACAGATGGCTTGTCCCCAAGACTATCACACAAGATAATAATGTAGGGTAGTTAATATGTGAAAGACTGTTCATCATGTCTTATCCTTTTCTTGAGGAAATATTTTAGGTCCTGCATAGGGGTAATAACACAAATAATAAGAAAATAAATAAAAATAATATGACTGGGGAAATATATGGAAGTCAAGAAAGGCATACCTATTTACATCAGCCTGTGATCCACCACAAGACTTTTTTGCTAAAAACACAAATGTGCTTTAATGAGCAGGATTACTGAAACAAGTTTTTATCCTTTTAAGGAGCTGATATACAACCTATTTAACTCACCCTGCATTCCCTCCATCACTTTCCACATAAATTCTAAGTATTCTTCACCTGGAAATACCATGCTACATTTGACAAAAAGTAGGAAATATTTGGAAAAGAAGTAACCTTTATTTTAGAGACTGGTTTTATGTGCATTCACGCATGCTCTTTATTCCCAGATGGCTCAATCCAAATACCTGAAACATTAGAGTTATCATGAGGAAAACAGAGCCATAATAGATACTGAGAAAAGTGAGGTGGTTTTAATTCAGAGATGTGTCCCAACATTTAAGTGCTGTTCTTTGACCTACACATCAAGACTGTGCTTTCACAATGTGCACAAGCATATGATTAAATCTAGCTTTATTCAAAAGGCAGTTTCCAGCCCCTGTACTTTTGTAATAGCTTGTTCTTATGTCACACTTAAGCCCTGATTCCTGACTGTCTGAAACAGTATTGTGTGTGTATATACATTGGCATGCATGAAGTGCCTCTCTTTTTGAGAAAACCAGAATTTGGGTAAGAAAAACGAAATTAAAAACTAACTTTCTTTTTATTTCCTTCCTTTTAGGACATATGTAGAACATACATGCTTAAGTGAGGGCTGGATAAAATTGACTCAGTCATAGTTTCTTGCAACAGTAATCTAACAGACTCGGCACCCCTCCATATCTCCATACCGCACCCTTATCTGCCTACAAAGTCAAAGCACAAAACTTAGCCTCTGTTCAATGCCCTCTAGTTTTTTAGAAATGGTTATTCCACCCTGTCCTCATCTGACAGGGGACTCGAAATAATGTGGCTTTTTCTCTTGCTGGCACGTAAAATGAGCCTGTGGACTCATTTTTCTTAAATGAGTCTGTTCCCACTGTTGCCTGACAGTACTTTATTTTGGAGTCCTCTGGAGGAGCATTATCCAGTTGAACTTGTGAGCTCTTTTACATCTAGAAGCTTTTCTGAAAACCTGAATGGTATAGCTGTCCCTAGACAGCCATCCTCCCAAGGAAAAGGGTTCAGTCCCAGCTGAGTGGTCAAAGTAGACGAAGTATACATGGGATATAAAAGACATTGCAGCAAAGTGGCAATAGAGTTGCTCTGTGAAATTATACATTTTATTACAGTGGTACCACAGGAGTGGTAGGTAAATCCAAAGTCCGTATTCTTCATGATCCTACACACTGGCATATTGCTAGCTCATGGGGAAGAGGATATGGATGCTCCTTTGTGAGGGGGAGAGAAGAGGCAGTGAAAGCGTTTTGTTTGAGAGGGTCCTTTTGTGTTATATGTAAGGCTCTAGGGAAGTTCTTTGTCAGGTGTTTAACCACAGCACAACAGCAAATCTGATACTGGACGTCAGATTTGAGATGGCTAAAGAGATATTATTAGATTATAAAATCCTGCAATCATTTAGGTTGGAAAAAAACCTCTAAATTATTGAGTTGAACTGTTAACCCAGCACTGCCATATTTACTACTAAACCCTGCTCCTAAGTACCACATCTATACATCTTTTAATTACCTCCAGGGGTGGTAACTCAACCACTTCCCTGGGCAATTGTTCCAATATTTGACTACAGTTCTAGTGAATAAATTTTTCTTTATGTCCTATCTAAATCTCCCTTGGCATAACTTGATGCCATTTCCAATCAAGATCTTGATTATGACCAACACTCTGAGAAAAGAAAAAAAAAAACCAAAACCAAATCAAACCAAAACCAAAATAATACTGAACAACCTAGCGTTCTTTTATGGATTCCAAAGCATACAACAGAAAATTGGAAAAAAATCCTGTCTAAAATAAACCAAATTCACAAAGATTAGTTTACTTCCCTTCTTTTTGCATCCTAGTAAGCTGCAGATCTACACAGAACTTCCGTGTAAGCCATAACTACTGTTTCATATGATTCTTATAGACTTTCCCCCTCAAAGAACTCTGACGGCACTGGTTGAAGGAGCATATCTGTTGTTTTCTATCACTCTTCCAAATACCTTGGAACCAAAGCTCAAACTCCTTGGAGCACTGTCTCTTGTTAATTTTGGTCTCATTCTCAAAGTACTCCTAAGTCTAGATAATGCCTTGCAGGTGTGAGAGACATGACAACTTGGGTTTGGATCAATTATTTCACACCTTTCTCTTTTTTTCTAAAGTTTGTGCATTACCATGTGCTGCATATTGACAGTTATGTCACTTTTCAGAACCTGTACCCACTTCCCACAAGCTGTAAATCCTTGGGATAGCTCTCAGTGTGTGCTATCAGTGTAGGAAGAGATGCAACAAAGAAGGTTAAAACTCAAAATTATAGAATGAAGCACTTTTAACACTACAACAATACTTGTCAGAGCACTAATGCTACTCTGTTATGCTTCAGATATAAGATCCAAAGAAATACTAAATAAAGCAACTCATGTTTTCTGATATTAAAAGCCTCTGCTTTTCAAGAAAAAACAAAACAACCAAAATCCCAAGCTGTTAAATTATTCCATAGAAGTGAGAAAAAACACTCATGCAACTCTAAGTAGAAAATTAACTAAAACAGCTAATCACAGACTAGCATAAAACTACTTAAGGAGGTCATCTATACAGTTACATATTCTTGAAAACCCCATGCTGAGAAGTAAGCACAAAGGACTAATTTGGAAAGTCAAAATTTGTGACAATATCGAAGCAAAGACCAAAACAGGTAAATCCAGAAAAAGAAGATAAGATCACACTATGATCTGAGACCACCCCCTTATTCAACAAGAGAAGCACAACCATGTAACAGTAAATTGATCCCTCCTTCAACTAGACTTGATTAGATTTCAAGGAAGTATCAATACATTTTCACTAGTCATTTCACAAATGAATTTTCTGGAATGGTTTTCTAAAAAAAAAAAAGCAGTGGATTTCATTTTCAGAGGACAAATCTACAACAGTGCAGTGGACAAATAATTTTTGTTTAGACAGAGAAAATTTGATATGACCTCAGGAATATATTTAATACCCAGCAAATAACAACCAAAAAAAAAAAAATCAAAGAAAATTAAAAGTACGAAAATTTCACTAACTTCTGTAGAAGATTGTGCAACAATTTGAAATGTCAGTGTAACAGACAGGTGAGCACAAACCTGATTATCTCCATAAGATTGTGACCTGGTTTGTAAAATTGAGCTTTGCAAAATTTTCAAGGCAGGTTTTTGTTCTTAAGGCTGAAAAATAAACAGTATAATGTGACTTACCTAACTTTGAGGAAAAATAATTCTTCTTTTAGGTACTAACAAAACAAAAAAGCAAAGGAAATTATTTGAAAATTTAAATGCAGTGAAAGTGTAACCAGCGAATCTATTAAATAATTGTAATGTTACTGTATTGTCCAAGACTACATGAAAAAGTAGTTTGACATGTTATTAAAACCACCTACTAAAGAATGTTCCAAGATTTTGGGGGGAAAAAACAAAACTAAACAAAAAGAAACATAAAACAAAAATCAAGAAACCAACCAAACACAACCCCTCCCAAAAAAACAATCCCAAAAACAAAACCAAAAACCCCCCCTCCAAAAACCAAAAAAAATCAGCACTAATTTAAAATAATAGAAGGCTTTCATAAAAAAATTAATTTAAAAGAATATCTTAGAAAAACAACCTGCTGCAAAGCATTCAGCAGTGAGAATGTTTTTTCATGAAAGGCAAACTAAATTCCATGCAGAAACATAGTCCATGTTTCCAAAAGTTCGAGAAGTTAGATGTCCCAGGACAGAAGAAAAAAGAGAGAGAGATGGGTCAAAAAAGGGAAGTAGAAAAAGAATGAACAAAACCCATTATTTAGCTACATGAGACAGGGCATTGTCTTATACTAACATGTGGTAATCAGCTTATTATCATTGTTTTTCAGCATGAAGATTATATAATGATGTGGAAATAAAGGAAGAAAAATAAGCAAAGGGATGCCCATACTTCAACTCACTTAAAATATGCCCTATAGCAACAATATCACATGATACATATCCAGTTAATTGCTATCTTTTTATCAGAGGAAACTGTGTATATAATTCATCTCCTGTTGCATAAAATGAAGAAAGCAATGTAAATATGCAAAGATAAGAAATTTGAAAAATAATATAAAAAAATTAAAATAAATACAAATTAAATCGGTCTCAAAACACTCAGCTTGAAAGGAAAGCCTTAAGCCTATTTTTTAAAATCAAGCCATAGATTTTGTATTCAATAATACTGATTTATATGTCCTATTTGATGACTAGCAAAAACCCTTTCCCACAAGTAATTACACTGCAAGAGGGGCATTCTGTTCTCTATTAAGCAAGAAAATATTTACAAAACAATAATCAAATCAATATATATCACAGCCTGAAGATTGCTTCCACTTCAGACAAGTTTGAAAAACTGGTGCTCTAGACATCAAAACACTCATCTAATAAATCACATACAGGCTGCCAAGTAACTAGTAAACCATTCATATAACAAAGATGAATAATGACCTGAACAGTTTATAAAACTGTTCTTAGGAATGTTCTTAAACAAAAACCATGGCAAACATAAATGAAGTGCATATAAAACAACTCTGAGACCACACTGCTGAATATGGCCATGGGTGATATATTGATGGTAGTGAAAATCAACATAAAATATTAGAGAAAAAGCCTGATGAGAGAATGTATTTTCTGTATTCCTCAAAACTGTGGGAAAACATGTACCTGCTGTTGCTTCTTAAATTTATTTCAGCTCAATATTATACCTGTTACAAAATGTTATGTCTTGACTTTGTTTACATATACGATGACCAGAATAGTAAATGCTTTTGACAGGAATATCTAGCCCTCTTAACAGGAGAGAAAAATACAAGTAGAAAGTGCATTTTCTGTTAATCCAAAGGTTCATTCCTGCTTTTGCTTATGTCAATATTAGTCTTGACATTTCTCCTGCTTTTAGAAGAGTTGATTGGTGTGTTGCAACTGGAATAAAGAACAAAAAATAAATTGTATTACAGAGGAAAACAGTGTAAAGAAGATAATGAAAGGAAGAATTCAAATTCAATACCCTAGACTTCAAAGTGAGATGGAAATTGAAAACAAGCATACCGGTAGCATGGACATATTTGTATTGGTTTCCCATTTTTCTCCTTTTATAATTTATAATCTGGTGAATTCCTTATTCAGTCCTACCTGAATCACAAAGAGGTATTGTATGAATCTGTCAGCTGATATTTATTAACTGATTTGAAAAGGTATTGAGTATCCCGCTGGACACATTTAAGGCATGCTTTTAAAATGTCAGTTGAAAATTATTTTAGAACAACATATATTCAGAATAACTTCCATTATGAGCAATGAAATGGGAGGTGATCAGAATAGGAGTGACCTAGAGAAGCATTAAATAGAAAAACATAAAAACAAAGGCTAATGAATCAACCTGACACTCAAGAGTCTTTACAAGACTGAAATAACTAGTAGAAATAGTGAACATGGTTCTTATATGAAGGGGTGGGAAAATGATGACATACATGTGGAAGATAAGCTGTATATGTCATTATATTTATTTTGCCAAGGGTCAGTTCTATACCAGGCCCTAAAATAGTTCACTGAATTGAAACTACAGAAAATGTAGGCCCAATAAAAATAAAAATAACTGTATATTGCATATGCAGCTGATACTTAAGTGTCAACAGTCAACTATGTTGTTCCTGATTGGTAGAATACAAATCACCATTTTACTTCCTTTGTATCACAAAAAATCCCTCTTAAATATCAAAAAGCTGTTTCCATTGTGAAAGGAAGTATAAATGTCCTTATTCCTCTGAGTACGCTCATTTTTATAACTTTTATTTTCTCAGTGAACTTTTACTTTCTTACTGAATTTCTGCAATCCTGTTTTCTGTAACACTTTTAAGTGATTGAACGTTTCTTGAGATTCTGTATTTTAGTCAGGTTTTGTGATATAGAAGATCAAGGGAGAAAACACATGGATTCTGGTATCATCATGTCTTATGTCTCACCCAGGGAGTACATTTTTCTTCGGTTGTATGTCCAGCTTTTTCCTTTATTTCTCTTTTGTGATGAATGATAATATTTTCTGAGCAAACAAATTATGCCACCCATCTAAGAAAGATATATTAGATCTTGATTTTATTTTCCAACAGTGGCACTAAGGCATACCATGATATTATTTGATGTATCAGAAAAGATAGCCTGTTTTTGTTTCAGTAGTCACATCAATTCTATTCTAGTTCCAGGCACTTACACTGCAGCCATCATGTTTACAGCATAAAATGGAAAAAGAACAATATTTTCTGCTGCCTGATTATAGCTGAAGCTATACACACTTCTTTACTTTTCTGGGAGTTGCGTGTAGTAGTGGATCTGATACTACAATAAATTGCCACAGATTATTTCAACACGAGTGCTGGCAAAATCAAGCCATGGTTGATGCCTGGGTTCAGCAGTGCCTGTTATTACCACATAGTTCAATGCCACTTTCAAGCAACCCAGAAAGTACCAGCAACACCAGCTTAAAAAATATTGCAGAATTGCCATATCATAGTTGGAATTTATATTATTCCTGCATAGAGAAACACAAAAGTTGGAAGAAATCTAGTTAACTTTCCACCACCAGTATAGGGAAGGCCATATTAACTTCTCTGTCTAGAAACAAGAATTTTAAATTTCATCCTTTTCTAATATATGACCCATAAAACTGTTTGTCGTACCTTCCATTTAAAATTCTAATTTCAGTAATACAGATACAAAATTTATTTTGTAAGAGAAGCTTTTTAATATTTCTAGCTTGTATGCTGGCATGTATTCCTCTCTAACCCATTAACAATTACAGAAAAAAGGTTTTGCCTAGTGCGGAAAAATTAAGAGCTTGCTCATACAGTTCTCTTCTTCACAAAGACAAGCAGCTAGAGTTACTGAAGATTTTTCAGAATGTATGAATGTACATATACATGATTCACCATCAAATACTACAATTTCTTTGCCTTCTCAACCTCCTAGGAAGATAACTTCCGTTACTTTTTTTTAATTAGCAGTTATTTTTTGTGTTCTGTAACTTAAAATTGAAATGATGTAGCGTAATAAAACATTACTACATTTGTGGACCTAAAGAGTTGACAAAGACATGTCTCTTCTTTCAAGAAGGATTGTTGATATTAGGAGAAATTTAGCTTACTACTGGCTCTATGACAAAATAAAACAGTAGAAGCAAAAAGATCCAAAATTTACTTAATCTCCATTCAGTTGTTTCCTCAAAGTCCAATTTCAATGCCTTCTCTCAGGACTTAACCATGATTCCTTCCCTGTACTTGTTTTCCTCTCCTACCATGTGTCCTTTTCAATAGACACATCCTTCCATTTACTCCTGATCTGCCATATGTCCAAAATCCTAGCTGGTTCCTTCTCTGTATTAACAAATACTTTCACTGTGCCTGAAACAGTATCTAGAACACCTGATGGCATTAATGAAGCCTGTAATGGATTTTGGATCAAAGATTTTCTTGGTAGCAACCATCAGCAGCTCTCAATGTATTCTACAATAAACTGCCTTTTTATAGCAAAGATTTTCAAAAAAGCCTTCTAATCTGTGCGTAAGATTTACAAAGCTGCTGCCTTTTGATGTTCCAAAGACATTTGCATGATGGACGTATCTTGTTATCCATATGGCTTTAATTTCTGAGATGATTTAGTCCCCTTCAAATGTTCATTTCATCACATCCCATAAGGTAGTAAGATATTATTATGCTTATCTAGGAGATGGGGAAAAGAAAAAGGGAAATTATGTCTAGAAGTCATCCTCTATTTCAGGCATATAAAATTGTTTTAGGAGGCTAAATGCCTATCAGTGAGTTACCTGAACAATTTCCATGTAACTCCTAGTATCTACCTTTAGCATGTATCTTAAAGATACGGGATGCGTGGCTCATATTCAGAACAACTTGAAATTATAGGTGTTTGCCCCACTACCCATCCAATTGTCTGTCTCAATGTGCTTCTCACTGTCTCCCTGCTCCCCTCCCCACATTTTTCTGTCTCACACTAACACGCACGCACACAGAGGATTTTTTTTCTCTTCCAAATATGCCTACTCTCCTTTTATTCAGTTAACAAGCCTGTAGGTTTTCCAGAAAAAAAATCCAAAACTAATTTGTAATCTTTCTTTTTTTGTTGACTTGTAAACTCTCAACAAAGTGCTTTTAGAAGTACTACCTCTCATATCCAAGGATGCTAGATGTTCATTATCTTATGACTTCCTTTTAAGTTGCTGTGTGTGTCTAAAAAGTAGATTTCACCCCTGCATCAATTTCATCCTGCTCATAACTAAGCTCTATAATTCTTCTAAAAGAATATGTAACATTACATGACATTAGTTTTGTAGCAAAAATTTCTGTCATTATTCAGAATGCGGAAGAAACTTAAAGTCTCTTTGATGCATTACAGCTCACATCACATCATATCACTTTGAGCCACACAGAGCCATATGCTGACAGAATCAGACATAACAAGACACAATGCATCAAATCTCTTTAGTTTTATACTCAAAGTGCAAAGAAAAATGCTATCATAGAGACTTGTAAGGCTGCTTAATAAAACTCATCACCAGAAAGCCGTGCATCCTGCAGCAGTGCTGCACTTTAAGTGCTTCAGTAGAGAACTAATACGATATTTGATAGCATAATGGTAGTACAAACTTACTGACGTGGTGAAATGAACTGTTACTAAACATAAAAAGGCAACTCACTAAATAAATCTAGTGGCACAAGTCTTCTGTAAGGAGCAGTATCCGTGAGATACAGTAATTTCCTCACCCCTTACCCTCCTACTGATTTTTCTGTTTACATCCCTGTTAACTAGCATCCCATTTAGAGTGCATGTTATTTTCACAGCACTCCTTAAGCTAGGCACATCCAAGAACGACCATCTGTTCACATTTTAAAACTGTAAAAGGGTGTGATTCTTGCCTGCCCAATGTTTTAGACTCCTTCCAAAGATCTTTCAGTCCTGATATCTGTTCCTACCATTATCTACTAGGAAAACCTTATGGCACTTTACCAGGATTAGTTTGCCCCACTGGAGCACTTTCAAGTTTTTGAAACATAAAAGACAGCATTTAATAAATGGCCATTTTGATGGGGTACACTAGTCAACTATTGTGTTTGATCTTCAATAGTACAATTAAAGGATAGATTTTTTTCTATCATTCTTTATCAGTTTACTAGCTGTCAGCTTACTGGGAATAATATTCAGAGTAACAACGATCCAATTATAGTAAAATCTGTTAAAATATTACT
The DNA here is from genome assembly GCA_013397015.1 of Myiagra hebetior. Classification (NCBI taxonomy): domain Eukaryota; kingdom Metazoa; phylum Chordata; class Aves; order Passeriformes; family Monarchidae; genus Myiagra; species Myiagra hebetior. The sequence continues at coordinate 2,505,481 of VWZQ01003630.1, forward strand.
GTATTTTGCAAAGCTACTGTGAAATGACCTGTTTAAGTGCTGAGTATGAAGTATGTATTTTCTCTAGAACATGACATGTACGTTGCACACTCTTAAAACATCATTCAAAATGTTTATGTTCAAAAGTTTATTTATAAGAATGGAAATTTTATGGCAGCTGATCAGTTCATTTGACCAAAGAAAGCAAGGAAGCAGCAAAACTTAATTATGAATAGGAGGGCTTCTCTTTCAAGAAAAAAAAAATCAACTGAGAACATTTGAGAGCCATTAGGAAGATGACATGATGATGACATATACTTGAAATGAAGGAAGTAAGTTTCTAGTTTTGAGTTGTCATTACATCATTTACTTCTATTTACTTACCTGATGATATAAAATGCAAAAAGAAAAAAAAATCCAGTTTAATTAACATTCAAGTGGTAAGCAAATAGCATTAAAATGTAACTATCTCAGTTTTGAGAGCTTCCAGAAATTGAATATTGGTATAATTTCAACCTTGTTTGGCACAGTACACAAGAAATTAAAGAACTAGTTGAAAAAAAAAGGTGTCTTGATTCTCCAAGAAGGAAAATAATAGAGCTTTGCTAGTATCAAACTGATGTACTGAAAATCTTACAGAATGGCTTTGTCTGTGTGTCTCTGCACTGCTATGTCATGTTTTAACATTAAAAAGTCAATCATCTGAGTTTTGTGTAAGCATCAATTGTGCAAGTGCCAACAGACAAGGGTTTGTCTTTCACTCAACTTTTAGAATTGGGTTTCTCTTCTTAAAATATAACAATGAAAGTAAGGAGTAAACACTTCTACTTTTGTAGGATGCTGATTGAAAAAAGGAGTCTTTAAATTGCTTTCAGCTAAAAGCAAGTTCAAAAAATTGTATGTTGATTCAAAGGCCCACAATAGCAGTTGAAAACAAGTCTTAGAAAGATGTGGCACTTTTAAGAACTAAGCTTTATTCCTTGTCATCTTCTGCAATTGTACTTTTTCCAGAGCCCTTTCTGCATGAATAAAAAATCTCTCTTCAAAGCTTTAATTCCTTGTGTATTTCCAGTGTCTTGTCATAAATAAAAATTAAGGGGGGAAAAAAAAGTAGAGAATTCTTAGATGATTCACAGTAGTCTGTTTTTTCCTGGCACTTTGGAAACTGAGGTTGTGGAAGAGCAGAGGCAGTAGCTGGCCATGAGTATTCTTGTGAGTTAGGTAAAAAGAATCTTGGTCATGCAGCAATGTGTCCACTCAGAACAAGGAAAAATGACATCTCTGATAATGACATAGTCACTCAAAAGCAAGAGATTATGAAAGTATTTATACTCCAGAATGGGATTAAGGAGACTTAAGAGAAGAAAAACAAATCTTTGCAGCAGCCTTGCAGTGCTGTAAAGACCTTATGGTTTAAATACTCAGCATGGAGATATCAGTCTGTAAACAAAAATGACACCTGAACTGCAGAATTTGGATAAATATCCCAGCATCACCTCAGAAGGACACAACACAAGACTGAGATCTGCATTTTTATGTCTATATGCTTTTGTTTGTGTCTACATAAATTAATTTTGGTGTCCTTTATGATTTAAATGAAGTAAATTGCTGTATGGTCTCAAAAGTACAAAATATTTCATCTTAGTAGTTAAATGAAAACATTTTATAAAAATTGCTCGAAAAAGAAAAGACATTAAGAATTTGAGTTCTCATTGAAAAATTAATTGCAGAAATGCCTCTGGACTTTTCACGGTTTTACAAGCAAATCTTCAAAACTTTGGAATGTACTTGAAAGCCACCTCCATGCATGCCACAGAATTCTTCTGGAGATGTGGAGTTTCTGAAAACTCAAAATGTCACTTAATAATGAATATGTCCTTTCTGAAACAATGCATGCAAGGAGAGGTAAATAAGGTCTTCTCACTGAAGAAAATTCGTAGGAAAGGAGTAGTTTCTCAGTTTTGAAGTAATTAAGAAAATGCATTTTGCTTGTTTCTTCTAACACAAAGCAACAACAACAAAAAAGGAAACTACAACTCCCTCAGAAGTTTTAAAGTTATAAAAGCCTGAAACAACAGACATTCCAAATGACCAATAAAAATCTCAGAATCTTTTTAAGGATTTTTTTTTTTTTTCACTGATTAGAGAGTTATTCAATAGCTGAAATCCTCTATTTTAAGATTGAAGAGATTAAGGCCAACCAAATTGCCTTTTAGTGATACATTTCTTAAACACTGAATTATGCTTTACTTTTCATAAATCTCCAGATTCCAACTTTAAAAGTGAGACATTCATTCTTAACTTAATTATTTGATAAGATTAGAAATAAATTATTAATCTGAATCTCAAAGAAATCTCTATTTCTTTACATATTAAAAAGAATCTTTTCACTGTGCCTGTGGAAGGAAAGAAGTGGCAGGCTAACAATCTACAACACATTTTCAGAGGCAAGGAAAATCCATTTCCCGTATCCTTCATGTTTGAAGAATTTCTCCATAAATTCTGTTGGATGTCTTTTCCATTTGCTGTAGCTCCCACGTGAAATGAGCTTTGTCTGACCAAGAAAGGACACGGACAAGAGAAGGTCTGATTATCACTGTTCCTGAAGTTAGAACATTAGTAAGTTACGATATTCATCTGGGAGCCGTAGCACACAATTTTTTCTGCTCACACCATACCAGTTCCGGTGCTATCCTAGTCCTTGTTGCATGGGGGACGTTAACAAAAGGGAAGTGCTTGTGCCAGCTATGCACTCTACAGGGCTGTCATGTTCTCAGCAAACCTGAAGGGAATAAGTAAGAAGAGGTACAAATCCCAGCCCATGAAAAGTCAAACCAGAGCGAACAAACTTGAACACACAGCAGAGAGGTAAACCTCCAGATAAGTTTCACGTCGATATATAACATCTTCTGTTAGGAGCACATGACTAGGTGAGAGTGTTTGAGAGCCAGAGGAAACTGATGGTCGAGCAGAGGAGCAGGTGGCTTGTTGGGGCTGGTTAAGAAAACAGTGAGAAGATTCCCCTGCATACAGCTCACCGGCACTGGCCTGGTGAGATGGTGTTTGTTTGGCTCTGTACTGCTCACTTCAGACTCAGTAAAGTGCCAGGTTTTGTTGCACTGTTTGGGAGTCAATGTTGCATTTTCTCAAGAAGAATGAGAGGCTCAGAGGACTGAGATGTTCAGAAAGACTTCTAATAATGGATTTAAGTTGTACTCAGATTTACCTCTGATAGGAAAAAAAAATGAAGGTAAAGATAGAAATAAGTATAAAGAAGGGCATGAGAACATGAAATAAACTTCAAATCCCACATAATTCATGTGAATAAATGGAAAAACACTTGTCTTTATAAATAGCACAGATCAATAATTGTGCTGCCGAAATACATTTGCTTCTGCTGCTGGCAATGACTTTAAGAGATAGGCCAAACTATTTCTAGCTTATATTTCTAGTCTAATGAACATCACAGAACAGCTGGATGCTCAATACGGATTGTTAAGTCAGTAACGGAGACGGTAATTTCCCTCTGCATTGATTTGAATTTTTATTTTTATTTGTCAACTCAGAACTCTCAACCAACAGATCTTGCTGTCTTTGTTAAAGAAGAAAGGTGTGTTGTTTAGATACAGATCTATTAGCTCTTGGAATACCTAGCAATTTGTCAAGAGTTCCATTAGTGAACACTTAGGTAAGATTATTACTTGAGAATTACAGAGGTAAGCAACATATTGTCATCAATGGCTGACATTCATTCATGAGTGAGCATTAAATGGTAATGTTTTGGTTATTGTTAACTTGACAGAAATTTCAAGCAAGTGGAAAGTTAAAATTTCTACTTTATCTTTTGAAACTCTTAGAAGTTCAGCTTCCTGTTCCTTAGATATGAATAGGCCTTAGAAAAAGACTTTCTATTATAAAATACAAGGCTTTGTGTGCTGTTTACAGTCAGAATGTGTCTTAAGATCACATAGAAGGTGCATTGAATCTAAAGAAACACAGGAATTTTGCACAAACAGAGGAGCTGAAGCCCTAGTGGGCAGATTTGTATGTCTGTCATTCTACTACACTAGAAAACAGTCCTGAAAGCTGAATGATATCTGTATGGGTCATGGATACAGACCCATGGATATGTGGGGGTTTTTGTTGCAATGGGCCTTTCCCTTCTTTTTCAGTCCTGGGTACTTAATTGTGAAGAGCAGTAAGGGAAAGGCATATCTGCCTTTCAGCCTCTACAGCTTTACTTTTTGATTTGCAAAAGTTAAAAAAAAAAAAAAAAAAGAAAAAAAAAGGAATGAAGAAATGAAGAAGTTACTCTATTTTGCTTTTTTTTTTCATAAAAGAGAAGTAATGCAAATGTATTGAAAATAGCAATAAGAGAAAAGATACTTTAAATTCTGTACATTAAAGGTCACAAAGTCCATCTACATTTTGAATGCCTTAACATGTTTAAATTACTTTCAGAGGATGTAATTTGATATTTTAATTGTATTTAATCATGTTTTTAATAAAGTTTCTGTTGCAGAAATGCATTAATTCCAAAACTGCACTGCAGTTTAAATTATTTTTTTTTTTAAAGATTTAAGGAGTAGCGGCTAGAAAACAAAAGGCATGTACTGAGAGAGAAACATGCTAAAAATGGGCCCTACTAGTGGTTCACTCAAAACTTACAGTATAAAGGAAGCAATGAACATTCATCTAGTTTTTTCAAGGCTTGTCTTCTTTTTCTGTCTGGAAATTATTTGACCACTTTTTCTGTTCACTTATGAGTTTTTGCTTTCTGCAGCCTGGATGACATTGGATACAGATGAAGGTACCTGGAAATTCTGGACAAACAGCTGAGAACCAGTATTTCAAATCTGCAGTGTGGATGCAGTTAAATTTACTATGCACATGGCACAAGAGCAATCCAGTCATATATTTTAAATATTATGTATTCTGGATGAGTTATATTCTGGGTATTTGCAGTTCTGTGGCAAAGAAGAAACAAAGGGGAAAATCAGGAAATCTTTGACTTTTATGTCACATAGGATTGCTAATCTTTCTGTTCATACCTGCTGTTAATCCCATACATGAATTTGCTGAATTTATAGTGTTAAATAACTTTCAATATTTGTGGGATGATTCTCTACTTTTCCAGTTACCTCACTGCATTCCCGGATGCTATCTCTCTCACTGATGGATTCCATCCATCTCATAAATAACTGACTTAATCCACTGATTCCTCTTGTATTGATTCAAACTTTTAATTTGGTTATAAATAGACAGATTCATTTCTTTTTGGCATTCAGTCTTTTGTCACTCTGAAATTCTCTAGTGGTTTTAATTCAGTTTTCTTATGTGTCTGTGAAATTTTAAGCCAGGGAGCAACTTCTCTTTAGTGAGGCTTTATTTTTAGGCTCATCCAGCCCTGTGCTGACATGTATTTGAATGAAAGAAATCACTAAGAGGCATGCACATGAATATTTGATCTTACTGTTCTCTTCTGTACCTTATAAGATAATCAAACATGCATTTGAGTTTCCAGATGAATGAAGACTGTCAAACATTTCCATTTTTATTGTGGTTATTCACATATTAGTCTTTTTTTTTAGCTTGTAGAAAAATGGATAGTGTAGGTCTCACCCTGTAGACTGGATTCAAAGTAAGAGAAGGTGAATATAGTAAGAAATAATGTGGAATATGAGAAGAAAAAAATGGGGAGAAATGAAGGGAAAATGAAGAAACATACATCTTTGTGAAATCACAAATCTGTAACAAATTCTCTTTAACATCATGCATGAAGCCAAGTACCTCAGTAACCCATAGGAACTAGTAGGAGAAAAGACACTTAGGAAATTTCATGCAAATAATAGAAATGATGAAATGCAAGAGTTTGCAAATTAGTCAGCACTGGGGCTTGAAAATCTCAAGTGCGTTACAGTTGGACCCACAGCTAGAAAGATGAATGTATCAGCAGAGTAACTTTAAGGATAATGGCATATTCCTAAAGATAAGAAGTCAATCTACTCATTAACAAGTGTTTGCTTACTTCAGTGAGAATATCAGCAATCTGACTTCAAAGGCTACTGGATTAGCCTATGTTATTTAGCTGTTACCACAAGGACTGAATTATCCATAGCAAAGCTCTTGAAAATGAAAGCAAACGTCTGTGAAAACTCCACAGGATGCTTTTCCAGTCTTCTAAAAAAAGCCCTGAATATCTATTTTCTTTTAAGATTTAGTAAATAAACACTTGTGATTGTAGTGACAGGAATTTCACAGTAAACACTACATACAGTCCTGCAGTCAATTTGACATTCAGTTTTGCTGCAGAAGTGTCAAGATGTTCTGTGGTAGAGAAGCTGGGAACTCTAGTAACTTCTCAGTAGCTCCTGTATTACTGTAATTTAGCTGTTAAAACCATTTTCCTCAGTCATGTGTAATATGTTAACTTGACAACATCACAGCATACTGTGTTCATGGTGATAGAGATTGGTAATTTTGATGGACACTGATGCAACTTTGATTTTTCTGCTGTAGGCCATGAAGTAATGATAGTGATAGTTACAAAGAAACTGACTCTTTCTAGCCTAATTAGGAGATATTTTTTCCAAATATTTATTCCTAATAGGAGCAAGTGAATTGTTATAGACTATCTGACTGAGTACATCTTGAAGAATTTTATTTAATAATTTCAAAATCTCTGAAGAGATACTGTGTAGCAAACTATTTTTGGACTTAGTTATCTTTGGTAGTAGTATTAAAGATACTTTCCTCAATGTCTGAGAATAGAAGAAAGAAGAGTCACAAGCATCATGTAATTTATCCATCTTCTGAACTACAAATCTATGCAGTAGAAATATCAGAAAAAGAAATTACTTTCTCTCTTTTGTTTCTGGAATCCCTACCTTTATTTATAGGATCTAGTTTCAGTGATTTCACTGAAGTAATATTGAAAATAAATATAATAATATGACACTGGGAATGTAAAATCATCACATACCTGTAAGGAAATTAATATGCCTTTAAGTAATGCAGTATTGATTATCCAAAGTAACAAAAAAGCCTATACATGTATATGGAAATGACTCAGTCTGGTTTTTAATGGCAATAACTTAAGCCAGTGGAACAGCAATTTGAATGTCCAAAGCCAGAGCTACCAAATTTTAATTTTGGAGTGAGTTTCAAGGACTTTTTTCATACTTTCCTCTTAGCTACACTCTGGTATCTGTTTTCTTTGGCATCCTATGGGGCTCTTTTTCTACTGAATATGAGTTTGAATAAACTCTCTTTACAGTGTCAGACAAGAGTTCTTAATTCTTCTTGGAGCTCTGATATGTGAATGTATTGCACTTCAGTAAGTCATAAAACTGAACAAATACTACAATGGAAAAAATTATTTTGTAAGTGAGTTTAAATATTAATGCTCTCTATGCCTTATTAAAATTCTTAGAATTAAATAAAAGTGAGTGATATTTCCCTAACATTGTTTGCAGAAGGCAGCTTAAAAGCTAACAATCTTTTTTATGCAAGAGGAAAACAAAACATGCTCGATCCAGAAAGAAAAAAAAAAAATGCTACACAGAAGGCCATATAGAACCATAGAATCATTAAACCTGGAAAAGATTTCTAAGATCATCAAGTCCAAGCATTAACCTACAATCTGGAATTCATCATGTTCTGAATATATTTTGGAAGGCTGTTCTGACATAAGCCCCATGGCCAGACACTCCAAGAGGAAAATGAGTCTTTTGACTCTCTTTTTAAAAAGAGAAAAAAGCTTCCACAGAAAATTTAATTTTCATAGATCAGTTATTTCTGCACAGTTCCTCTAATGGCACCTGGCATGTCATTGTCATTGTATCTGAAATGGAACTTGGGAATGTAGTAGCCTCTTGAATAAACAGGTCCTCGAGGAAACAGTTTATTTCTCAACAGTGAGAGCTTTAATTTACCTTTAATTCTCTTGTCTATATACCTCCTGTGAGAACATCACTCTTAGAGGAACCGAGCTGAGGACAGTAGAGTTGAATTGTGTCCACAGAACTCTTACATTCTCAGTAAGCTCAGTAAAGCTGAAACCTTAACCTCATTTAAGTGATCAGTGTAATGAGAGAGCTTATGTTAAGGAGCCAGGCAGCAGCTTAGCAAATCTGCACCTTGAAATTGACAGACGCAAACATATTCCTTGCAGTTCCTTGCATGCAGACTCTGATTTAAATGGAAAAACAGTAGAATGTAGGGGAGAGGGGTATTCATATTGATATGTTGTATGTACATATAAAAATGTACATTTATATGTACAAAATACATATGCATGTACATAAAAACAATACATTAAAGAGAAATCACAATAAATTTTGTAATGGTTTGAAAACAACCCAGAGGGAGATCCCAAGTCCGGGTTAAAATTTAATAGGAAAAAAAATAAAAATAAGTGAAATAATACAAGGGAAAGAAAAACACAGACAAAGTCAGATACAACCTGACACCCTGTTAGGGTGGTGGTAGCAGCAGTCCAGATGAAGTAGTTCAGTCAAAGCAGTGATCCTATGGAAGGTCTGGTCTCTAGCTGAGGGTCCAGTGGTAGCTCTTGTCTTCCAGGAATCCAGTAGACAGGCCTCCATTAGGCACTTCCAAGGCCGGGTTATATCCAGGTGGGAATTCTTGGCTCCTCCCTCCTGGGTGGAGCATCTCACAATAGGATGAGACAAGTCCATGAGTCACAGAGTGGTTTCTTGATGGCCCATTTTCTGTTATCAGGGGTGGGTCATAGCAGGAGATAACAGCTAATGGCCCACTGCTGGTGGTAATAGAATACATCTATATTGTAACCTAGGACAGTTTAAAGACTGGGAGGAACTCTACTAACATCACCAGTGAAAATGGCACTTACTGAACTGACCATCCTGAAGCTGCCAAAGAAGGAAATTTGGTCATAGTCCCTGATGGGAAACTCACCAGGAGTCGCAGAATCATCGAATGGGTGAGGCCAGAAAGGACCACACTGGGGTCACCTGGTCCAACCTTCCTGCTCAGCCAAGGTCAGCTAGAGCACATGGCACAGGATTGCATTCAGACAGTTCTTTAACATCTGCCTTGAGGAAGACTCCACAACCTCTCTGGTCTATCTATTCCAGTGCTCTATCACCTGCAAAGTAAAAAGGCTCTTTCTCACATTCAGGTAGAACTTTCTGCGCATCAGTTTCTGCCTACTGTGTGTTGTCCTATTGTTTGGTCTAAAAAAGGCTGGCTCCATCTTCTTGAAACCCTTCCTTCAGTGTCAAGGAAAGAAACTCCATCATGAAAGCCATACAAGGTAGATGGTGTGGCTGCCTGCAGAAGTAGAGAACTTGTTGGAGGATGCAGGGGAAGAGCATTTGGTTACTAAGTAAACCTTACTGTAAGAAGCTTATGGGCAGGACCAAAGGCAAGAAAAGGATCAGGCCAGATCCAGGAGGAGCAAGAATGGGGAAATGTAGCATTGTTTGTGTTCATGTGAGTGTCAGTGGAGGTGCCAGTCTCTGTGTGAGCTGACCTGTGTGACTGTGTGTGGGGCTCTGTGTGCCCTCGTGCATGTGTGTACAGGTGCACCCACCTGGCTGCCTCCTGGGGACACGTGCCCAGCCTCACCATTGACAGCGCTCGGGAACACAAAGCTGTAGCAATATCACATCTATCAGGCTGGAATGGGAGAAATCCACAAGTAGTCTGAAGACTACCTTTAGGATTAGCTTACCTCTGGTAGCAAAATGTCCCTTTTAATGTTTATGCATATAAACTCTGTTCTTAAGCGCCGTTTGCCCAACAAGAAGTGTCCTTTGTGCACTGTCCTGCACCGTGTGTATGTTCTATAAAAAGGAATACATAGGAATGCGCAGAGGGAGAGAGAGGTGTGTGGTAGTTCTTCTTATGAAGGAAATACAATTTTCTTGTGTCTTGAAGAATAGGTATGAATGAAATCTTGTGCCAGCATATTTAATTGCCAAAAGGAATCCTTCATTTATCTCCTTCTCCCTTTTTGCTGGTGCTTCCTCTTGGTAGAAAGGTTTTATCTTAAAAGCTAATATTGGTCCGCATGTTACAACAAGAAGAAAAGCACAAAGATAAGAAGTACAACCATTTAAATGAACAATACTACTATCTGACTAAAATGTCACAGTAGTAAATATGAAATTAATTGCATATTTAGCAGTTGCAAGGAACAGCGTGCAGTATATTAGTCTAAAAAGCGTTCATATTGGTAACAGCCATTTCTATACAAAGAACTTTATCACTGCTCAAATTAGTTCCCATTTTTTTCCTTGTGTTTGCTATCTTTGCGCAGTCATACCCACATTAATATCAGCAGTTTTTCTTGCAAAACATGCCTTTCACTCCATGTAGGTAATCCAAATTTAAATCCCTACCTGCAATGAGACTTCTACTCCTCTGAACATTAATAATTGAATCTGTACTTTCTAAATGTGAGCAATGCTTCATAATAACTGATAAAACTGAGTTCAACTGCAGCTTCTACATTGCATTGGCCATGTGGATGTGCAAGCTATGGTCATCTAGTCAAAACCATCATATGCAAAAAAACCAAGAAGAATAGCATAGTCAATTTCATTAGCACCAGCTAGGTCCTTTGCTTATGAGAGGTACAGAAACATTTTTGGAATTATCATAATCCCCCTGCTTTTTAAAAGTCATATTTGTGCTTTTTAATTGAGCCCCAAATTAGTATGCAAGTAAATGTAATGCATTTGGTGGGAAAAATAATGAGAATCAACTCTCATTGAATGACCAGGACTGTGCAGGTCCTTCAGGCAGAATTTTGTGTGTTTATCTATATATAGCTAGGCCTGATTTAACTCTCCAAACCCAAACATCTTTTTGAGATTTTTTAGGGCAATCTCAATGGCCTAAATCTGCTACTCTAGAAAGGTACAAGTTTCTGGTGGGACCTATGTCACATCCACAGGTTTGTGTAGCTATCTTGACTATCTTGGACCATCTTGGATGGACTAGAAGCTGTGTTTAGATGACTGATTTGATCTGGTAGTCAGTACACTTAAGAAGCTCATCTTACTCTGATGCAGGCACATGAGATGGGATTTGTTTACATAAATACAACCTCCTTGTAAACTTTTAGGCAAACAAGTCTCAAGTTAGCAGCTGCTCAGTTAAATAGCTCCTTAGAAACTTCTCATTTATATATCCCCATTAATTATGGGTCTATGTTCAATTGACAGAGAGTCTGTCGTTAAAGTTATTTCCCTCAAGCAAATATTTCTTATTTGATATTTTTCATTATTCAGGTAAACTGAGTACCTTTTTTCAAATAAGTCAATAACTGTATAGTTAATTAAAAAGGAATGCATTTTACTGTATAACACTATAACAACCACCTTAAAAATGGGTTTTGTATACCACTTTGCCATAAAATATACCTCCATATGTAGAGCAAAAGGTGATTTTTCAGTGTGGGTGTATGCCTTTGAACCATGTGTCTCATAGTTCATAAGTATAAATTATAAACACTCCCCCCTCCCAAAAAAAAAAACCCCAATCTAAAACCCCCACAAACACACAAAAGCCCCCAAACAACAAAAAATCCCCAAATCGGACTCTAACTCTTCACTTTATCTTTTACATGGAATGCATATTTCAAGGAAAAAACCCTGTTATGAATATATTCATCTTGCTTAATTCAGCTTTTTACCACATAGGAGATTTACAAGGAGTAGAAAAACTGTTAAAAATTTCCAAATAACTGCAGAGGATTAATCAAAGATGTGTTTCTCATACACAAAGAAAATTCATATTGAAAACAAAAATTAATATCTAGTGGGCAATATGTTTACCCCATGACTATTTTTGAAACTAAGAATCCACAATATATATACTTGGTTTTAAAATATCTGAATTTTTGCTAAAAATCTGTGTATTTAGTACTTTGCACCTTCAAATGTGAACTGAGATAGAAATTTTAAGATAACAATAGAAACTTACACTAAGAAATTAATTATTTTATAAACACTTGGTAGGCTTTATCAGACCTCTTTATTTTTAAATATTTAAAATAGCTAAGAAATATAATATCACAAGAAATAATAAACAATTACTTTGGAAAAAATGTTGAAGACAGATCTATAGACACTTGTCAATGCAACATCCATGAAATTTAAAATATTATAGGTGGAAATCACAAATTTTGTCCCTCTTGGCAAGAAAAATGACCCATTTGCTAGTGAAGCAAACTGAAAATTAAGAAAAAAAAACATGGAAAGAATTAAGGGTGTGGTTTCTGGGGTTTTTTTGCTGGTGGTTTGGTTTTGGTTTGTATTGGTTTGGGTTGGGCTGGTTTTGTTTTTTGTTTTTTGGGTTTTTTTTTTAATCTAGTCTATGTAAAATCTTAATTCTTTTGTTTTTAGGCAACCACCAGAAAAGTTAAGTAAATGTACTGCTAAGTACACAAGTTGTAAACTGCAAGAGCAAGAATGGTCAACAGTCACTGTTTTTTAGCAATTTAAAATTAAGGGCCTCCCTATCTTACGTAGAATGCCCGTGTTTGGTTCTTTCCGATACTTACAGAAGGTTGATGCCTCCTTCTCAGAGATGCCTCTGCAACCAATTTCCTTCTCTTCACATTAGGCATTTCTTATTCCTACCCGGAAGGTAAGAAGAGCCAGTAGAGGTGTCTGAGCACTGTCAGAGAAAGAAGTCCATGGATTTTGCAGCAATCCCATGAAATCATGTGCAGCTGGACTTGGATTAACACGTTATCTGAGGAATTAATCATCTTTTTTGTTTACTGTAGTTTAACACCAGATGCATATTGCTTACTGAAGCTTCAGAGTTTCACCAGCAGCTCATTACCTGCCACTTAGAACTCCAGGATGGGTTGCAGAAATGTCAGCTTTCCATGGCACTCTCTCTTCACATAAACAAGCACTCAGCAGAGCTCGAAAAGAAACCATGATGTCCTTTCTACATACCTCTCTCAACTGGGAGACTAATGAGAGCTTATTCACTACTTTGTCTTGGTCCTAATGAGTGTTAATCAAAATAGAATAATTCCAAAAGAGAGTTTATAGTCACCCACTGCAAAGTGAGGTCTAAAACTGAGGAATTTTTTTTTTCTTTTCTACATTTTTCTTTTTTACTTTTCCAGAAAATTTATTCAGCTGAAGTACCTCTACACCCAGTGCATGTGTCACTGATAATGAGCAAGAGGAGCTGGAAATCATGGTGGACTTAGGAAACTATGACTTATTTGCTATCATGAAAACTTGGTGGGATGAATTTCTCAAGTGGAATACTGCAATTGAGGGCTACAAGCACAGAAGAGATAGGCTGGGTGGGAGGAGAGGGGACGTTTCACTCTAGGTTAAGTAATGAATAAGCAGTGAAGAGCTGCCTCTGAGAAACAGCCACAAACATGCTGAGACCATCTGGGTAAAAATCAAGGACAGTACCAACAAACTCCACCTTGTGGTGGAGGTCTAAGTCCACCTGAGCAGGAGGAGCCTGTTGATGAAGCCTCTTGCTTCTGCTGCAGGAGGCATCACCCTCACTGGCTCTCATCCTGATGGGGGATTTCAACTACCTGGATGTCTGCTGGGTAAGAAATACACTGTACATAATCCAGGAGACTCCTGGACTGTTTTGAGGATAACTTCCTCATCCATGTATTGGATAAAAAATCCAGGGGAGAAGTGTTACTGGACCTGGTGCTCACCAACGCAAATGAACTCATTAAAGAGGTTAGGAATGGAGGAATTCTGGGCTGTAGCAAATTTTTGATCTTGAGGAACAGGGGCCTGAGCTCTGGAAGTGTGTAATTCCAGCTTTTTAAAGAATTAGTAGATGAGAGATCCCCTGGTAAGCTGTTCTAATGGAAAGAGGAGCTGGATGAGGCTTTGAACACCCAGATCTAGTGGGTGGCATCACACAGTGGGGGAGTTGGAGCTAGATGATCTTTAAGGTCCCTCCCAATTCAAGCCATTCTGTGCTTCTGTGGTTCTATGATTTCTGACCCCGTGTCAAAGAACTGACACTATCTCTAAGATGAGTCTGAGTTATGAACTCGGAAACAATTCAGTTAAAATGCTACTTTATTTTCTAAAGCCATCGTCACTAAATCCATGACATTCAACCATCCCGTAGCTGCCTCAGTACTCATGCAGCTCTCTGTCTCCTCCTCTGGAAACTTCCAGCACTCCTTCAGTACAACTGATAAGGTATCAGGCCGGCTGATTCAGGGTTTCCAATAGTTTACCAAATCTTGAATAGTGAAAAATTTTTGCATTAAAGAGTAGATTTCATAAACACCATCTCACTAGCTGACTTTCAGACACTGTTTAAAGTATATTAAATCTTAGCCTTTTAAAGTAGTTTACAACACAGTTAATTGCCATTTACACATGTTGCTGTCAGTGCGCAAGGTAACGGATTCTCCATGCTCAACTTTAGCTTAACCCCAGACTGTGATCACACATGGTGAAGCACCAGGAGTTTCATTCTGCTTGCCAGTCTGGTGAAAGAAACTTATCTGGCAAGAAGTCACTCTTAGATTTGCAGTGGTATTTCATCTGCCCTGTTTGTGCTACTGCCTCCTTCTTTCTTCCCAGGGAAGCTGAAGTGTTCAGCAAGGGAAGAGATTCAGTCCCTACCTCTCTTTAATGAGGGAAAGCCAACTGATGACTCCATTGCCTTTAGACAAGAGGGATGGGCTCTCAGATCCAAGCAGCTGTGAGCAGCCTGCTAGCTCATCAAAATATTTCTTCATAATATACCTGAACTATTTACACTTCAATCCAGATCAAAATAGCAGATTAATTTTGGTTTATTTTCATCTTTCCCCTAAGTGCTTCCATTCTTGGAACATGGCTGCTTAGTCTTTTCAGGCATTTTAACTGTTTTACACAGACTATTTTCAAAGGATGTATAGGAAGAAATTTTCAGTTATTGAAGTGGTTTATGCCTTCTCTGTATGTTGGCTTTTTTGGCAGCTGGGAAGAAAAAGCTCTTTCCCTTATCACATTTTGCCAAACCCTTAAATTTTACATGCCTGGTGCTTTGACACTAAATATACTTGGATTATGGTGGATTCTATTAAGACTCTGTGTAAGACCACCAGAGCACTTGTTTCAAGTGAAAAGAAAACCAAAAGAACTAAATTCACAAATCCAATAAAAGATGCTGCATATTGTATTTTAATATGTCAGAACTGAACCTGTGGACCTCTGCAGAGAGATTCACGTCATCAGAGTGAAGGCAGTGTTACCGCCACCTGCCTTCCCTTTGAGTTTCTGCCAAGAAGGAATAACATTTTATTGATGCAGATCTCATGCCCTGTGCAGGATTTTCATTCCAGACAGAGAAGCTCTTTTAGTGGCAGTGTTGGCTCCAATCCTCTGACAAGGAAGGGGGCTGAGACTTCTTTCCAAAAAGCTGCTGCTGAAGACTAATACCAGGATTACGAGAAAAGATACCATAATCATGAGTCTCACCAAAAAAATTTAGAAGATTTAAAAATGTACAGAGGGAGAAAAAAAGTATAAATTTCAAAACTTGGTGCTGTCTTCTGTCCATGTAATTTTACTGTGACTTCAGAGAAAAAAAAACTTAGGGGCTGATCATATTATTCATAATTTTTAATTGAGTTGAATTCATATACCCCATGAACTAATACCATTAAATCCTACTATGCCATGTAAATCTCCACAGCTATGATTATTCTATGATAACTGCATGCCCTGTTGAACCTTACTGCCTAATTGGTAGTTTACAAGGAGATATCTATGTTGGTTTGAGGTTAACATCCTGTTTCCTCAGCAACAAGTAATATTTTCTTGACATGCTCAAAGTTATTAATATTGGTGTGGCTGCTTGCGCAAAATGTAAGTGAAAAAATATTCTGTTCAGTCGGGTAGTGAAAATAATAAAAACTTTAGTGGTTTGCAAGGTGAATATTTTCTGTGATATTGGAGAATTTCTTGAATCCTTCTTTGGTGTTCATTTACAGCACTGCAAACCAGGTAAATCTCAATTATATGAAAATCTGAAAGTCAGCAAAGAATCCGGACCACCAGGTAGTGCAGAAGTCTCCATTAGGCTTCACGCAGGTGCCACATATAGGAAGTACCTGAAGAAGTGTCTCTGCCAGCTTGGTTAGAAACTGGATATCCTGTACTAACTTTTTTGATAAATAGACATAAAGGAGCATCTTGGATGTCCCCATGCAACCAGCTAAGACATGGGACTAATCTCCCCTAAATCTGCTGGCCAGAATGCACTCAGATTATTTGGGAATTTTGGTTTTTTTGCAATTTTTTTCCATGATAATCCAAGCAGAAAGCTGAAATTTTTCATCTTTCATGGTCCTACAACTCTTGGAGCAGTTTTTGGTTCAGTTGCCACACTTCTTGCTCTATAAAAACCCCAGATAAGAAAATAGATTTCAGTAGGATGACAGGAGACCTCAGTAATATTTCAAATCACTTTAAGATTTACCTACAAAAAAATCCCAGCCACAGAAGCTCATGGGTTTTTGATCTGAAAATAGGTAACAACTTGACTACCTGTTACTAAGGGAAATATTTTATCTCAAGAAGAAGCATCATTCTTCCATGCCTAGAAATTTTGGTCATGGAACAGACTGTTTCTGGACAAGGACTGGAACCAACACTGAAAGATATCTGCCAATACTGACAGACATCTGCATTTGCAAAGAATTTTTCAGAGTGCACTGTTCTTTAGCTTCCCCATATACCTTTCCTTGCCTTTCAGCCCCACCCCTCCCAATCTAGGGTTCATTTCTGGCAGCATCTCTGTCCTGCCCCCATCAACAAAGAACTTTCTACCACCTCTATTACTTATGAATGACTAGAATAATTAGATCAGAGGTTGTACAGTTCATATATCTTCAGGAAGTTTCTTCCTATCCACTGAGTAACTAAGTCTTGAATTCTGAAGTGCAATACAGAAATTCCTGGACCAGACACAGCAGGTAAACAAGGTACTTTATTTGCGTGTTATAAAGAACAAGGTTAAACTGGGCAGAGATATGCCATAAGACTAAGACTTCCAAAAATATCTTCTGTGGTGGCTAGAGAAAAATATCTCCTTTTTAGTGATATGTGGAAAAAACCCAATTTTAAAAATACGTATAACATGGTACAGTAACTGTTGGAAAATACAGTTAAATGAAAGGAAAAGCAGACAAGAAAGCCTTAAGGGAGAGATTGACTTCCCCAACTCCTACAGCTTTCTGAACACTATTTGAAGCCTAAGAAGTGCTGGTCTACATAATCCCTGTTCAATGAACATCTAGAGGGTCAAGTAAAGGGAGTAAATTACAGTCTTTTGCTATTCTTGTGCTTTAAATCTGTGTTTCTCTTCATCAACGGTTGCAATATTTTTATTGACTGTGTATGTTTGGGAGCTCAGTATAGACACAAGTTAACATAATTCTGCCAGTTTTGCATAATATAGAGATCGGGTTTAGGAACAGGTATATTTTCTCCTCTCTTCTACCAGGGCACAAATCTCCCCAGCAGCCATGTATGAAAAATGATGAAAAATAGTCCTAAAGGTTCATGTCTGTGTTAATATTCAAAGAAAAAATTACATATACATCATAATTTTCTTCCATTTCCTTCTCTCCAGTTTCACCTCAGCAGTTTTGCAGGTGTCTATTTTTTTTTCTGTTCTTTTGCTCTATACCAGTCTTTCTTTCCACAGCCTTTAGATGTTCCCTATTATCTTATTCCAATAAAGGATTTCTTTGAGACAAAATAGCTGCCACTGTGCCCCAGTCCCTCACATCCTCTTTCCCAGAATATCCAAGAATCCCAAATCTAAATTACTATTTCCTTTAGCATCAGGCACAGGAGTCACCATCCCATGTCTTTACGAAGCATGGGCTTATGTAGGGGTTAGCACTTCTCATGAGAGTAAACATGCCCAGCCACCACACTGTTCCTAAAGAAAGATACTTTGGAAGTCCTAATACATTGTCGCCTCCCACCCATGAAGCAAGGTGGCTCATGCATCTGGAGAGTAGAGATGAATGTGCCCCTACATTATGATGTGCACCATCCGCCTGTCAATTGCAGGATATTGGGAAGTGTGTGAGACATCAAAGAGTGACTCAGAAAACATTCTCCATTTTTACTCCCTTTTTCTGTGACATTTTTCCATGCTTTGCCTCACTTATTAGAGGCATTACAGCAGCCTCTAGATGAAAGCAGTTATTTGGGTCTGATTTTCAATCCTGTCCATTCCTTCTTTATTGGTGTAACTTTTTAAAATATTACCTTTCTGATTCTTAAGAAGCCTGTTAAGGAAAATCTTGTCTTCCTACCCTACAAAGAGTTTTCTCTCTCATTCTCCTCTGGATCTACTAGACCAGTTCTTGTGGAGTATTCTTTCTTACCTGCTTAAGTTATCTTCTCTTTCCAGGTGGATTCCCAGAGCCAGCTTTAAAAAGTGAGTCCTTGCAGCTTCAATTATGCTGCCTCTCCCAGTGTCTCAGTAGCCATTCCCATATCTTCATATCTTCACTCAGTGCAAATTCACAGGCACTCCTCTCGTCCAAAGTGTCTCATGTTTTCACAGCTGGACTGTTTCTGGACAACTGGGCACACTGCTTGGTGCCATCTTTCTTATGTGTGACCCTATTCAGTATGGAAATTTCATAGCCAGTAACAGCATTCTTATCTTTAGGTGTAACTCATTTTAACATCCATATAAAAAGAGTCCTTGAGATAAGGCAAAACCTGAAAGATTCAGTTGAATCCTAAGAGAAACATGCCAGTTATTTCTCATGAAGTTTCCATTTATTTCTTCTTTAGTTCACTATGACAGAAATACCATTTCTTAATTCTCTTAGATTAAGTTCACTAAGCCACTAGCCCTGTTTCCAGTAACATAAGAATCTGAGTAGTTTCCAAGTACAGGAAGATTCATTTTGAGACAGTTTGCTTTGTCCACATCACTTGATTTTAATCTTGTTCATTTGTCACTGACAGCATCACCTGCTGAGCTAAAATGTTTTTCAGTCTGAAACTGGAGGATGGGCAGCCAAGATTAATGGCCCACAAATCACATGTTAGGAAGTGGTTTTCTTTGACCAGCACTGAATCCTCGTTTATGCTATTGTTGGATGGCAGTAGGAAACTGTAGTTAGAAAACAGTGCACATTTTTCCTGTATAATATTTCATTTTCAGTCAACTAACCCCCAAAAGTTGTCAGATTCATCACTTAAAGACACCATCTGCTGACCTGTCATGGAGGGTGGTCAGAACTGTCGCTGTGGAGCATTTTTTTTCCCAGATTTTTGTTTAAAAGCAGCCATAGGAGAAAAGGGTTTATTTGAGACACAGACCTACACTTAGTTGTTCTGTTTGGCGGATTCTCTACATGATTAACATTTACCAGGGCAGCAAAGAAATAGATGAAGAGGAAAAGCAAAAGCAGTGTGTTGCATGGGAGAAGGTTCTTGTATGAAATGTGAACTTTAGGTGTATTTTTTCTTTTCAGCCAGCTCTGCTAGACATACACATCTCATCCCTGGTTCACTGGGATTTTATTGGAACCATTGAATGCAGTAGAGTGCAGGCAGATGGTGAAGCCAAGGAATACCATTAGTGCAATTTTAGTCTTTTTTCATGCCATACATTCAAAATTTCTGGTTTGCTGACTGTTTTCATGTTGCAAGAAATCTGATTTTGAGGCAAGGAAAAGCAAAGAACAATAAACTTATTATGCGCTTGCACTGGCGCAACAGTTTTTCAGTCATAGCAGCACAGACCCACAAGATCTTGTACAAGACAGCTTATGATTTAAGTTAGAAATTCCAGAGATGTGTCCTGCAAACACTACTCCCTAGAATTCCAACAGCAAATATCCAGGCTCCCTACTAGACTAAAAAATGTTTTTCTGAAACCTCATACAGTTTTTCTTAGATCGCTCATTAGTTTTCACTGTAACCACAAAATTTTTCCTGCATTTTTCTTATGCCCTACAGTTATATTGGAAACCAGAAAAGCTATAATAAGGGCATAAAGACTTCTGCAGCTATCGAAAATACAACTTTAACTATATATGGGTAGTAAACACAATTTAAACATAATTTTGGCAATAGTCATTAGTATGGTATCCTAGTCAGGTATGCAGATAGCCAATGAATAAATATCTTTGTTCCATGAAAGCACTTTCCACCACCTACAAAACTGCATTTATCCTGTTTCCAAACAATGCTGAACTGTCTTCAGGCAAGCCTGCCTTTTGTCCCTTAAGACATGTTTCCCATTCCTGTGCTCAGGACAAATCACATAATGAGAACTGGTGATTTCTGATACTTACTACCTAGGTAAGAAGAGCCTCAAGGACCATGAGGCTCCTTTGTTTCATTCTGTGGGCCAGCAGAGTCTTCTTTTTATGTCCATAGGAAAAAAAGACTGCCATCACCTAAGACTACAAAAATTCCCAAAGTGAAGCACTTTTGTGTCATTTTCTACCAAACAGTATGCTGTTCTGAATAATTTGGGACCTATGGATGAGAATAGGACTCATAATAGGGTTTGAAAGCCGCTTCCAAGAGGAAACGTTTTCTGATTTTTTGACAAATTGGTTAGGTGAACAATTCTAAGTTTCCAGAAAATTATGACTCCCAAAACTTTGTTCAAAGACCATTAGGAAGACAATTCCTCTGTGTCTGAATATTCTTTGTTCATCAATGGACAGAAGCAAAGAACTCCTCTATTTCTGTTGTGGCTATTCACCTGTAGTTCTAAATGAAGAACATATGGAAATACAGTGCCTCTGTTTGGGTTTTGGGGTTCTTGCCTCTGCTTGGGTTTTGGGTTTTTTGCCTCTGCTTATCATCAAGGAACAAAATTCTTTGTGATCCATAAATGCAGGTCACAAGAAGTAAGGATACTTATATCAAAGGCTCATTAGACTAAAAGTATTAAATATTATGTTGTCTTTCCAGTAAGATGTAAATGAGCACTATCCACTGTCTGACCTTCCAAGTATTTCCATCTCCATCTTGATCAACTCAGCAAGAAGAAACAGAAGGGGAAGGAAAGAATTTACATCATCAATTCTTCCTTAGAGAGTTTATAAATTGTCATTTTAACTTTTGTGCATAAATGTGACTATGTTCTTATCATAATCTGACGAGATTTCTCTGAGAATCCCTCTCCTCTTCAAAAACCTGACCTGTATGACACTGCCCTAAGCCTTTGTTAAAGGCAGAAGGCTGAGCCATTGGTATTAAGGGCAATACGAAATAACTGGAGGTCTCCAGGAAGGGACAAAGAAAAGACTGGAAACTATGAGATTTTCCCCTCTGTCTTCTGCATTGTAAACAGGCATTATGCATCATGGCTTTGGGGCAGTAAGCACACAAAGAGCCATTAAATCACATTTTTATAAACTTCATTCAGCAGGAGGACCAGGCCTTTGAAAGATCTGGTTTCACACACTCCCGGTGTAGCTCTGCTGGTTGGCTACTCCAAGGAGAAAAGTGAGGACAGGAACTTTGATCCTGAACATGCTCTTGCTCCTCGCCCTGGTCCCTTTAACTGATAAACTTCTGTCACCACACCATGTTGGTATCAAAGTTTCCTATGTCTCTAAAATGACAGGCACATGTCAAATTCATACTACCCCCTAAACTGCTGAACACTAAGGAATGGACTCTTTCCAGAAATCATGAATTAGTAGCCTTGTTGCCATCATTTTCCTCAGATATGTTTTTAATTGGATCTTTTTCTGGCTCAATTCTCTATTTGTTTTCACTTTCTCTCTTTTAATTTTTTTTTTCCCTTGGTGGATGCGTTAACATAGTAGCTGTTGCTGTTTCTTTACTAACAGATGGTAATCAAAAAACTGTTTAAAGAAATCTAATGAACATTCCAGCGTGATTTACTAAGTGAAACTGAGAACACTGCCTTCCCACTACTGATGTACATCATCCTTCCAATAATTACCTACAGATTTCTTTTCAACTTCAAAAATGCTAATTGTGTATTTTTTATAGCTAAAATATTGTATTTCTATTAAAAATGAGAGGGAGAAAATAGCACACTTGCCTTACTATAGCAGGGTTGGTTTTGGTTGTTTTGTTTTTTTTTTTCTGGAAAGGACTTGTTTTTGTAATAGTTCACTATTTTTCATTTTTAAAGATGTCTTTAAAAACATATGTATTTATTTATAAATTTTCTTTCTCCTATAGCTTGTGGTTGGCATATATTTTTCCTACTGGACAAACCTACCAGATACTTACTAAAGCATATTTTTTCATATGTTTCTAAGAAGAAATGCTTGGCTCTCCTGGACATCAAGAGGGACCTGTTATTCATGCTTCTGTACTTTGAATAATGCAATGACAGCTCATAATCCTCTTACATGTGAGGATTTTCAGTAACGATTCAATGCCATGTGAGATGCTTTAGCTTTTGGAACTGGCCTTCACATGTGTGCATGTTACCTGAAAAGCTCTTTTATTCAGAGGGTTTTTTAATTTTAATACCCATATGATTCTTATTAAACAAAAGCCCATGGTCCTGTGTAATTCAAAATGCAAAGCCTTCTCCAGAACACTGAGATATACATAAACTACTTACTAGCCACCATGTCTTTTTTATGCAGTGAAAAGTGCATTTTTGACCTTAGTGCCACCATAAAGTCTGGAGAAAGTTGTTGGGACTATTAAATCTCTGGGTTTGAGTAGCAGTAGAAGTACAGTCACTGGAATTTTTAAAACAGCTCTTTTAAGCATTTTTAAAGTGATAATATATCCATCCCAATGATTTGATATCTAGCAGAATCTTGCCATAGTTAAAGCTGCAGAAAAGCACCTGGAAAAGTATTTTACAGCAGTATTTTGTGACCCAGGTCTAAAATTGGGCTCTGGGTTTAGACGTTTTTGTGATTATCACATCTCACCAAATGTAACACTCAGTGATCTAAAGGAATGGAAATTCCTGCTGCAGTACTCCAGGCTTTCAATTGCTATCTGTGTAAGTAATGTGTTGGTGCACAACCTCTGAGGTGCTCAGAGCCAGCCATGAGAAAACCTGTTGCAAACTGAGTTTAATGTCTAGCTGAATTTAGAACTGACATAAATATCAGGATTAAGTGTGTAAGAGCTTCCAAATGTATTCTTAATTACTGTTGCATACCGTAATGTTTTCAAAGAGGATGTTCCCTAAAGGCATCTGGCTATTAATGAGTTTTTTTATGGGTCACTGAGCAGAGAGAAAAAAACAAATACAGACAAGCACAAACTCGGGGTTGGGAAGCGACTATTAAATGATTAGCAATACAGTAAAAGTAGCAAAGATACTCACCCATCCTTCAGCCACATGGAAAAAACCTACTTGATGCATAGGCTGCCTAAAAGAAGCAAATGGCAAAAGAATTTAAATTTGCCCATGAGAGATACTGCAACATAAGCCTAACATGAGATGAAGGAATAATTGGTCAGAAGAGATATGACCCTGGTTTACAGTGAGTTTCTTACAATCAAGGAAAACCACAACTGATGTCACATTGATTCCCACAGCTGTTAGCAGCACTAATCTGCCCTTCTGTAAATCAGTGCAAGAGAACCACTTGCTTGCAAATAAAGGAAATTAGTGTTGATAAGATGAGTGAATAATAAACTTGATGTCACTGAAAACTCAATTTCCCCACTGAGTAGAAAAAACCTTTATGGAACACTGTCTGCTCCTCGATGTCTCTTTTTAAAGATTTGTGAATGCTGAAATCCAAGGCAAGGTTTTACAGTGAAAAAGACTTTGGCTATGTGCATAGTGTAGAATTTTGTGATCTTCTTTATAACATGCAGTCATATTTCCATTATTTTATACTTCTTTTTGGTACTGGTGAGACCACTGCAATATGTCTGCGTAAGGCAAAAGAATTAGACTCTCCAAAAAAATGCATGAACTTTCAAATCTCCTTCTTCCCTCCTCTCCCCGAGTTTGGCATAATTTATTTTAAACTATTTTGTGATTACCTTAATTAAAAGTCAGTTGGTCTTGATGGAATATCCTTTAATCGAGACAAAACCTGCAACTGAATCAATGACCTAAACGTCCCATTCTTTGAACACACACCAGACAGTGCATGCGGCTATATTTAATGTCTTAAATGAACATTGTAGCATCAATGAACTTTGTAGCACAGAGATAACATTATGGGAAAAATATCAGCCAACTGGTAAAGACAGCTGTAAAATTATAACTGTCAGTTATTTAATTTCATATTTCCATTGTGTGTGGAAGAATTCTGTGAATAAACTTTTTTTCTAGATACTGTGAATTAATCTAAAACATGATAAAATAAACTTTTTAGGTACTTCTCTTTTAGCTTTTTTACACATATCCATCATACACACCTATCTACTCTCCTCACCTCGCCCATATTTAAGCATGGTTACAACTGGTCCTGTGGCACACAGAAGAGCTGAAGTGCATTGATGTGTGGATACCAAAATCAGTATCCATATTCCACAGTGGCTACAAATGTACATAACACAAAGGTTATGGTTTGTTATTTTCTTCTGGATTTTCAGTGCATGATTCCAAAGCTTTGCCTGTTCTAAACCTAGTGATATGTTGAAATTGTATGCTCAACTGATTGTACCCATGAACTCACCAAAATCTTCTCTGTCACTGAGTTCTGCTTCTGTTGTCCTTACCTGAAAGATGGCAAACACATAAATTTCTCTTCTGGATTAGTTAATCAACACAAATATTTTTCACCTGTTTGAGCAGAATAGGAGAATAACCCCACCACGTGCAACAGTTACTTGTGAAGACCGTCACTCCAAAAGTCCTCTCCTTCCGTTTTCTTCTCCCTGCTTTATATAGAGACTAACACCACATGGTATGAAATATTGCTTTCTCACTCAGGATCAGTTGTCCCAGCTATGTGTCCTCACAATTTCTCATGGACCTTCAGTTTCCTCCCCAGCATGGCAATATGAAAAGCAGAAAAGGCCTTGGCTCTGTGTAAGCCCTGCTCAGCAATAACAAAAACCTCTATATTATCAACCCTGTGGTCAAAACACAGCCACCTACCAGCCACTGTGAAGATAATTAACTCTACCCCAGCCAAAACCAGCATATTTGTACCAGGCTAAGAACAGAAACAAATTAAATCTGAAAATTATAATGAAACAGACTGCTTTTGCCCAAAGTTTATTGAATAACCTCATGCAACACACGAGTAACAATTATAATTAGTTTTCACAATATTTCTTAACATTTTTGACATGGAGAATTTTCAGACTTGGTTTTATGGTCTGCAGCTGAATTTTCTCCCTCGCTCTCAGGACTTAGATGTGCTCAAAGGCTGTCTCATTAATTTTGAACGAAAAAACCCAAAACAAACAGCTGTTATTTACTGGCTTTAAGGCCATTTGCATGGCACAGTTTGCATTCCAAAGCCCACAGAAATAGGTAGCTTCATCTGTTCTTGGAATAGTCAGTAGAACATGCTACTTGATGAAACCTTATTTGGGCACTGAATGGGAAAGTGCTCATGTGTTTAGGCAAAAAAGCATGTAAGCACTTGGACCTGCTGTAAAACAGTGTGGGTTGTCATGTGTGTATTGGGTTTATGTGGCAAGGTCTAGCTAGTGGGGGGCCAGTGGTGTGGTTTTTCTGAGAAGGTGCTAAAGCTTCCCCTGCATCCAATGAAGACAATGTCAGTCGGCTCCAAGTTGGACATGCCACTGGCCAGGAATGAGCCCTTCAATGACAGCATAATGCATCTGTGATGACGTATTTAAGAAGGAAAATAAAGTTATTGTGTGAAAGCAATAACGAGAGAAGAGATGAGTGAGAAAGCAGAAACAGCTCTGCAGGCAACAAGGTCACTGAAGAAGGAGGAGGATTTGGTGCTCCAGGTGCCAGGGCTGAGGTTCCCCTGCAGTCTGTGATGAAGACCATGGTGAGGGAGCTGTGCCCCTGCAGCCCATGGAGGTCCACAGTGGAGCAGGTATCCACCCTGAAGAGCTGGTGGATGTCTGAAGGAGGCTGTGACCCCATGGGAAGCCCATGCTGGAGCAGGATCCTGGCAGGACCTGTGGCTCTGGGGAGAGAGGTTCCCACACTGGGGCAGGTTTGCTGGCAGGACTTGTGACCTTGTGGTGAACCTATGCTGGAGCTGCCTGTTCCCAAAGGACTGCACCCCATGGAAGGGAGCCATGCTGGAACAGTTTGTGAATAGCTATAACCTGTGGGAAGGACCCTGCACTGGAGCAAGGGAAGAGTGTGAGAACTCCTTCCCTTGAGAGGGAAACAGAGGCAGAAAAAACACGTGATGAACTGACTGCAACCCCCCCTTTCCTGTCCCCCTGAAGCACTGAGGGAAGGAGGTGGATAATCAGGGATAAAGTTCAGCCAGAAAGGAGGGAGGGGTTGGGGAAAGGTGTTTTTAAGATTTGGGTTTACTTCTCTTTATTCTACTATGATTTGACTGGCAAAAATTCAAGTAATTACCCCAAATTGATTCTTTTTTGCTGATGGTTGCAATGGCAGAATGGTCTCTACATGACCTTATCTCAAAGTATGGGCCTTTTATTATAAATTCTCTCCCCTATTCAAGGCAGAAGGGGAATGATAGAGAGGCTTTGGTGGGCACTTGGCATCCAGCGATGGTCATTCCACCACAGTAAGATCTTACTTTAGTGTGAACCTTGCCCTGACCAGTATAAACAGAGCAGGAGGGCCATGGCTCCTTTGGAGAACCAGTAGTCAGTACAAGAGTTTTACAGGGTGTCCTATTTGCCCTCTGGATGAGAAGGTGACTGGCACTTCTTTCTATGTCACTTTTACCTGGAAATAAAAATAAATAGTTTCTGTAGAGTAGTTTAATTTGAAGCTTTTGTGGTTGTACCTGAAAAACACCTTGAAAATTCCTGAGACAGGGGATGCATTTTGCTTTCAGGATAGTAAGATACCTATTGTAACCCTGATTTTAGAAATCAATAGGAAATAGTGGATGACAACACTACTGATGCATTATTCCTCTTTAGATTAAAAAGTGGATGTGAAGTTACTAAATTTTTAATTGCAATCAACTTCACTTGTGGTCCAAAGTATAAACTGAGTATTAGACAATTTAACAATAATATAAAAATCTGTGCTTTGGAAAAGAATAACATGGATACATTATAGGAATCTGAAAAGAAAACCTTTGGGAGAAGAGCTAATGGTAGCAATTATACAATACGTAGCAGGATAAAAGTTCAGCAGCATAAATATTGATGGCAATTAGCTAAGAATTAAATGCACATTTAAAAAGGTAAGTGCTCTACGAGAAGTGAATGCTTCAGCAGAAATCTTGTTTGGAAAATGCAGTAGGAGATTATTTCACAACATTGTGCTGTATCATAAACACACCACTACTAGAGGTTTTTGATTAAGTGGAAGAGATGAGATTTGTTTCTCTGAAACTTAAAAGCCTCACACAAGCATACAAAATGAGAAGCAGCTTAGAGTTAGACTGCAGCAAAGGAGACTTGGTTTTATTCCTATAACGAGGTTACAGTAAGTCACCCCAAAACTTACTGCATCCCCAGCTGATAACAATTGTGTCTTGTCTCAATTATATATATATAGATGATAGAGATAGAGATAGATAGATAAAGATATCTCCTGTCTAGATATTTTCATGTTAATTTTTGTAACGATTGATATGAGCTGTATTTCAACCAATTAAGTTGCTTCACATGGATATCTGCACACCAATGCTGCAGTTTCACAGTCAGTTTGGGCAGGCATAAATAGGCTCTTCTGCTGAACCAGCCATTCCACACTCTCCTCTCCCTGGCTGCGCTACTCTATCCCCATAGCACTGCCTCTTCCATTTTGTCACAACTTGCTGTAATTTCAGTCTTCTTCTCTGGGTTGATTGTCTGATTCAGACCAGAATTGTGCAAGCACAGATGAAGGGCAATGCCAAGGTGAGGATGGCCAGACATGAGTGGGGGGTTGATGTTAAGTTCCAGCAGTGATGCCAGCATATTTTGTTTTGGACTGTTTGGGGAACCATGCCATCACTAAGGAGAATTAAGGTGAGACAAAGACTGATCTGTCAAATTCAGGAGACAACAGCTGGTCTAACAAAGCAACAGATGGTTTTCTAAGAAAGAGCAGTTATACTTATTTTATTAACCCACTCCTGAAATAGACAATCTGGGCAGAAAGATGGTAGGAAGATTTATGGGTTGTGGCTATTCTCAGTGAATCATCAACTGCTCCTCTGTATCTTCTGGAAAACGAAAAAAGGTTTCAGTAACTCTAGAAGGGGAAATGTCTTTGTAAATCTGTGTGTTTTTTTATCCTTTAGAACCATGGAAGGTAGACAGATATTAATTCACTGGTGGCAAGAAGAGCTGACAAGGCTCATGGTGCAGAGAGCCCTTGGTAATTTGTCTACTCAAGAAACAGAGAAGAAATTTTGGATGGAGTAACAGAATTGTCCAGGTATTGCTCAAGTTGGCACTTTCTTCATAGCGCCAGTAAGTAGAAAAAGCACAGCTAATATAACAAAAACCAAAATCAATTCCTATTTGGTGGCCCCCATGAAGAGGGGTATCTAGAGCCTAGCCCTCAGACATAAGAGATATGAAAATAGGCTCCTAAATCCTGAGCCGTCACTAAAAATCAGACCACGGCCAAAACTCTTTGTATGGTTGTGGAAGTTACCTTCACAGAGGAAAAGATCATTCAAGAACCTGATGGATCAGGGAAATAGGTATTCATGGCTGAAAATACAGCAAAATAAAATAATAACTTACTTACTGTAACATATGCAATGTATGTTAACTATAAATGAATAAATAAATGAATAGATATTAGCTTATAAATAATGGGCTGCAAAATCTCTGAATTACGTCATTCATACTTTGGAGGAAAACTTTCTTCTAGCTAGTATTTCTAGAATCCCTTACTGTTTTCTCAGGCCCCTGCCTTGAAACACCTTAAATGGTCCTAAAAAAATAAGTGGGACTGTTTCATGTGAAAAAAAAACAACATTATATATGTGTCTGAAGGACTGAAGTTTGAGCAGCCAAATTACTTGATTTGTGGGTGCTCTCAGGCAGCTAGAATTCTTAATGGACAATATTATGCATGAACCCACTGAAGATAAAAATAACACCCACAGCTTTCAAGAGCTGTGTTAGAAATGTGAGCCACCAAATAAATTACCATCTACAGATTTACATAAATGGAAATATGAAAGTATCATTCTTCAGACATTTTGAATGCCACTAGAGCAAGAAATTATTTACTTGAAGCCTAAAATGGGCTGTTGCTGGATTCAGAAAAAACGCTTTGTCCTAGTAGATCAATACCATATAAAGGTCCAGAATCCCAGCACAGTTCTGAAAGTTTACCAAAATGATTTGAAATTAATAACAGTGATATTCAAATACTGCTTCGAGTATTTGTGTTCTAATAAATGTAGTAAAATTGTTGTATTCTGTGATTAATAGGAAAAGCAAAATCAAATACTATTTAAAATTTATAGAAAGACAACTGCAAGCTACCCAAGGTAGCTAACAACAGAAGAAATAGTTCACTTAATGTGGACCTGGATTCTCTCTGAGATTGGTCAAATGTTTTTGATTTTAAAAATATGGGGTTTTGAGAATGGTATTCAATAAACTTGGATACTGTATTATCTCCTGTCAGGAAAGTCTAAGGGATAAAGAAAAAATACTGCTAAAATTATCATCAATTTCACTGAGTAAAGATATTCATTTCTAGTAAATACCCAAACGTTTCTTTTTCCAACAGCAGATCTTCTGGGAATAAGGTCTAAAACTGCAATTCACTCCTCATTATAATTGCTTCATGTCATATGGGTCTTCCAGATGGGAACAGGATGTAGGAAATTTTTTTCAACTTCTTCAGTGTCTTTAGCCCTGTTTCCTACTAGTCTCAACACTGTAACCAACAGGATTATAGAGTAAGGCAAAGGAGTTGAGGCTGTCTGTTTCTGACAGTAAAAGCAGTGGGAGTGGGATATATATATATATATATATAAAAAATGCATGTGGATGATAAACTATTATCAGACTTAGCAGTTTAAATAGTTGTGTGTTAAAAATGAAGCGGAAAGGAAAATAAAAATAGCATGATTAACCAACAAATCAAAGTAATCATTCAAACCAGGAAGACACTGAACTCCAGTCTTGGTGAAGTAGGGAGAAGAATACAATTATGTTAGATAAAACATAAATTAAGTGGCTTCAAGGAAATCTGAAGTGCAAATGTTCAAATCTTACTGAGAGGGCAGGAAAATAGTCTCGCTGATATAAAGGGAAAGATCTAGTCCAAAAAATCCAGCTTTATATTCATCATTGTTTTCATCTGGTTCAAGTTAATGTCACAGAGGCAAGCTTATGTGTAGAAATCTAAAATGAAACCAGGTTTCTGGTTTCTGTTCATATCATGTTGCTACTGCCTGCAGATTTAGATGATGGGTGGCTCTTAGTCACACCCACTCTGCCATATAAGAAAGTTAGGTTACTTAGAGAAACACATAATTTCTCAGGAGCTCAAATTAGTTCTTAATATCTCAGAGAAGGGCTGAAAATATTCCTGGTTCCTCCACAGCACACTAAGCCATCCACCGAGGCACGTCAGACTGCCGACTCAGTGACCTGCAGATGGGCCAAAGACTTTGACTTTACCAAACAGACAACCCAGAATTAGTTCTGCTTAGATTAGCAAGGAGCACAGCACAACTGGCAGACCACTTGCTGCTGAGGACTGGCAAATACATTACATATGTTTCAGGAGGGGTTTCAGAACAGACTAGCTCTTCTCTGCTCTGTCTTGGGAACAGAATGCTTATTATGACTTAGAGGGTAATAGATACTAGATACCATATTAGCTAGTTTAGTTTCATCTGAAAGAAAACTATTTTTTTGAACTTTTGTTACCACTTTGTGAAGCAAGCCAAAAAAACCCCAGAAAATGGAGGTTATTGTGAGGTTTATGTAAAAAATGCACCCTTGATCTCAAGTGAAATGTTCATGCAGAGGCTCACTCTCTGATTATTAACTTGAAGAGAAGTGTCTGGTCAGATTCAGGTTGCTTTTGTGGGCAGCAATGAAAATGGATTTTTGGCATGTTGAAAACATGGAGGGAAAGATCTATCTGAGCTTGTGGAGTTCTCTGCATTTTTTCTTGATCAACTTTTAATTAAGGAATCAATTTTAAACAAGATTGCCAAGGAGTAAGAAGACCAGTCTTTCCTCTTCAATACTACATAAAAAACAGATGAGTTCTTTTCATCCATCTTTACCAGACTTGGCAGATATACACCTGCCCTAAAGCTATCCTTGGCTAGCAATGAAGATGAGGCACTCTCAAAAATCAAGATGAATAAAAGATTAAGAATTTAATGACAGAACAAAGTGAGAACTTAAATCACAATAATTGGTCAGAACTGACTAGTGGAATTGGAATGAATGAAAACACCAAATTGCTAACAAAACAAAAAACAACCCTCAGTCTTTATTGGACACCTATCTTCACAAGAGGTGATGTTGTGATTTGCTAACCATTGATGTTCACTCCTTTAAAAGGTAAATTAAATTTAAAAAGATGTACAAGTTCTTAGTAGATGAACATGATAAATAATGCTGAACTCATTGGTTCTTAGCTTCAGTAAGGTAATATACTTCAGTTGACTGAAGCCTTTTGAAACCTTAAAATACAGCAGTCATAATTTTTGGGGTAGAATTTTAACATACTACATTGTTTTTGTGCTTTTTAAAAAACAAAAACCTTTTAGTCTTTTCTCAGGCTATAAAGCTTGCAAGTTGTAGAGTGCAGTCCTTCTTAGGATTACAAACACAGCTGTACTGTTTGTCACAGAGTGATGCAGACTGCACTGGAACATGGCAGAGCAGAACACCTGCAATACATCAATGATATCATCGCATGGGGCAACACCACAGAATAAGTTTTCAGAAGAAAGAAAAACAGAAAAAAAAAAATAGTCAGAATCCTCAACACCCATTTTTCTCTTAAAGAAAGGAGAAGTGACCTGCACAGGAAGTCCCATTTTTAGGAATAAAATGGTAGTATGGATGTCATCAGATCTCAATGGATACAATCAACAAAATAACAGCTGTCTCTTTACCAACTGGCAAAATAAAATACAAGCTTTCTGAGGTATTGCGGGGTTTCAGAAAATGAACTTTTCAAACTACAGACTGATTGTAAGCCCTCTCTGTCAAATGACCTGGAAGAAGAGCGATTTGAAATGGGGTTTTAAATAATGACAGGCTTTTAAAAAAATTAGCCAGGAAATATTTCATCCAGTAACTATTCAGCCGGTCCAGGAAGTAAAAAAGTATTAAAAATGTGCTCTTCATGTCAGTCAGGGAGAATGGCCCTACCTGGAATCTCTGGCAGAAGGCACCAGGGAAGACTTCGTGTTAGACTTTAGAGTATTGGAGTTCTCTACAAAAGATCTGAGGCCAACTATACTCCAACTGAAAAAGAAAAATTGGCAATGTATGAAAGGGTTTGAGCTGCTTCAGAATTTACTGGTCCTGAAGCACAGCGTGTCCTGACAGCAGAGTGCTTGCTGTTCAAAGGGATAGCTTCTTCTACGCATTTTGCAAGTTGTGAGCTACTGATCATACAGTAGGCTCCTACAGGAAAACCTAGTCACCCAAGAATTCTGGAAATGGTCATGGACTGGCCAAAAGGTAAAGATTTTGAAATATCACCAGAGGAATAGATGATGTGTTTTGAAGAGTCTCCACTGTATAATGAACTGCATATTGCTGCTCAGGTAGAGAACCTGGTTGTAAAAGTGTATTTTACAAGAGTGGGGGCGCTGAAGAACATCACCAGCGGGTGGATCAAGCGTCTAGTATTGAAGTGGCTCAGATAGGTCTGGGCTGGTAACATAAAGATTAATTGGAGGGCCCCATGACACCTCAGGTCATCACGGAAGAGATGCAATATGAATGGGCTCATGATAAAGGATTTAATCATGGACATGGATTCACAGGTTATCCACAAATGTGAAATGTGCATTGCAATCAAGCAAGATAAGCAGTTAAAGCCTCTGATGTGGAGGAGGATGGCTGAAATATCAATGGTGAGGCCTGGAAGATTGATTATATCACACTCCCACAAACCTGCCCAGGCAAGTGCCATATGCTTACAATTGTGGAAGAAAACACCAGATGGCTGGAAACATATTCCACACCCCATGTCACTGCCTGGAATACCATCCTGGGCTTTGGAAAGGATCTCTTATGGCAACACGAGCCATATAACAGTATTCATTTCTGAAACAACCTCATAGACATGTGGGCCAAAGAGCATGGGACTGAGTGGGTATATCACAGATCCTATTGTGTACCAGCCTCTGGGAAAAGCAACTGTTACAATGGTCTGTTAAAGACTACACTGACAACAATGTATGCTTGTGCTGGGATATTCAAATATTAGGATACGCATATAGCAAAAGCTGCCTGGTTAGTTGCCCCACGCAACCAGAACTGGCTTCATTATACAACAATTAAACACACCAGACCACCTCTCCTGCCTCAAAAAACTACTGTGACATGTGGAATTCAAAGTCAATGTATTAGTTTGAAAACAAACCAGTGGGAGATCACAAGTCAGAATTATAATTTAATAAGAAAATTAAAATAAATGCAATAGTACAAGAACAATGACAGAGTCAGGATACAACCTGACACCCTGTTAGTCAGGGTGGTGATAGCATTCTAGATGAAGTGGTCCTGTTGAAGCAGTAATCTTGTAGAAGGGTTTGGTCTTCACCTGAAGGTTCAGCGGTACCTCTTGTCCTCTGGGAATCCAGTTGGCAGGACTGCTTGTACTGTTCCAAACCCCAGATTATATCCAGGAGGGAATGCTTGGCTCCTCCCCCCTGGGCAGAGAATCTCACAATGGGTTGATGTAATTCTGTGAGTCATGAGGTGGGTACTTGATGGCTCATTAACAGAGATAGCTCCATGGAGGGAGTTATCAGGGATGAGTCATGGTAGGAGATAATGAACATTGCCCCACCTGCTTTAACAGCTTGTGAAGATGATAATAGAATACATACTTTTGGTTACATCTTACATTGTAACCAAGGACAGTCATTTTATAAATCATAAACAATGGATATTTTCAAGAAACAGCCCATAGATTTAGAGAATGATGTCTATGTGTGTGTATAAAAGACAGGAAAGGATATCTTGAAAAATGTGAGACCTGAATGTTGATAACACACTAGTGTTCTAGTTGTTTTTAAGCAGTGTTTCCACTAAGTCAATGACCTTTCAGCTTTTACCACCATCTAATCAGCAAGCAGCTTCAAAGGCGCAACAATGTGCGGAGAGAGAAAGGCAGGACAGATGACCCCAGCTGACCAAAGGGTTATTCCATACCATGTGGAGTCAAGCTCATTATATAAACTATGGGAAAAACTGGTCATGAATCACTGCTTGAGAACTGTCTGGCCATTGGTGGGCAAGAGGTGAGCAATTGCATTATGCAACAATGTATTCTTTAATCTAGCTATTATTGCAATTTTTTTTTTATTTTTTTCTTTCTGTTTCTGTCTTTAAACCATCTTCATCTCAAACTAAAAATTTCTCCCCAGTCCCATGGAGGGAGAGGATGGAAGAAGCAACTGGCTGGTGTTTAGCTACTTTCTGGGTTAAGCTACAACACCACGGAGCATAAACAATTAAAATGCATGATAATAAAGAGCAGAAAGTACACATAGCATGAGCAACTTGTTTGTGATATTTCTTAATTCCTAGTTTTGAACATTTTTAATTTAGTGCCTGTGCAATTTTTATAAGCTCATCATTACTGCTAAAGTAGCAGTCATGGAATACAGTTGAGACATAGAATATTAGGGCTCAGAAAATAAAAAGAAATGTCACCCAAACAATAGGAATCACAAATGCCTTACCAAGGATTAAAAAACATGCTTTGTGATATCATTCTTCATGCTTCACAACACAAATCCTTACAGTGATTGCCTGGGGTTAGGAAGAGATGTCCCTTTCATTACAGGGATCTCATATCCAATTCTGAATTCTTCAGCATCACAACACCACTGTGTCCGGCCATTAGTCTGATTCAGCATGTCAGCTTCTGTGTTTCCTGCCTCTGTGCCATTTATCCAAGGCAGAAACTCTGCTTTATTACCTAGTGATAAGAAAACTCTTAACTCTAATAGCTGTGCCTTAGGGGAAACCAGCCATGAAAGAGCATTCCAACTCTTAATTAGTAACATATGCAATTTCCCTTCCAGGCCTCTAAGCAGAGGATTGGGCAGGTATGTAAAGGTGTTATGATAAGAGAAACACATACTGCATATTAGGAAATTATGCAGGAACAAGACATGAAAACTCAGATAGAACTGGAGCGTTATTACAGAATATACTGAAAGAAATAATCTGTACAATTATAAAAGTTCTGTTTGGGAGATAACAAGGTAAAAGAAGAAATCCAGATGTCACAATATAAAAGACAAGCAAACAAACAAATGGAGATCTAAGTTTATTGAATCAACAGTACAGAGAGATCAATAAAGGTTTGCCAGAGCCAACCTCCAGAGAAGCAAGGTCAGTTATTATAAGAAACTAGCTCTTTCACTCAAATAACTGAAATATTTTGTGCTGTATTTTTAGCATGGGTAGATGATGAAGACTTATCTTGAAATATGAAAAAATGTTATAAAAATAGAACAATTTTAGTCTCTAAAATGTCACTGATAACTTAAAAACAAATTTGACTCCAAAGTTAAGTTATTTTTCAAACTAGTATTCTTACTATGTTCAAAATCTTCACAAGGTTTGGTGAAATCTTCAGAAACAGTAGTTGAAATGACAATGTTTCTGACACAGAAATGTTTTAGCATTTTGAAGAGCCATATAATCTTCTACAAGATACACTAGCCCAGTTTCACAGGCACAATTGGCAGATATTCCTGTCTGTTCCCTGTTCCGCTGTTCTGCATGGGTGCAAAAAGACAGATGAATCACCCTTTACAGTACTTAGCTCAAAGTATGTCTCTTCCTACACATTTTTGATATCTAAACCTGTTTTGTATTCCTCTCTGCTGCTTGTCATCTAAAAGATATACTACTAGGTTTTAGATGCAAATTTCAAACTTTAGGTAAACTCTGAGATTCTTGCCCCTTGAGTTTCACAGATTGGATATGGTTTGGAGCCTCTCTTTCTTTTCCCTGGCACTACGTCATGTCTATCTACCCTAGATCCAAAACCGGTAAATTTTCTGAATACAGATAGTCCCTTATGACCATCCATTCAAGAGCTGAGTCCAGCTCAGCCATCTTTCTGTGTGTGTTTTCTTAAAAGGCAGCTGGTAATCCCAATCACGCTCTAATTATGTGACAGATCTACTTCATGCAAGATCTTGTTCAATTTTACAGTTCAAACCCCAAGAAACTTATCGTATTTGTCTAGCCACAAAAGGAGGAAAAAATCTCTGTTATGTGACACAGGTTTTGCTAGTGCCTGGTAAGATTTTGGCTTTCCCCCAAAAAAGGATTCAAGGGTCATGTATTGCACATTTTTTACTTGTGCTAGTGGATATTGGTTACTAATATAAGTTTTCAAATAGTTCATACCTCTCTATAGGAAACATCGGCAAATACATACCAAAAGAGTAGTTCTGTGCAGCTACATAAAAAACATATTTTAATATGAGTGGAGTTTTGCCTTCTTAAGATGACTCTCTTCTCTGCAGAAAACTTTAATAAAATTACGCATTTTTCTTTTACGAGAACATGTAAGAGGTTAATTTTTCATACTGATTAGCACCTACAGTCTAGAAATCAGGACACTTCCTGTTGGAAAGGCAAAATCACTAGCAAATCATAAAAAATTATCTTCCTTCCCAGCATGAAGTGAGTTGCAAAAAATGAAACTGTTGCTGTCATAGTTACCGTTATGGGAGGGTGGCTGTGTAAAAGATTAGAAAAGAGTTTGATCATACTTTTGATTTTCAATTTATCTTAGGCCTCTTAACCTTCTGTAACACATTGTGCTTGAGGATTAAAACCATTAGTCTAATAACTATAATTAGTCATAATTATCCTAATAGGGGATATTAGTTAATGAAATCTCATTTCAGCGTTCTTAATAGATTTAATTAATACAATATTTATATCAGCTTGAAAAACAGAGCCATTTTGCAATGCACCTAATTCTTTATGACTTACCAAGAAGTATTAATTTAATGGAAGTTGCCAAAATACAATCAAAGGTGAACTCGCAATGTGCCATGAATTTACGTTGCACCAATCACAGTAATAGCAAGATTTTTACACCTCTTCCCCTTACTTTTTCTGAAAAGAATTTTTAAACATCCCTGCCTGGTATTTTTGTAATGGTTTGTCTTTCTTCCAAATGTCTTGGTTTTATTCAAATTCAAGTGAAAGAAAATTCAAATGTTATTCAGTCACTAATGTAGTTTCCTCACCTATGGCCCCTCTTTCCCTTTCTGGGAGATGGCCAATAAAGCCAAACAAGACAAAAAATTTCCAATAACAGGAATAGATCACAATGTGGAAAGGATCCCTATATGACTGTTGCCTCTCAGCAGCTCTGGACTCAGGGAATTCATGCTTACATTTATAAAATACACACTTAAAGCAAACCAGCACATGTTGAATTTTGCTGCCATAGCTCAGGGCCTCAAGCACTGCAAAGAAATCTGCTTTAGATTTACAGAAATATCCTTACCTGTGAACAGAAGCAGCTCTAACTTTGGGGAAAGCAAGGAAGGCCCATTCTCAGCTATAATAATCAGTAAAATCCCATTCGCCATCTGTGCTAACCGTGATGATGCCCAACCATAGTAGCACCAGCCTGTCACCACAGCATATTGGAAGGGTATCTTACCTGTGTATCTGCCCTCAGGTGCATATCACCAGCAGCCAAAAGGCCATAGAGTTCTATGTTTAAGAATATTCAGATGAAAGAAGACAAAAGTTTAAAAAACATTATAGATTCTCCAAGAAAATTAAATATTTCTGTGAAAAAGAGAAGAATCTCTTCATTGTTTTGAGTAACAGATTGAAGACTCTTGTGAGGTTTGCTTTTTCACTGAGAAAAATTGATAGGAGTCTTTCATCCTTTCAGCTTTACTGCCAAAGAGCCACGGATGCTTAGTCTGCCTGTCCCTGCTGAAAGCAGCAAATGGTCCAGGAACCTGGACCATTCATGTAAAAATTGAAACTGATAGCAGTCTTTTAGGTGAGCAACCAGGGACCCATCATTTTCACTCTTTCCACCATAAAAAATGCTTCCTTAGGAAAAAAAATATATTTCCTACCAGAAATTGATTTTAACTCAAAATTATCAACTACCTCTAAGCTTATAATGCTTGTGCATGAACTCCGTACTAAGTAAATTTCATCTCCAAGTTAAATGTTAGCATACCATCTAGGCACAGAATTTCTAAAACCAAGTAAGCAGGTTAGAAGGCAAATTTTGTTTTCAGCAATGACTTAAATATTTATGATTTGAACACTTTGGAAATTTTAAGTCTAGGGTTTTCAAATATTTCTCATTAGAGATAAAATGTAAAAATGGAAGTTAAAGGATGAAAAAGCAACCACTTTACTGAGAGTTGAGGCTTTTAAACCTTCTACAATGACTGTTATATAGAAAGTGCCACTTTGAGAGTCTGAATTTTCCATGGGAATGGACTGATATGGATTGATAATTTTGATAATTTTGGCTTTGCTTGTGATTTTTTTATATCCTGAGAAAGCTGTTAGAGGGAATCTAGTGAGTTCTTAGTTCCTACTTCTCCCCAGCCACACATTCCCTCCCATTCCCTTCTGCCAGCCTTTGAGGTCCAATGGTTGCATCATTTAGTCAAGTAGGGAGCCAATGTACTGGGACCTGATCATTTAGTGCTTTTTTTCTTTTCTTTTTTTTTTTTTTTTTGATTAGTTTTAAGCAGTGTCAGCTCATTAAGGACATGAGAATAGAACCATGACAGGATGAGAAGTGGGATCTGCACTGGCTACCCCATTTTATGCACGGGAATTAAGATGGGTAGGGGAATGGATTGTAAAGCTACTGAAACTCAGAATAAAATTTCACAACTGGCTTCTTTTTCTATCCTGTTCCTCTGAAAAGTTGCCTGTTCTAAAAACTGAAGGATTTGGACTGTCCAAAGAAGCAGTTTTATCATGATGTAAATCATACTTGTAAAACTTTCTCTTCCATGTCTATGATTTTGTTACCTTGTATGCCTGAAAGCGGGAGAAAAAATGAGGAGTAATGTCTATAAGCCACTTTTGCCTTATCTTTCCTAAGCAATGCATGTGTAAAATCAGAGGTGATGTGTAAGTTAACATAAATAGTCGAAAGGCAGCCCATGCTGCTGACATTAACATACCGAAGACCCATAATTTGAATTTTTTTATGTCTTTCAAAATGTTCCCCTGATGAAGGTTAAGCATGATAGTGTTATACATCTCATCCATATGAAAAATTAAAAATTCCAATGGGTTTTCAGCTGAAAGGGTTCTCTGCTATACAGTTTGACTTTTTTTCCAACTACTGAACAAGTAAACATACTTACAAAGAATTCACTAAGGCCTCCTTGAGCTTTCTTCACCTACCACAAATCTAGCAACAACGTTCACAAAGGAACTATGCTAGTTACCCTCCAGAGATTCAGGAAAAAATGAAGTTTGTCTGGAATGCTTATTTCTTGGGGTTTCTTACTTACATCAAGCTTATTGTTGAAATTTACCCAATAGAGAAAGCAGTCTCCAAGCTAATGTATGTGCAAAGCATTCTAACTCCATTTTTGAGGATTTCAGAGGGACTTCAGAACCATTTAGCTTTGGGCTATCCCTCCATTGGGAAGAGAACCTTGCCCAAAGAGAAGCTTTACAGTAATTATCATCATCCTGGAATTCTACAAACAATGCACATGATAATGAATAATGGTTTAAAATATCACCCTAATCATTATTAATTCCTTTGGTATTTATGGTAATAATGGTAATTGTGATGAACTCATTTTGCATTAATGTGAGTGCTTGTCGAACTCCACATTAATTTGTAACACTATATTGAAGTGTTATTCAAGAAGGATATTACACAATTTATTTTTTAAATGTTTGCAAACTCTTTAAAATCAAAGACCTTCTGAAAAAAGCACTTTTTTTCAGCTGAAGAAATTGTTTTTGTTTTGTTAAATCCATAGTTTCTGCCGAGATTTTACAGTGATGAAAACTGACAAGGTTGAAGGGAATAAGGTGAGGCTTATGTCACAGGGAATACATACATAGAGAGAAGAAAAATCTTGTACTTTTCAAAGGCATTTGCTTAAATAATTTTTGCTTTCATTTTACACCTAGTGACAACTGCCAGATTTATGCCACTGGAAATTAAAAATTATAAGTTTATTCAGTATATAAAGAATGATGGCTTCTGCTATTGTTGACTGCATCTGATTGAAAGGTTGATTTATAATGAGACTTGGCTGATTCAGTTTGCATATCTGTTCCAGTGTACCATCATAACTGCGGTATCTTTACTAATGATTGGAGTGTTGCAGATGTCTTAGACCACTATATTCACAGTATGTCAGTTTTTCTTAAATTAATAATTTAAACTGTAATCCTTCAAACTCTCGAAGTTAGCTACCTATGGGGTTTATTTTTCCACTTGAACTGCCTGCTGCACTTAGGCCTGAGCATCCTCCACGTGGGTGAAGGGTCAAATCTAAAGTAGATATGTGATTTGTTCTGCATTTTTCAAAGCTTCTTTCAAAATCTTAGCAGGTGTTGAGATTTACTTTTCACACACCATAAGCACAGGACTATTGCTCCATATTATTTCCTCCGGCAGCAAGGCTGATATAAGTGGCCTCTGAATCCTGCCACCCCTTCTCCCTTAAGAACTACACGGCGAATTCATATTATTTAAAGCTCCTCCTTTATTTTTGCAGTGTTATTGTCAGTGCAGCTGACAAGAAATCACAGGGGGTGGAAATCATTGACAAGGGGAGAAAAAGCTGCTTAAGTCAACTTTGCTTCCCAGGGAAAATGGAATGACTGACCTTAGGTTTCTGTACTAGCAACATTCACTAAGGGCTTAA
Organism: Myiagra hebetior; assembly: GCA_013397015.1. NCBI lineage: Eukaryota > Metazoa > Chordata > Aves > Passeriformes > Monarchidae > Myiagra > Myiagra hebetior. The sequence goes on from VWZQ01003630.1 coordinate 2,546,621, forward strand.
ACTAAATGTCACTTAAGTAGTGCACTGGCTGCTGTTCACAGGTGTTTGTGCCCTGCCAAGGAAAAACTGGTAAGAATTCATTCAGATTCAAGAGCAATGTCACTACTTTCACCACCTTTTCATTTTCACATTTTGTAAACACTGGAGTTTGTGAATGTTTTTATGCTAAAATACACATGAAAATCAATGAGCAAAATCAAATGAGCTTTGTTAAGCTCAAACTCTCTGTTATTCTAGACAGGACACAGCTGGAAATCCTCTGAGCTTTGCTGGTTATTCCTCTGGAATAAAGAATGAGTAACCCCTTCACTCTCACGGATATTGCTATGTGCCTCTGATTCCTGGATACTAGCTTCTCTCCTCTGAGCAACAGGCAGATCCCAATGCAGCCTAGATGCTGCCAGCATCACACTGCTGCAAAAGGTACCTTTATGCTCCCTTTTGTCCCCAAACCTTTCTTCATACACTGCTTACTTCACTGGCAGCTGAGGATACCTGTCACATTAATGGAATTGTGTAAGAAAAAGCAGATGTGAGATGTAGGAGAAAAAAAATGAGATGGAAGATTTCCTGTGAAAAGATAGATTCCTTCATATTTTTCAGGTGTTCAGTGGTACTAGAATGTTTCCCTGTAAAGGAAACCTTTGCTTTGACCCGTAAGTATATACTTTAAAAAAAGACAAAAGCAAAAAACAACAAAAAAATCTTTTACCCGAGTTAGACAGCTGTCCAGAAACAGACATACAAAAACACTCTCACAAAAGTGAAAGTGAGCGAAACATGGTAGGCATTTCTCAAAGGACAGCTCTTCTGTATTGTACATTTTCCTACATGTTTATGTGTCCAGCTCTACAGCAAAAGTTTCAGGAGGAAAGAAACTTTCCACAAGGTACTGGATAAAAGTGGTTTGCAATCTCTGATGTTGTTGATCATCACATCTGCCAAAATGGCAAATGACTACATTTTACAGAAACTGAGCACACATCCCTTTGTTCATTTTTTTGATACTGGGAAGAAGTCAAAAGATTCCTGATCTCGATATCCTCAACATCTGCGGACATTTCCAAAATACCAAGTGAATTTCTCAGAATAAATTCATTTAACAAAAATGAGTTGAGAATGTACTTTTTAATAGCTTTATAAATTGTATATATGGTATGAAGTTATATATAGGTGTATAAAACTATTCTATTTCATACAAATACACGCAAAAACCATGGTAAAAAAATGGCTAAGGAGAGAACAAAACTGACTGCAAAAGCAGGAAATTATATATAAATAAAAAGAAGCTCAAAACCTCAATTAATAAAAGTAGCAGGTTTTTTAGAACTTTCTAAATTTGTGCTTTTTCTAGAAATATATGATCTTATTCTAACTCTCAGGAAAAGAAAAATATCTTTAGCTTAAATTCTAATCCAAACATTGAATATACAGTGAGAAAAGTTAACACCTAAAAATGGAAGACAAAAAATGCTAGTTGCTAGTATTTTGGTAAATTCTCTGTCTTATAACATAGCCTTCTAAAGTGAATATGATTATTGCTGCTTGTTTCATGCAAGATGGTCTCTTTCCCAAACACTAGTGAGATTTTTGATTCCCATATTCCTTTCACACTTCCCGACCACTGCTTCGGTTGGTGTTATCTCTGTATTAACTTCATTTCTATCAGTTTTTTTATTCTTCGTGTTGTTTGATAAACTTACATTTCAGTATCTTTTGCATTTGTATTGCCACTTTTTGTTTGTAAATAAAATGGATTTTACAGTACCTTGCATTTTAATTTAAAACACCATGAGAGCTATCAAACTTTAAAAATTTGCTTTGAAAGTATGTTGAAATTAGCATTTGTATTTCCCACTTCACTGTGCTGGTAATAATCAGTGGAACGAAATGTTAAACCACAGAAATTCATCTTTTATGGCTGGATAATCCCATCAAGAGGGAACAAGAATAGGCCGTTCTCTTCTTTAATAGGCTTTGAGATGCATCTGTCTTACAATAGACATCAAACCCCATCAGTCATATTAAAAATTATTTATATTGTCATGATTTAGTTACTTGAAATAAGACTTATAAAGACCAAGAACTTACTTATTGTTTTTGCTCTTTAAATTTACAACCTTTTACTCAAAGGGCTGCATAGGAATACAATTTTAATATAAGAAATGCAAAGAAAAATTTGAATCCATTGTTTTCATTGGATCATATTAACACTATAACCATAAGATTAGAAGAAAAGTAGTAGAGATAATCCTGTAAAATAAAAGTTATAAAGTAGTGCAAAGAGGTCTAAATTATTTACATTTTCCTAAACCAAAGCACAGGGGGGAGTTTAAGGCCATATAACTACAATGAACTGACTTTCTAAAAGAGCACACTATCTGTCCCTGACTGGTATTTGTCTCTATGCGAAGCATTGTCATCCCAGAATTACAGTCTTTTAAATGTTTGTATAAAGTTACCATTATACTCTAGCATCTTTAGAACAATTATACCAATGCATATTGATTACTGCACTAGATCCCATCTGTGAAATGAGGGCTTGATATAGTGCCATCAGTGAAGTCAGAGGTCAGACATGCACCTTCTCTGGCGTATTTTAATATATAAAATTAGAGAATGAAATTAAAAAGTCAAATGACAGGGACAGAGGGTAGAAACAAGACTTTTACATGAACAGAAAATACATGGGGGAGTGAAACTTGCATGAAGGGGTATTGACTGACCCCACTCAGCTCCTTACTGAAATCTGTCACCACATTAGACTAAGCTACAGAAGGGATGAAATTCTTCAGGATGATCTGCCCAATGCACCTGTTGATTCAAGACCAAAATGAGTGATTTTTCATATGCAGTTTTAAATGCTGTAGCTGGCTTATGATCCTAGCAGAGCATACAGGTATAAAGAATTATGAAGGAACATGGCAAAAGATTTGGCATTAAAGTTCATAGCCTTCCAAACCTGGGCTTTGAGGTGGCAATTTTTATCTACAGAGAGGGAAAAGGGATTGTTTTCTCAGAAAGGCCATAGCCTACATTGTAATTACCCACACAGTTAGCCGTGTACCCACCCCCAACTTCAGCAACTCTGCCAGCTGTTGAAGAATTGGCAGTGAATATCCCTGTTGATCCAGGACAAGCAGGGGTCACCTGAGGATTTGGCCATGTCCTCCTGGGTGCAACAGAAAACAGATTGGTGGCAGCACAGGGTTGTGCAGCAGTAAATCTGCTTCTGTTTGTCTGCATTTTCCTCTTCCTCATATGTTCCCAAATATTTTATTGCACATGCCAGCAGAGCTTGTTTAGGGATCCTCCAAATCCAGTTTTTCTGATAAATTCTTTTGTGAACCTATTACAACAGATGACTAGGTTAGATATGAGTCCTTTCATGCAAAGGTCTCCTTGATTATGCACATCTTAAATATTTGTTATAAAATATTAGCAAATATTACATCTGATGCCAAGTTCTCTGCGACACTTTATTGCTGGTGTTCAAGAGAAATACTGCTTTAGTTGAAATCAAATGGAAATGTACTTGATACCTGTAATTTACTTGAAAAACAAAAAAAAATCAACATTTTTCTCCAAAATAGACTGATCCACTTCCAGTTTGAGCAGGGTGTTTTCAGATTTTTTGATTTTTTGTCTCTGAAATGCAAGGAAACACAGTATGTAAAAGCCATCAGTATCTTCCTTGGAGATTTTGCTATGCTTCAGGTACAAAAGACTGAATACTTTAAAAATGAAATAATTCATCACTTTGTAAGGACCAGTCAACAACACAAAGTGGAGACTATGCCTGCAGGAAACTATTTTAGAGTAAATGTCAAAGCCAAAGTATGAAATTAAGCAATATATATTTTAGGAGAGAATCTACATAAAATTTTTAAATATAAGTGGCCAGCTAAGAACTCAGTGTGAGGGCCATTTCTAATACTGAATTCATGACTCTAAAAGATATATCATTTTATATATTTTGATTAGGTTAAAATATAGTGTAAGAGGGATATCTTTTTTGAAAACATGAGTAACTGCACATGGCATATGAGAGGCCAGGAGGTTATACCTGACATGTCAGCTCGATTAATACCACTGAGATGTATGCACAATCAGCTAAAGGACTTTTTAAAAATTGCTAGTAATTTGTTTGATAACTTGCCTGAGTTCCCTAAGAAAGATTAATTCATTTGAAGGGAAGTATCCATTTCCTTCTTCCCAGAAAATTAGATCCTTTTCAAAAAAACTAATTTAGAAGAACACAATTATTTCTCAAAGTAAAATAATTATATTACAAAATTATTTTTCCTTATGTGCTTTGTAAATTTAGTAATACTTAGCTAGAAGCAGATTTTTTAAGAAACCAAAAGCTTTTTTTGCCTACATTAAAAAAATCTATTTAAGATCACAGCTACTGCCTTAGTGCAGAAGCAAATCAAAGACAGTTACTTACATGAGAAGCCATAGTTTCTACCAGTATCAACTATCTTCCTAACTAATACAATACATTCATATTGAAAAGTTTTTGTGGGTTTTTTTTCGAAAGTTACTATTCCTTTATTCTAGGATCTCTTTGCTGTAGCTTACTGCACTTGGCTGTTACCGTCAAGGGACCTGGCTATCCTATAAGAGAAAACTGCACACCTTGTGAGCTTTTCCATGCATCAATATTCTATTGGCTCAGAAATTAAACATGACACTGGATTTCTGTTTCTGAAACTCCTTCGCCTTCTTTGACCAACGTAAATGTGACTAGTAAATAAACACATGGAAAATTTATTTATTAGAGGTGTCACTGTTGTGTGGGTTTGAGTCATAATATAAAGTTCTAATATTTCTAATAAAAAATAACTGGAAAACATTTGTTGTATTCAATTTAGCATTTTGGAGTGTGTTGCAACTGCTGATAGTGGTTTAAATTGACTTCCAGTTAATGACATTAGAAAACTACTTAATTCTGATTACAAAATGAGAGGCTTTACAGTCTAATGAATTTTTAATAAAGCTTCTGTGTATCATTGTATGGGCCTGCTCCTTAGCGCATGAGATGGAGATAACATTCCTCATATTCCATTTGTTTCCCAATTTCAGGGAAATTATAATAAATCATCTGAATATTTGCAGTTCCACCTTACCCTCCTAAGCATAATCTCTCTCGAACACACAGGACAAAATTCTTTCCTTAGTTAGGCCTTTACTTTTGAAAAATTGATGCTTGACAGCTTGATTTTTCTTCAGAAAAAACATATTCATTTCTTAAATCATACATACAAAATGCCACAAAGTACCAACCATGTAGAGTGGGCTCAGATATCTCGACATTATCTGCCTTAGTTTGTTTTAGTTGACTCAATTATTTGCATTATCAATAAAAAGAGACAAAATATTGCAGAGAGCAATTATCTGTTGAGTATGCTTTATCTGTACATCTGTCATATACTACACCTAATTCTCTGTTCAAGTTTTGAATGGCACTAAATAAAGCAGGGTATCTACTTCTAGATATTGAAAGTAGCAGGGATGAGATGTTATATGTAAAAAAATGCAGATCATAAATCTTCATAACTTCTCCTTACTCAGGCACCCACGGTGAAACCAGGCACAATATGATGTTTGGGATATGTGGGACTTTTTAGAAGAGTAGAGGAAAGGGTAGTTTGTATTCCATTGAATTATTTCTCCCATGCCTGTTTCAGAAGGTAAATACTGGGACTGCAATTGCCAAGAGCGCTGGTAGTCACAAATGTTGAAGTACAAAATTGCACCTCAATGACATTGATCTGTGGGAGATGTTTATTTATTACCTGATCCCATTGTTGTTTGTGTTATAACCACAAGAAAACCATAAGATCTGCTTATTATTTACTTAAAGAGGATAAAGTCATACAAAGGGGTGGTTTTGACCTTGCTTGATGAGTACTGGACCCTTGCATTACTATTCCAAAACCATTTTAGATCTGAATGTACTCAATGAGCAGCAAAGAAAAGAAGTTTAAGGGGACATCATTATAGCTGGTGTTTCTTCCCTCCTTTTCCTATCTTGCCCTATGAAGTTCTTGTCTTATATGTGTTTCAAGATGCTGACTATGTTTGTGGAATCTGTTTTTGGATGCTTAGAGATTTCAGTTTCATGTTATGGTATTATTTTGCAAGCACTTCTTTTTCATGTTAACGTTGTTCTAATAAAAATTTCTTATGTGTTATAGAATGATGAGAAATTTCTTTTCCTGCAGTTGAGAGAATATAATAGGAGAACACAGTAGCTGAAGGCTAAGGTTTTCTCTGTGCCTGCTATAAAGGAGTTTAGAATAATTTAAAATTACTTAAGTAACTATTAGAAAAAGGGCATTAGAGAGGGGATGAAAAGACACAGAGGATGTTTTAGGAAGAAAACAAGAAAAATAGGGAAAGGCTTTCCCAGTGATTGAGATGAGGACTCCCCAGGACCAAGAAATGGAAGTCAAGAGTTATTCAGAATATGTACAACAGAAAATGCAGAAGAAGGTTATTGCATAACTGAAAATGAGGACCCATCCCTGGAGCAAGAATTGAGAGAAAGGTGCAACAAGGCAGTGTTGCAGTTACAAAATTTCATATACTAGAAAGTAAAGATTGAAGATTTAAATTTCACTGTTTATGTTCCTGCTTATATTATACAGTGTTCCTTTCAAATACCTCTTAAAACCTAGTTTTAGACCTGGGTCTGGAAATCTATCAAGTTGTGTCCCAAGATCGGTTAGCATGCATCATTAATTCTGGCTGCTAGGGTTACATCTCCAGTGAAGAAGTAACAGGGCGCTCTATGCCTAGGAACCATGCTGGAGAAGACAAGACCCAAATGACTTCCAAAAGCCACTGATCACAGTGTTGAAATCAGGACTCAAAGCCACGGAGTATCCTTATGGCTCAGATGAAGCCAACTGACCAGTCCTGGTGTCAAACTCATAGCAACTGAATGGAGTACTTAGTGCAAAAACAAGCATGGAAAAATCCCTCTCTTCTGTCTTTTCTGTCGAGTAACAGTATCATTCAATCTTTCTGGAGACACCAGCTCTAAAAATTTAGTCAAGCAGCTTGAGGAATGTCTTTTATGTCTTCCCCACCCCACAAAGGAGGAGGACAAAAATGACAACAGAAAGATTTTAAGTAAAAAACATTTAAAAAATCCAACCTTTTTGAACGGAACATTATTTAGGCTCGTTAGGAGGCATCAGGTACTTGTTGTTTGCTTCTAGAAGTCCAAAAAGAGATGCTATGTTCTCTTACTATCCAAACTGGAGTTCAGCCAAATATGTGATCAGTGGTTGGTGTTGCTCAACTTGAATCTGAACCTGGCGAGCCTGCTGCACTTCATAGCAAAACTTGTATAAAGACAGAATATATTTTATTCCAGGACTGATACACTTGATAAAAAACTGTAACATTTCATTGCATGCTAGTAGTTCAGATTTGGAACAGAAATATCAAACTTCTCAGAAGAAAATCTGATAAATAGACTTCAAGAACAAAAGATCTGAATTAAATGTGAACTTGCTAATAAGAACTAATGCGAAAATAAGACAATAGTAGACTAGTACAAATAAGCAGTAAAATGGTTAGATCTTGTGCAATCTGGAGAGATTTTTCACTCCTCTGGGAAAAAATTATAACATGTATTTCCATGGAAGTCTATGGTTTTCAATGTCCAGTGAGTGATGAAATTTAGTTCCCAGGCTTCTCTTTTGAATTTATTCTTTAGATATTCCTTTAGACATCCTGGACTGAGAGGTCAACTATGAACTATTTCTTGTGAAAGATGTTCTTCCAGCTGTAACTGGGTGTCACTATTTATTATGTGGTTTCATTGTGTTTGATAGAGTTCATCCATTTAGTTTCTAGAAAAGCTTTTAATTAACTGGATATGATAGATTGTATTTTGGAAAGTGAGTATGTAGGATCATGGATTTTCATACTCCAGCTTCTTCACGGTGTTTGCTGATGCTCAAGAAGATTATTTTTTTCTGCTGATGAGCTGAAGAATAATGGAACTGGGAAATTATAAGTTGTAGTTGAAATTGTTTTCCATGTAGGTTTCAGTGCACCATTACAACAAGGTCATTGTAGCCTTGAATTTAAGAGGAGAAATTTATGTTGCAAAACCACACAATCCACTGTATCACTCTAATTTGTTTTGAGGCATAGTTGCTGTAAAGACTGGTATTAGATTGCTACAGTGAACACTAACAGAAAAAAAAAATTCAAAATTTAGGAGAAATTCTTTATTTGCTGGTAAAAGCATCAGAAATTTCATGAAAACAGAACTTTGCTATCTGAGATGTGGTGATCCAAAGACAACAGTTTTGGTCTTTGGTGTTTAAGATCACGATAACATGAGCTTTCTTGACTTCTGTCATATAAAGTTGTATCTCTGGAATTTTAGTTTTCTTACTTGTATTCAGAAACTGCACAGGAATTGCAATAAGTCCTATCTATTTTATAACTAATGTTCAGATTTCTTCCTGGAGTGTCACCCATTTTTCCTTTTAATGTACTTCCAGAAAAAAAAAGTTATGTGCTGCTTATGGTGACTGCGTGCACTAAATGCAGTATTTTAATGGATGTTGCAACAGTGCTAGAATTTTTTTTAAACAAAATTTATACTTTCAGATTAAAACTAATGGCTAGTTGTGCACTCAGCATATGGTTTTCACAAAGTGCTGACAAAACTCTCCTCCCACTAAAGGAAATGGGAGTGTTTCTGCAGACTTCAGCAGAAGCACACTAAGACAAAGAGGACTACAGCAGTAACTAAGGTGCTATCCTTCTTAACAGATGAGACACAGTGATATGACAAAGAAAACCCGTTCTGCAGAATTACTGTACAAATTAGGCTTGTGCTTAGGGCTTATAAAAATAATGCTCTCAGTGGGTGATTTAGCGCAGGTGAAGTCAAGGTGGTGATATAAGCAGGGCTGAAACCTCTCTGCATGAAAGGCATGAGCACAGTCCAAATTTTTTACTCACCTGACAGCTGCTCCATGTCGTAGAACAGTGATGTCATTTTTTTCTCTTGTAGCTGTAAGTAAAAATTAGAATACCAGAAAAAACAAGTGCTGTTATTGCTGCCAGTGTGGTTGTAAGGATTGTCAGAAAAGAAGAGAGGAAGTAAAACTGCATGTAGACATCAAAATCTGCACCAACATTCCACAATAAACACCAAGATATGGTTGTACAGAAATACAGGCTTACGAGAGATGCACTGCTTTAGCATAAAAAGTCTATTTGCTTTTCTCTACCCTATGAAAAACAGAAAATAATTTAGTAAGTCTACACCAAGAGCTCTCATCCTTTTATCTGACTTTTCTAGAAATCTGTGGAGCTACTCAATACCAAACTAAAAAAACCTAAGTACTGAACAGAAAAAAAAAACATACTCATCTGTAAGAACTGCCTGGACAAGGAGCTGTTGGAGAAGTCAGTCCATGGTCCATGCTCACTGCACTCCTTGTCCTTTTTCTTACAGAAATTAGTGCTGCTGCTTCTCCTTTTTCCCCTCCTTCTGTTCGTCTGCCTTCTTCTTGAGGAAAACCCACCTTCTGTTGGCAGCTACTGTTCCTTTCTCACTTGACTTTAAGAGTCATCTTTTTACTATCAGAGTGCAGAAAAAAACCCAGTGTATTTCTCAGGGTCTGTGTTCCCTTTATAATATGATCTACTATTAATAATACATGGAAAGCTTATTTAAAATATCAACTCATCAACTGGAAAAAGAAAACAGCAGCTTCAAATTGTTCCCCAGCTGAAACTAGGAGTTTAAGTACAGCAATAAACTGCATGAAAATAATTCTCACAAGTCAAAGGGGTTATTCACAAGGCAGAGGCTAATCAGGTCTCAGTACCAAAACAGAGACACTAATTGCCTGATTTTCAGTGTCACTGGACACCTGCACCTCCTACTGAAGTGTACATTGTGGGCAGAGGAACAGGATAATAAGAATGTATAGGGTAGTTTTCTGTTAGGATGTAGAATGCAAGGAAAAATGTAAAACAGCAGAAAATAGTAGCAGAAATAGTTTATCCCCAGTGTAGTCTGTGTTTGCCATTTTAATTCCTGTTTATGAAAATGTAATGTTTAATGTCCAATACTCATTGTTGGTACAGTGGGCTCAGCAAAACAATATTGAAATTAAATCTAAAACCAATGTAATGTCAGCTATAAGTCATACATAAGAAAATGACAAATAACCCAGCTCGGTTTTTGAGAATGCGGTGTGATAAGCTGTATAAAAATTTCCATGGAAACTCAGACAGTTGGCCTTTTAACAAATAATCTGTATGTTGAAATGTCAGCATGTCATTTTTGTTAAATGGACAAATGAATGAAGATTATGTTCAGCTTGTGTACAATAAAATAGAATTGCCTTGAATTCCACAAACAAATTTTTTTTCTGCAAATAATTAATCAGTTTCCTTCTGTACTATAAACTCTAATAATTTTCCAGTCTTTCAATGAAGCAATTGTTCCAAATTTTTTTAATTTCATGTCCTTTTGCAGTGATAGCTATTGAAATATTGGTTTAGTTTAATTAAAAACTGGCTTGTACAATGTTTTTATTACTCATGCAGCAAAGTCTGGTTTAGTTTGTCAGATACTTTTTAAAATAAATATGTTTCAAGGCACATGAAAAGCAATATTCAGTCCAATTGCTGTGAACAATTTTAATGTTTAAAGAATTGTGAAACCACAATATTGAATTAAGCTGTATTAATCTACAGGTACCTAAATGATGTCAAAAGTAGGGTGCCGGAGAATATAGAAGGAAGAAAAAAGTCCCATTTCCAGACATTAAGAACCTCAGCTACTTTTTAAACACTCTCACCTGCTTCCTGGTTTGTGACAATGTATTTTTGCTCTATTGGATGTACTCTATTTTTTTGGATCTACACAAATTATTTTCTTTTGCTAGTGATAATTTTAAGGAACAGAAAAACACTTTAAGCCAGTATATATTATTAAGCATCTTTTGAAATTCTGGAAAAGGAAGAGAAGGGAAAGGAAGGGAAGAAGAAATGGGGAAGAGGAAAGGGGGAAGGCTGAAGAAAAAGAACAGAGATAGTAAAAGTAATTTTACATTCCAATACCATCTAAATATTGATCCTAGCCCACTACATGTAGAATCATTTTACAATTTCACTCAAGATTATATCTGAACAGATATGTTAACAGAACATTTTTTTTTGTATTCGTCAATTTAAAAACCTTAGAGAATTAAGAGACCCTCATATTCTGTCAAATCCACATGCCTGTTAACATTGAAAACTTACAAACAGGGAAACAAACTAAAGATATAAGCAAGAGAGAGCTGTGTTTAATTCACACATTCTGTGAGTGAATTTATAACATTTTTCCAAAATGTTGTAAAATCACATATATCTCATTTTCAAAAAGAATGCTGCTTCTTTTCCCACACAGATAGCTGTGAATGCATCAGAATTGAATGTAGTCTGGCTTTGTCTCTTCTGTGCTGCAGAATTTACTGGAAATTCTCTACATTCTTTTTGCAGCTTCTCTCATGCAAGAGCATAAGATGGCTGCAGAGAAACTATCCAATCCTACACACAAGGTTACAGAATTCTTCTTGATCCATTTATTTACTGTTGGAATTTAGATGGTTTTGGGAGAAGAGAGTAAGAATCTAGTTACAAAGAATTTGAATAAAACACAGATGTCTGTTGAAAGACAAACATATGAAACAACCTTCTGTGTAGATGACCAGAAGGCAACATGATTCTGAATAAAGTACTTATGAGTAAAAATATACATTACTTACAGTTTTCCACATGCAGAGGATAAAATTTTGAAAGAACTGAGGTTTTTCAAAGTTCAAACTCTACTACTGTTGCTCCTAATTAATTTTTTTATTTTTATTCAAACTTACCACTTTAAGGCTAAAACTTCTTTGGAATGATGCCTAATAGCATTTGTTTTCAACAAAAGCATCAGGATATATTAGGAAGCCAAGAAAAACATCTTTTAGTATAAGCATCATAAATAATGCACAAAAAGAGCGGAAGATGAAGTTATCATTCATGGGTTTGGTGGGTTTTATTTTTTAAATGTCTGAAAATTTAGTCAGCTATAAAGCAGAAATATTCGTTTTGGGAGCAAACAATATTATCTATTTCACCCTTGTTACAGCTCTGAAGTGGACATATGTAACCCTTTCTTATGCAAGTAAGCTGAGTAAAGTCTGTTTAAACATGCAGTGCTCATTTGAGTGATAAACTGTAGGGCAGAACTTTCGTGTCTTTGGTGGAAACAGGGTTTGGTGTACTGCAAAAATATTCTCATTAGGGAAAAGAACAGGTTTTCAGAACACTGATACCCACTTAAAATGTTTTTTAAGTTGAAATACAGAACAAAAGATTTATATCCTTTAAAGAGACATTTACATGTTTGGGGGTTTTTATGGTGACAGAACAAACTGTGATTTCATTATCTAAGCTCAAAATCTTCTGCTATTATTTTCCTTCAAAGATTAATTTTTAATTTAATTTTATCACACATGATTAATACACAGCAAGGAATAATTTCCTAATCTCTTTTGAAGAGAACATATTAGAAAAGAAGTTGACTGAAGCCATCCAGAACTGGCTTTATGAGTTAATTGTAGGAGAGACCACTCTAAGGGTTCCAGAGGGACTATTTGGGTTTTGCCTGCTAATAGTGCTGTTATTGTTCTGGGGATCCGACTCTTCAAGGGAATGTGAAAACGAAGCTGAGGGCATCATAGCTTTGATCACTTTTTTTCTCCCCCATCTACATCTCTGGACTGTGGAGGCAGGGAAACCCACTGAATAGAAGGAATGCAGCCTGTAGGAATGGCTTTCCAATCACCTCTGTCACCATTGACAGATTTGGGCATATCACAGGTGGAACATATGGGCAGGACTTGCACTCTACAAACAAAGCAACCTTTGCCCTTTCTCCTTCCCTTACAGTCTATGACCTCCTAATAGTAAAAGTGCATGCTGCAACTCCACCACCATTTTTATTACCAGAAGAAGAAGAAAGCATTTTGGCATACCTATTATTTTAATTAGTGTGTAGCCTTCAGCAAAGCTCTGAGCAGTAAAATTTCATGCATTTACATAAACCCCACAAAAAATTACTGTAAATTAGTATCATGCAATACCTCCATGACCTAAATGTTACATGTATGAAAAAGGTGTTGTAAAGAAGCTCACAGAACTATACAATATGTTCATTGTAACCATTGTAACCAAAGCAGAAAGAGCTACTATTATCACCTTGAACTTATCAATAGAATTGTCTTGACCAGGTTGCTTTGCTGAACAAATAACCTGAGAAATCTTTCAGTTCTAAGGTGTACTCTTTCTTTTAACTGAGATATTGCATGTGATGCTAACACAAAGTGCATCACCATTACCCATCCTGGCCACTTGGACTGTCTTGGCTTACTGGCCAGTAAATCAGGGGCAAATGGCTTTGCAAGGAAATCTCTAAAAAGACTAGGAAAAATCTAACGCAAAAAAATTATTATTGAAATTGATACCTGTTTATTAGATCTGTCAATGACTGATCAGTAGAATTCGTAAATGACTTATTTCCATTTAATAGCTTTACTTCAGTAAAAGCTTCTAAGCAACATAATTTTTCCTCCAGAAAATAGAAGTCTAATACCTAAAGGTTTGCTCTAGCAGAAATCAGGATTTTTTTTCCCCCAGTGGTGGAATGAAAATTTTTCAGATCATGTCTGCATTAAAACTCTAGCAGTTTTAGGAATTCAGGCCAGGAGTCTTGCACCAGATTTATTTGTTTATTTATTTATTTTGTCCCAGAAAGAAAGGAGAAGCAGCTTTCTATTATATATTTCTGCTTATTTAATGAAGAAGGTGCCTGAACAGAAGAACATCCAGTTTCTAATTTATCTGTCTTTAGCAAGGTGGAGTTCAACATAAATTTTCTGCATTTGAGATTTCCCCAAAATGCTTGCCTCTTTGCACCTCAGGGCAGAAGGAAAATGGAAAATTGGAACATTGTTTTCTCAGTGTTTCTTGTGAACGTTGTTCCACCGTGCAGAAGAGACATTTTGGGTTACAGGCAGAAGGACCACAATTTTAACTGAATGATCTGTTTTCTGATACCTGCCCTTGGGGAGCTTTCTGCCATTATTTCAAAAAGTCATAAAGTACTATGTTATGTTACATCATCACAGTATGTAGTACATATTAATTGTTTTATTTCTTAAAAAAACGTCAGCATAGAGGTGCCATTGAGTCTGGCTAATTTAAAAACAAAACAAAAAAAAAAACTGACAAGCCATTCCAAACAACTGAAATGCCCTTTCACTAATTTGTGTACTTGGTTTTTGATGTAAACAGCTAGATGCTTCAGGATGGTTAAGGACTCCTTTGTCTAAATGTTTTGTTCGGCTCTTCAGTAATGGAGAACAGAAATGACGAGAAAAAATATATTATTATCTACTCATTTTACTCACATAAGAAAGACCATGCACTCAGTTAAAGTTTAAACTTAGTTTTTGAAAATCCAGTTTGAGGAAAAAATCAAAGCATGTTGCATGTGACTTCCCAGTAAAATTATTGAGACCTTTGCCCTCAGTATCAACAAAGACAAAATGTCATTGATTTTTTCCTAGGAAGACATCTATAGGTCTGTGTACAAAATGCTGTGAGATGTAGACCTTTTTAGGAGCAGGGTAGACTGGCTGTGAGATTGCCACTATTTTCCTGTGACAAAGATCTAACTGAAATTTGCAAAAAATCCTCTAGATTTCATCAGCAATTAATGTGATATGTCCCTCTTCATCCATACTGCAGATAAGATTGTTTTGTAATAGCTTCAATCTTTATTGTAAGCTTGAATGTAAAAGCCAACTAATATATTTTTTTAACTTAAGTTGATACAAATTATTACTTTTTCCTGCACAGAATACATTACAAATAACTCTAGTCTCTAGGCAAATATTTCTTATATATCCGAAACCGACAGTTTCCTGAAGAAATTTCCATTAATTTTTGTAAGACAATATGTTCTGTACCCTCAACCTAACCTCTTCTTTCCAGTTCGGCTTTGTCAGAAAGAATTATTGACATTCTTGGAGACAGGCAATATTCACAGAATATACAGTAGTGTTTACTTTAAAAAATGAGACTGTTCAATCAAAGAAGGTAGACAGCTAGGACTTTCATCTAAGCCAAAGTCATCTCAATGGGAACTTTCCTGCCGTGCAATGCTCCATATTCTAAATTGTTACCATGCTGTGCCTGTCTTCTTATTTTTAGGTAACAGATGCAGCTCATTGCTTGGAATACAATTTACAGATTTTTATAATAGAGGTATGAATTATTAATCTGCCTTTCAGTTGTAACTTTTTGTGTATTGTAGCTTAGTAAATAACGATAAGCAAGAAATCAACAAGAACACTATTGTGTGTTTCTTAAAATCAAACAGGTACAAGAACAGAGTTAAAAGAGATAGTGCCCAGACAGAGCATAGGCTTAGTGACCACTGTAAATATATGTATTTTCTGTCTCTTAGGAGCAAAGTATTTTACTGGAAAAAATTTAGTCCGAAAACCTTCAATATACCTAGAAGATTCAAAACAATTCAAGCAGTATATAGTGCAATTCTTGTGTAGTGTTTTATTGGTCTGTTCAGCCCGGACAAGAGGAGACTGAGGGGAGGCCTCATTGCAACTACAACTTCCTCATGAGGGAAAGAGGAGGAGCAGGCACTGATCTCTTCTCTGTGGTACCCAGTGACAGGACCCGAGGGAATGGCCTGAAACTGTGGCAGGGGAGGTTTAAGTTGGATATTAGGAAAAGGTTCTTCACCCAGGGGTTGGCACTGGAGCAGGCTTCCCAGGGAAGTGGTCACAGCACCAAGCCTGACAGAGTTCAGTGAGCTTTTGAAGAATGCTCTCAGGCACACTGTGTGACTCTTGGGGATGACACTGGGCAGGGCCAGGTGTTGGACTACACGATCCTTGTGTGTCCCTTCCAACTCAGCTTATTCTGTGATGCAGTGATTTTGAAAAAAAAAAATCATGTCCTTAAAACCATTTGAAGAGATCTGACTGTGAAAGATTTTTAATTCTATAAAGTATGTATATATAAACTAATAATGTCATAATGTATGACAAAGATATATTGCTGGAATTTTTTGGCACCAGAGGCCATTTGCAAAAAAAGGAGATGAAAGAAACAGTCTTCTCAGTGATTTTCTTTCAGCATCTTAGGCCTCACTATTAAATAAACAGTTGAATGTATTTTTTATCTAAAATAATTTTAGCTAATATAGCTTAAGGCTAATATTTACTTTCTGCTCCCTAGCACTTATGACTCCAGAATTCAGCATGGTGCTATTTTGTCATTTGAAATTCATTTTCTCTTTCCATTTAATCTACTCCATTTTCTGTAATGGATAAGGTCAAAATAACAAAGAAAAAATTTTATTGACTTCTCTATGAATGGAAGCAAAGTAATTCTCCCACTATCTTAGCCATTAAGCAGATAATCAGTATTATTTTTTATTTTATAGAATTATTTAAAATGTTTTAATAATTTCTTGGCACATAATATTATAATGTTGTAGTGTTTTTATAGACTATGATATTAATATAGGCTGATGAGCAATGCAACTTTTGTGCAATTAAATGAGCAGACCCTATCTCTAAAGCATGGTTCTCTAACTTTAGTAGACAGCATTTTCATAGAGGGCATGGTCATAATTTTAAAACATTCATCATTGGTCTAAATTATAACTTGCGACCCATGAAGAAATTTTTACTTCTACCGAATGCCTAACACCATATGGGAATCAAAATCATTAAAAAATTAGCAAAATGAAAATTGGTAAATTCAACTGAGTCTTGTTGAAGCCAAATTGTCAATAATTATGGAAAAAAATTATAAACACACAATTTCTATACCAACGACAGACAAGACAATCATGGTGAAAAAGATATGATGATGGAACTATATCAACTATATATTTATAAATTAAGGCTTATAAAATAATGCATATAAAACACTAAATAAAGTGGCACTATAGTCCTTAAAACTTTGTCCATCTTTTTGTCAGTCTTATACTACTGGAAATATTAATGAAAAAAAAAGATAACATTATTTTAATGACCCTGAAAATGTCTGGTATCTAGAGAGTTTCAGCTCATATGTATCCCCATAGCAAATCAATACTTATTCTTAGATTTCTGTCTTCAGGCAAGGACCTTTCAAAGCTGTTTTGCATTTTATTCATTTCACACCAAATGCACCTGGTATTCTTTTCTATTATTTGGGGTTAGAAGTGCTTGAATACTGCTGTAACTTTAGAATTCAGACATGCACGCATGAGTTTGGGTACAAAGTTTGCATACAATTCTTTCAGGATGTGCGCATGAATTTCAGTGCATCAGAAAGGCTCAGAGCAAGGTATGGATTTTCTGCATGATGCTTCCCTACTTTCTCTTGCAAACCTTTACTAGCAAATTTTATACCCTCATTAAGCACTAACAGTAGCAAACTGTGGATATAGAAGGAACTAACTGAATTTAATTATCATGGCAGTAGATACATTGAAATCCTTGAAATCTCTCTCTTCCATAGTTATTTTTTCTCTTGTCAACATTAGCCTAAGGTTTGCTCTCAGGAGAGGATGGTCCAGATTCTTCAAAGATCCGTGAAGATAGCAGCACTCTGCCCTCACTAATATCATTTGGCAGATTGTGCCACATGCTTTGTCATAAAATGGAATTAAGTCTTGGCAGAGCTGCTCATTTCAGCTCTCTGTACTCAAGACTATGTTTTTATAAAAGGAGTCTGCGAACACCGCAGAATCAGAGTCACAGACAGGGTAAGGTTGGAAGGGACCACATTGGGTCACCTGGTCTAACATCCCTGCACAAGCAGGGACATCCTAGAGCACATGGCACAGGATTGTATCCAGATGGTTCTGGAATATCTCCAATGAGGGAGACTCCACAGCCTCTCAGGACAATCTGTTCCAGTGCTCTATCCCTTATGCAGTTCTTCCTCATGTTCAGATGGAATTTCCCATGCATCAGTTTCTACCCATTGCCTCTTGTCCTATTGCTCAGCACCACTGAGCCGAGCCTGGATCTGTCCTCTTGGCACCCTCCCTCAGATACTGACAGACATTGATGAGGTCACCTCTCAGTTGTCCCTTCTCAAGGCTAAACAGACTCAACTCTCAGCATTTCCTTGTGAGAGAGGTGCTCCTGTCCCTTAATCATCTTCATTGCCCTCCACTGGACCCAGTCAAGGAATTCCATGTCCCTCTTGTACTGAGGAGCCCAGAACTGGGCACAACACTCCAGGTGTGGCCTCACCTGGGCTGAGCAGAGGGGCAGGATCACATTCCTTGACCTGCTGGAATGCTCTTCCTAATGTACCCCAGGTCACCATTGGCGCCGTGTCCAAAAGGGCACTGCTGGCTCATGGACAGCTTGGTGTCCAACAGGATCCCCAGATTCTTCTCCACAGAGCTGCTTTCTGGCAGCTCAGCTTCAGCCTGTCTGGTGCCTGGGGTTATTCCTCCCCAGGTGAAGGACTCGGCATTTGTCCTTGTTGAACTTTAGTAATTTCTTCCCTGCCCATCTCTCCAACCTGCCAAGATCCCTCTGAAGCGTTGCAGAGCCCTCTGGGGTATCGGCCACTCCTTCCATCTTTGTGTCATCGCTGAACTTGCTGAGGAGGCATCTGCCCCTTCACCTAAGTTCAAGGATAAGCTAAATATTGAACCCAGCATTGAACCTTGGAGGACATCATCATCAGTAACAGGCCTTCAACTAGAACCTGTGCCGTTGATTATGACCCTCTGGGATTCAACCAAATTTCAATCCATCTCACTGTTCACTCATCCAGTCCACATTTTCTGAACTTGCCTCTGATGATATTGTGATAGCCGAAAATCTTGAATCTTCTACTGGCCACTGTCTGAAATTTGTTCTGTGGTCATGAAGTGTTGTAAAATAGACTTAATGAATAATTAAAACACAAAACTCTGATTATTCACAAGCAAACATTGCATTCACATGGATGCTGCAAGAATGAGCGTGTGACTCTCAGTAAAATAAAGATGCCAGACTGTCCTCTATGTCCTGGAGCTAGTCTCTCACTGAATCTGGTTAGAAATGCCCTTGAGAAATGCCCTTGAATATGGTTAGGAACAGTCTTGAGAATCTGGTTAGAAATGCCCTTACACTGAGGTTTCAATTTAGAGCTGCCTTCATTCAAATAATCACAGCAAGCAGCAGCAATATAGACTTCCTTCTGATAGAGCATCACCTTCACAAACACATGAAAATACACTAAAAATACTGAAGCAACTTTTTTTTTCTTTTTTTTTCCTCCTAGATCATTGTTTCAATGAAGTTTAGCACTTGTCATGAAACACAGGATTTCCTAACCAGATGAAAGAGCCCTAAGACCTTTCTAATCACGACCTAATAGTTACCTTCAGCTCAGAAAAGGAGGTCTACAAATTATCTATTGATCTACCAGCATTAAACAAAGACAAAACATTTTTCCATAATCATCTCTTTCACTGGAATAATTGCTCTTAGCCTCATCAAGATTCTTTGCAAGATTTTGTGAATTTGCAGAGGGATGTGACAAGAGTAGCTCCCCAAAACAGATATTTCATTAAAAATATACATGAAATATAAGCAAGAATTTCCTTAAAATCTACACTGAAAAAAGTAAAAAATGATGCAGAGAAGCTTCTAATTACTATCATCTTCAGCAGACTGCAGATGAAAACAACAGCAGCCTCTGTTTGTGATACATAGCTGCTCAGCTCCTGCCCTTTCCTTTGAGAAAAACAGCTCTCAGATTGAATATACCAGCCAACCAAGTACCTACCAAATATTGCTTTTTTAGACCAGCTTTTTTCCCTTCTTAATTGTCCACAATATTTCACCTATCAATACCCTGAATTTCCTCAGAGATAAAAAGAAACAATATAGACAGCATCTTCCCCCACAGTAAAAATAGTAACCGCACTATGCCATTAAGAAACCAGAGCCCTATTTATTCATTTCACACTTGGTTTCTGGAGGAGACTGGTTTGTTTCTGTCCCTGGAGGAAGTGCCTGGTATGAGGTTTGAAACGTCAGGGATAATTAAGACAAACTGTGCTTTTTTTGCCCCAACAAAGGAAATATATCCCTTAAAATAACTCCCTACTGAAATCTCTGAACAAAAACCAGCCCAGCACTGTTGAGGTAGCTTACAATGCTAAATCAATTGTCAGCATTAGCAAGGCTCTGAACTGGAGCATCTTGCAGTTTCATTGCAATCCAGCAGCTACTGTGCTATCAGCAGGTAAAAGTACAAATAGAATGCTGAATAGTCAGATATGAAAGAGCCAGTACGGGGATCAAATAAAAAGACATATAACAAAGATGTTTATGTCTCAGAAACCGAAAATATAATTACTGTAAGGCCAAAGTTTAGAGATCAGAGGCATTCAATAACATTTTTCATTCAGCCATTTTAGTGTCAGTAGTCTTTAAGCAATGTTGGAGTTCATGTTCACTTAAGAATTGTGAAAATTACTGTATTCTGTAGAACCAGTTCCCCACTGCACTGTAAAAACATCTCTAAGAAACACTGAGCAAATTTCTCTGCCAAGCTGAACTGATGTCAGACCTTGGTTTCATGTCTGCTCATCAAGTTTTAAGACAGGAAGGTAGTAATTTTCTTCCTGTTTTTGTTTACTAATCCGTCTTCAGGACACTGAATGGACGCAAATATCTAATTTTTTTGAAAAAATGTTTTCCATCACACTGAGTTATTACAGTGACTTTAATCTGTCAGTGCTTGATTTTTCAGCAATAATTCAATAGATCTTGGATTCCATATTCTGAAATCTTTTTGGAATTACCAGTGCAATGTTAATCCCCTAATATTTTCTTAAAACATTATGTTATGTAATTTACTTTCTTTTTTTGTTTTTATGTTTTAGACTTCTTTTTTTAAAATAGTCAGTAAAGAGTTTTTCTTGCTCTAACACCTTTTCTTATGAACTAATACTACTTAGCCCAAATAAGACATTGATGATAGAGTGCTTTGTAAAAACAGTTTTTCTGTGTTATAACACAATGTTTAATATCTTGGAAAATGTAGTTTAAAATATTAGAAAAAAAAGACTGATTTTCAGTTCTTGCAAGATATGTGACAGAATGGCATGCAACAAGACCCCATATAGGATGATAGAAACTGTGATTATTACAAGAACACTAGAATTTCTTCATAATTTTCAGATCCATCTCATCAGACCACTTTCATGCAAAACACGTGAAAACTGGATGGAAACCTCTGTTAAACTGTTGCAGTGAAATAATGTTAACATATTTTTTAATCATACTGGCATAAAGGACTTTAAGAAAGGTATTCATAATGAATGTGGTCTCTGTGCTTGTTTCCTTCCTGCAGCTTTGGTTGCCACAGTGGATGATGAAACTCCCTCTGAGATGGAGGGACTCAGAGGTGTTAAATAGGAACCGCAGCAGCAACAGCACTGTGCTTAGGCACTAACCTAGAAAAGCTGGTGGGAAAATGATGAAAAAGGTCAAGACCCTCTCCAGTATCTCCTTTCTTTAAAACACTGTTGTTTTTGACAGTAAAGCTGATAGTGCTAACTCTTCTCCACTGTTTTTGATTGTACTATAGCTGCCTAAGTAGCTATAAGGGAACCAGGGTTCAATACACTTTTCTAATGTTACTTAGGAAACAAGACAGTTACATGAAAGCAGAATTTCTGAGCTCCATTTTGTGCTTTAAGAGTCTCATATACCCCCTCCAACAGAAATACACAATCTTTGGAGCTGGAACTGGAACAAAGATGCTCTTCCTAAATCATAAGACCCTCTGATTCTTATGCTATCTTCTAATTCCATGCAAGACTTCAAATATTCCATGTAAAGCAGAAACATTTTAGTATTTTGAGATGTTGCCTGTCTCACATGCCTTAGAATAGCCTTCATTTGTAAGGCGGGTGAAATGGCTCCCATTTCTTTCAAGTGCGGAGGACAGGTGATGAAAACAGCTGATCCTGACTCTTCCCATCCTGTCAGGCTGTTTTACTCTTGCCTTTATAGAATAAGTGGGACATTACCTACTCCACTGTACTTTTCTTCACAGTTATGTTTTAAGAAGAAGAAGGGATCTATTTATCTGACACTTCTCTCAGGGCAGACATACTCTGAGGATATCAGGTGGAACAGACTCCTTCTCTTGCACAGAGACATCCACGTTGTGAATGCTAGTGAAATTCAGATGTGTTTAGTATTCAACTGTTCAATTATGTGAAGCTTTAGGCATCTCAAGACTTCTCCTAAAGTAGAACTGTAGGACATAAAACACCCAAAGGTCTAGCATATGAATGTCTTTGGACATTAAATCCTTACAGTGGGATGGCAGCTGAATGAGATTTGAGGTTTTTTGCATTAATTGCATTCCGATTTCATATGAGATATCTTATCCCATCAGTTTATTTGGCCCCAAATAACTTTGTGCTTGATATCTTCAATCCCAAAACTCTAACCTTGCCACAGCTGCTGGCATTACAAAAGCTTATAGTGGAGCTAAAGTCTATAAAGCATCCTACTACCATGGTAGCAAGGATTGCCTTAGGCAAAGGAGTAGTGCCAAGACCTGAAACTATTTTAAGTGCCTTTGGGCACTTTGGCATTTCAGGCTTCATATATTTACTTATTTTCCTAATCAGAAGCACTTCCAAGTCATGTCATGATTAAGAAGTTAAAATCAGAGCAGCTCTACAAATTCATATTAATACTTCCCCCTGAAATACCTAGAATGCCACACCCACAAGTACTGCCATAGTTCTTCGAGGATGAATCAGACATCACTGAGTGATGTGCGGACAGTAAAAAAGTAAAAAGCTCTTTAAATTAACAAGTGTTTCTTTCATGTCTGACCATTCTCATTTGTCTGTGTGTTAGAACCTACAAATCATGCTGGAAAGAGAAATAACTTGGAATCTGACTCTGCATGAGGAATAGCAATGCCAATCTAAGATGTGAGGCCTGCTCATGTTTGCATTAGCAATAAATAATCTTTTCAGCAATATAAAGGGGGAAAGCAGTAGTACAGCCCTGGGAATCGTAAGCCCTGGAACCATGATGAGGTCTTTCTTCTTACCTGCTGAATACAGCAGACAGCTGCCAGATATGAGTAGACAAAATTTTAAAAATACCTAAAAAAAGGCAAGAAATGAAAACTGGTTACGCAGAAACACCTTAAGGGAAGAAAATCTTTAGTGACATTGTCTTATTCAGAGAAATTAGTTTTTCCAAAACACAAGAGCTAGTGAACAAACAGCCAGCATCTTTGGAACAGATATTTACAGGCAGCAGCTAAAAGCATCAGCCAACATCTACCATAGACTTAAGGACAGAATAGCTTATATCTGACACAGAAAGGAGAAAACAGTGGTAAAAGAATGGACTAATTGACACATGACTATATTAAGAATGGCCACAGTTCAAGTACTGGTCATGAATATTGCTCTTCAAAGAGCACAGCAGGAGGAAAATAGTGATTCAGAGGGAGACATGTCCCTGTGGGAACACCAGTAATTCTTTGAACTTATCAGACTTGCCTTGCAAGCTCCACACAAATTCAGATGAAGCTATGAATGCACCATTGCTTGATGGATAATTCCAGGATAACACTCTTCTCTTTCCAGCGCATAATCTTTAATGTCTTGGCAGCTCACAATGGCTCTTTCTAGTAGGTCCTGCTTCATATAGTGCACGCTTAGAAAATTCTTATGAAAATCTGCCTGCCAAGATACGAAATGTATTCTCTCTTATATTACCATAACTTTATAAAATTGGCTGTCTTGATGGCTCTGGAACAATCTATCCAAGCAGAGAACATTGCCCAAAATTTTTCCCATGACAAAAATCTCATTAATAGTATGTTTAGGTTGAAATTATATATCCCTCACCTGAGAATAAATAAACAATGAAGATATTGCCAGTATCCTAAAATCAAATATTGTGAACACTGAACTTCTGGATTTAAGACTAAACTTGAAAAATCTAGTAAGGAAAGTATTGTTACAGTTGAACAGTGCTAATTTTGCCATAATATAATTGCAAAATTTATAAGACTGCTTTTTTTTTTGCTTTGGGACTCAAATTAAATTAAAGCATGTTATTGCCTAATTCTTCTGTACTAAATAAAATCAGAGATTTTCTTTTATGGGAAAATTTTCCTGTGTAGAACAAAATTCATCAATTTAAATAATGAAAAATCCATCCCTTGGGACCATTGCTGAAAAAAGCTTGAATATGGCGGTCAAACTTTTCTAAGTGTACAAAGTACATTGTATTTCACAGGATTTTCATACACAGTTTCAGATGTATATAAAAAACCATCTCATAAAAGTGTAAAAGTATGTCTAAGGGCAAAGGTTTTGTACTTAATGGCCTGCAACTTCTTCATGTAATGAGGAAAAAGGAACATAGGGTTTAGTTCGAAGACTGATTGTAGTTTAATTGTGTTGATGGGTTTTGTCTTTTAATCGGGTGAACAAATAATAAAAAAATATGTGTATCTTCTGAGGCCAAAGAGAATTCACTGAAAGAGTAAATGACAACTAAGTATTTTGCAGACATCACCTATTAAAAAACAGTCTTGACTTTCTATTCAAGTACACAATTAAGGCCTCCAGGAAAAATTTCACAACCTTAGTTCAAGTTCTTACCATTGTCAAGCCAACCCCAACAACAATTTTTTATGTTTGATATGTTTGACCTGCATAAGTTTGCACATTTTTTATTACAAAAAACAAGGCACGCCTATTGGGAACAGACAGGAGAATAAACTCTCTTAACAGAAGGAAAATCTGCAGAAAAAAAAGGTAATCTTGCTGCCTGAAAAACAATAGCCAATTATCCCAGAAAACAAAGTCGAAGAAAAATTCTGTTGAAATTAAAGGTGATTTGTATGCTGAAAAGGTTAGTCATATGAGCTACTCACCATATATCTGGCTTATATCTGGAGGTCTATAAGAGAGTAAAACTAAAAATTCTGTTAAAGTGAAAATTCCTATGGTTAGCATATTTAAAAGCACTCTTTATGAGTATTCATCTTTTTTTCAGAAATATTATGATTGGAGTTGTCATAAGCAGATGACTATAAAATTGAAATGAAATCAGACACCAGTACAGCATTCTGAATTTATTTTGGATTCAAATGGTCTTTAGTATGTGCAAATCATTAAAGTGCTAATCTATGCTCGAGGAGTATAAGGCTTGCTTCAATATTTTATAGGAGGGATTTTGATCTATGATTTATCAGTCAACAGACAGCAGTAAAGGCAGGGTGTTGGTTTTTTTTTTTTTTTTTTATTTGGAATCAATTATCCTCTTGGTAGATAAGGTTTTTTATTTCTATTTCCTTTTTTGCCATTGAAAAAATGTCTGGCATATGTCCATCAAGTTGAGTGACCACCCACATAAGTAATATAAAATGCAGGTTTTCTTCTGAAGAAAATATTTTTGTGGCATTAGGCATTAACAGTTGGACATAACATTTTTTTTATTTGCAGGTCCTGTTGAACCCTGTCACATTTCTTGACTTTTCCTCTCCTGTGCCATTTAATGCAGCTTTTCTTTTTTGTTTTCTTCAGTCTCTGATACCTGTAGATTACTAGGCAAGCATTTCACAAGTCCAACAGAGTTTTCCCATTCTTAGCATTTGCATGTCATAATGTATATAAAAACAAACTGCAATCAGTGTATGCTTTACCTTCTGCTTGTTTGGCTAACTGCTAAGTATTAGGAGAGGTGAGTAGTGTTTAATATTGCCATTTGCCTGAAAAAGAAAATAGTCTGAAAAAGCAATATCTGAGCTACAGATTTTAAAACAAGCCTCACTATTATTTATTTCTGAACTGTTCAACAACAATAAAAAAAAATGTTAGTAAGTGCATAACACGGATGTTTCCTAATTGATTCCAGTTGTCCTGAAACAGCATTACTTTTCTGAAATTCTGAAACAGCTTGACTAGTGGTTCTACAAGGAGCTGTGCCTGCTGGAGAAACATTCTACCTACCAGTAAGAGCAAAAAATTCTAACCCACCCACAGAAACTAGAGCCAATACTTGTTTGGATATTCAGATGGATATCTCCATCCTTTGGGTATGTAGATGCTGGGGGCTTACTGAGAGTTCTTCGCTATTGAATTAGACCCAAATATCTTCTTTCTGACAGGAGGCTACAACCTTGACGAGGGTTTCCCAGGACAAATTTTGCAAAAGTCCTTCTAGGTGTAGAAATATTATCCCGTCATCTGATGTTCAAATTGCTTAGAGGAGAGAGAAAAGAAAAACAGCAAAATGCAACCATTTTGTTCGTCTTCTTAGAGGACATATAAGAATTAGGAGCATGATTTTAGTATGGTTCCTAAACTTTTATCAACTTCTGATAGCATGTCAGCCTGTCAGGAAATTCTCCTCAGAAAAGTCAGGAAGAGGCTGTTATCTTTTAAAAACTAATGTCCCTAAAATCCAGCAGTCAGTTGTAACCATGAAACCACTTTAAATTTTTTAAAAAAACTGCTGCACTCTGAGATATGTGATGTGAGACTCTGCAGTGATACTGACTGACCTACTTCAGGTCAAATATTGTTTTGGAAATTTTCTTGTCTACATAAAGCCCAAAGCATCAGGTCTCCTAAAATAATTTTCGTACTTTGGACTATGCAAGCAATACAAGGACTTCAGAATCCAGTTATGTATCTTCAAAAATACTCGCTGAAGCAATGAAGTTTCAAGTGAACTTTAACCCAGTTCCTCACGCATATTTCATATTTTCTGTAGTGTTTCTGAGAAGAAGTCTCTCCCAGGAGCTGAGACCACAGCCTGATTGCCTTGGATGATGGCTGCTGGGGTTCACATGCAACAACAGTTTCATTATAGGGGGTGCAGCTTTATTAAGACTCATGACTGTGTGTGACATGAAGGCAGGTGACTGGAAAGATAGTCTTCTCCTAAACTGTGATCTTATTATGCAGCAGCCAGTCTAATTGCAGAACATAATTTCTTTATGCAAGATGCTGTTTATATGGGGATTCTCCCTAGCCAAATTTCTAACGTAAAAATTCTTTTATTAGGAAAGAGTTTGGGTTCATACATTTTCTTTCAGTGACAGCAATGTGCTAGCTGCTTGTATTATCCCTATGACAAATCATGTGTAGCAACAAACCTAGTCCTTTCTAGAGATAAGAATCTTGCAATGCAAGATCCACAGCTTCTTCAACAGCTCTTCATAAACTGAAAGGGATTAATAGCTTAGAGAAAATCAAGTTTTAAACCACATATGGATAAAGTTACTGAAAGTCCTCTTGGGGTCACAGAAATGCTAGTACGCTAAGATGTGAAATGCTAGTACAATTCACAAACCCTGAAAGAAAATGAAATCTCTATTTAGTCAAATTTTTCATGTATATATGCTTTTCCATGGAGCTGAAGTAGCAATAACAGCATTTTTTTTGAAGCCTTACTATCAAAAACTTGACAGCAAATTTTTCAGTGAAGTTCTTATTAAGAAGTATATTAAGTATGCACATTTTCAAGGTAGCTAGAGTTTGTGTAAATACAGTTTTTTCATATGGATTTCATACACATTTTCTGTGTTTGCTTATGTGAACATCTGTTGTGATCTGGATTTCACCGTAGGATAATCTGGCTTTACACATCAGTTAGGAGGACCAGTTTTTTATGAGAACTACAAATCTAGCACATTGCAAAATATTATGAAGCAAGGCAGGAGGCATAAAAGAAAAGGGCTAGCTGCAACAGTAAGAGTCCAAGATATTACGCTGAACATACCTTGATATGAATTTGTGTAATGTTCATGCTGATTTGTACAAGATCTGAGCTACAATGATGATGGCGTTGCTGCTGAGTATGCCCTGATTTGTATTTTTATGGTCTTAACCACAGCTTTCAGCATGCAACTTTGTACATTTCTGTAATGCTGGTGCTGGCATTGTGCTTTCAAACATATTTTATAAACATCACTGCACTGCAATGTATTTTCAGAAAACTAAAGCAGGTTTTGTGGGTGCTGTGATATATATCTGCTACTGCTGCTAGCTTTTTGCTTCTACTGTTGTTCCCTTGGCTCACATAAAGTTAGCTTTCATTTAGTTCCTAATCCATTTTTGTTAATTACAAACACCTTTCATTAGAAATTATTTGAATTTAAAGTGAGAGGAAACATAATGATACTTTTGAAAGCAACACTTTGTGGAATGCATTCCTAAAGCTTTTATGAACCCCAGATGTGTATTTACATGTATGCTATTTATCTTGTGGATGCATCATAGAAGGTGTTAGGAAATTATGCCTCATCATTAGAAATTCTATTATATTCATCTATTGACTTTTCACAGGATCTTGATGAGCAACATCCAAAACTGAATAGTTGGAACTAAGTCTGGAGCTGCATTAAAAAGGGATAATTCAGGTATGAAAGTATGAATAAACTCACGTCTTAAAATATATCCTCGTATGGCTTTCATTTTACCACCACCATGTTCTTGATATAACAAATACAATTAGCCTCACTTTCTTACTCAAAACACACATTAGCAATGAATTCCTCCCTGTGGTACACGGTGGCTGCAAAGATTTCTAGCACTGCTCTCTAAAGCCTGAGGGGGATTCTAGCACAGCACCTGCTCCTCTCTTTGATTAGGCATCACCAGCAGCCCCTGTGCCTTTAGGCTGCATCTCTGATTGTAGCAGTACACCTGGAAAATTCATGGTAAGACAGGTTTCTTGTGTTTGGGAGTTCAGTTAGTTTCCTCACCCACAGCTCAATGCATCCTTAACAGCTTCAGTCTTTGATGGTTTTCTGTGCTTTAGTCCTCTCAATTATTTCTGATTGATTTATGACATAACTTTATGATGCTGTTTATCTTCTTCAATATCAGTATTTCAGACAGTTCTGATAAACACAGTGTAGGACAAGGTAAAATGTAGGAATGTGCTTCACTTTATTAAAAAAGGATTAAACTGCTTCTGAATTTGGGACCTGGAGCCATGAGTCTCTTGGCTGCTCTTTAGGGCTTCATATATACCCTTTGTATTTTGAATTAGAACAGAGATTCTCTACTTCTAGAAGATATTTTAGTGAATTGCAGGGAATAACATACAGTTTTGCATGCTCTACAGGCTTCTGGTTTTGAATGATGGGCCTTAGGTGGATATTCATTTTGGCGGTAGAAACCAACTTGCATGACTGCACACACTTTTCTGAGAGGCACATATTTTCTTTCTACTAACAATCTAGTTGACAGCAGGTGCTTTTGCATGGATAGTAAAAATAGTTTAAAAAATAACCTATTAGAATATTTTTTACTTTCTCTCCTCTCTTCTTGGAAATAAAGTCTAAACTTACTGAATAATTGTTTTCTTCTCTTTTTTAATCACAAATAAGTATTTTTTCTGTAAATTTTTCATTAAAAGACTGCACTGGTTTTTCAGGGTGTTCTTGGATCCAGTTGACACCTTACTGTATGGTGATGGAACATGCAGCTGGGTTTACATTTCCAGGCACAAATAAATGATCTTGAATCAGATTTACCGCTTTTCACAGCTATAGAGAAACAAATGCATGAAGTGTGGACTGAAGGACTAATTAATTGCTAATAACTGCTCCAGCAAAACAGAAAATTAGCAGAAGTTCTGGCTTATGGGTCTGAACAAAATCTTTCAGAAAAGTCCACCGAGTCTTTCATTTTTCTCAGGCTTTCTCAGCTGGTTTAACAAAAGCTGGGCTAACCTTTCTGTATACACCTTGTCTCATTTAAGGACATTCTGACCATCATAGTTATAACTACAGCACTGCTAATACCTAAACAACATAAATAAGAGCATGGTTTGATTTTCTTGTTAACCAGATGTTTATGGCATGATACTAATCAGCCAAATTGTCTATATTCTGGCAAATTACACCCATTTCCCTTTATTTTACTTCAGTTTTTGATACACTTATGATGATTTGCTCTGTTCACTATAGTACATGCAAAAAATTGAAAGGACACAAAGTGAACTTATTGACAATGATGTTGACATTTTCAACTTTTCTCAACTTTAGTTTGCTGATAGAGGAAAACTTGAAGAAAACCATAATTTCAGTTTGAAAAATACCTTAGGCGCTTCTTGTAAGTGAAGCCCAGGCTTCCAGGGAGGCTAATGCAATGTAAAATGATAAGCTTCAAAACTCATTGATTACTCCGTACCTATGCAACTCATTTCTTATTGAAAACTTCATTTTACTTGGAGAGACAATTTAGTATCGGACAACATGAATCCTGCAAATGGTCTTAAGACCCATCCTGCCATCATTTGTTAGTAGATTATGTGTTTGTTGCCATGAATAATCCATTACCCTTTGAGTAGTGAGCACTCAATGCCGGGTAGTAACTGCTTATAAAAATAGACCTATTGGCTGCAATTCATAAATTGTCTCACTGACCTGAGTAAGCACATGCATAAATGTTTGCAGGATTGCACTTACATGTATTTGCCTATAAGTAATCAGA
Source organism: Myiagra hebetior (assembly GCA_013397015.1). Classification (NCBI taxonomy): domain Eukaryota; kingdom Metazoa; phylum Chordata; class Aves; order Passeriformes; family Monarchidae; genus Myiagra; species Myiagra hebetior. Next base: position 2,577,255 of record VWZQ01003630.1, read on the forward strand.
CTGTATGCATGTTTAGTACTCAAGTTCAAGATCACTGAAATATGGCAAAAACATACAAACTTTTCTTTGTGTTCATGCTATTCTTAGCATTTTATTCTCATAACTTTTTAACCCATCCCCTCACAAATCTTTACCAAAATGGAAACAACATTATATTACAAAATACAACAACTCTAATAGTAATTTCCAGCGATTGCTTTGTTTTGTTTTGTATGTGTAAGTGGCGTTTTATGTCTCACAAAGCAAAAAACTTCTTTGGACTTCTAAGAAAATCATCTTCATCTATAGGGAGAACTATGGTTCCTAGTATTTGAATACTTTTACAATAAACTCTCAAATAATATTAAGAGTGCTTGGCCAGGTACTTCAGCCACAAACAAAGCTATCTCCATCAAATAAACCAGTGGTGTCTATAATGATTATCTGGGGACATCTACATATACTGACTGGAAAAGTTATGTCCCTGCTATTATTTTATAGTTTCAGGAACCATAAAACTACTTAACAGAAAACATCCATATTCAAACCAAATTACTCCTAAAGCAACCCTGCTTTTGCAAAGCATTATTAGTGGACAGAAGTAGCAATTGAGAAAGTAGAACATCTGGGTTCAAACCAAGACAAACAGGAGGAGAAATTTATTATAAAACTGTGTGCTACTCCTTAATGTGTCATAAAATACGTGAAATATAATTTTCTAAGGTTGACTGAGTTACTCTAGGAAACCCCCAGGACAGAGCTTCACCTTCACTATCGTTTGCCTGACCCTCAAGATCCAGAGCCTCATATCTTCTATTCTGTAAGGGCAACTGCAGAGGTACTGGAGGCCAGAAGGAACTTCTGCTGCTGCTCAGAGCAGGGAACTGTTTTCATTTCCCCCTGTCTTTTAGGTCCTCTCCTTCTGCCTGATGGCAAGAGGATCAGAATTCCTCTGACTCTTGCAAAGCTTCTATCTGCTGCATTTCCCAGGGATGGAAGAGTGCGATTCCACCAGTCTCCCACACCCTGATACTCCTCAGGCTCTCTGCTTCAAGCTCTGCCACCAGGCTGAGTAGATCATCCACCTGGTCACACTGCACACAGGTGTCACCTCTGCGGCCCTCTGGTACTAACGTCAGGTTCAAATACTCCCTGCAGCCAGAGACCTGGGCAACTGCATGTTTCTAATGAAGCTCCATCTGGATCTCCAATCTCCTTCTAGTGATGGCTTTTGGCTATGTGTAAACCACTGCTGGGTCTGTTTTAGTTGAGCAGGCAAAAATCCCCAGGTGAGCTTGCTCCAGGAGTTGGGAGAGTGCCTGTGCTACCCTATGCAAACTGCCACATCATGTACTTCTAACACACCACATCCTGTTTGCCTGCCCTGTTTGCTGTGCTCCTGGTTGCTCATCCTTCCTAGAGCCATTTCTATCTCCCACAGTTGCTCTGTCAACATCCTCATCATGTCAGCCTCGGAGAGCTGCCGGGGCTTGCAGGGTCTCTCTGCTGTCTCAGGTTTCTGTGACTCTGGGAACCCTCTGTCTAGTGTTTTGCCCCAGAATTTACCAGAGTTGCCACTGCTGTTGCTGCTGTCACTGCTTATCTTGCTGATTGAACTGAACACAGTCTCTCACAATTTTGTGTACAAAACATTTGAAACAAGATGCAATACTACATCCTTAGTGTGGTGACACTTTCTGTCCTGTTATCAGTCTTTGTCTGTCCAATTACTCCATGTTGTGATTCTAAACTAGCTATTGCCACCAATCCTTTCCACTAAGTGACAACTTTGCAGGGTACTCTGAGAAAGCTGAGGGGTAGCCTCATCACAGCCTACAGCTGTGAAAGGTGACAGTGGAGAGGGTCAGGCTGGTATCTACTCTCTGGTGACCAAAAATAGGACACAAGAAAATGGAATGAAGCTGCATCAGGGAAAGTTCGGGTTGGACATTGGGAAAGTGTTCTTCACTCCGAAGAGTGGTTTGTCACTGGCACAGGCTAACCAGGGAAGTGGTGACAGCACCAAGCCTGACAGAGTTCAAGGAGCATCTGCATGATGTTCATAGTCATACAGGAAGTACTCCTATGTGGAATAGGGAGTTGGACTCTTATGGGTGTCTTCCAACTTGAAATATTCTATGATGCTATGACCTGCACCATGTAGTAGAATTTTCATGCTATCTGTCTTCCAGGGTTTAATTCTTGTCTTAATCCCTCATTTATCTAATAGCCTTTCAATGCTTCCTTTCTCAATCTCACTCAAATGTCACTTTTATGCAGATGGTACAAGGATTTAAATTCCTGTCACTGTTCAGAATACAGAGGCTTTACCTAATGGCCTTAGTATCATCATAATTTTTTCCCCTATTTTTTCTTCAGCATAATTTGGATGGTTTTGCTAACACTAAAACATAAGTAGTACTTCATGCTTCTAGACGCCATGCTAATCAAGATTTAGAGAAATAAGTAACAGGATCATAAAAGGAGATGGATTGATTATCTGTCTGGCAGGAATATTGTGTTAAAGAGTTTAAGCGCCAGTGATTCTTTTAAAAATAGAATAATGAATAACCAGAAAGACTATAGATTCTCCCTGTATATACAATTTTAATATAATGGTATTTGCAAATTTTTTTCTGTATTCTCTGTGACCCTTGAAGTCATTGAAGATTTAAAAGTGTTAAATGACAGTTAAATAATTCACCTAGAATTTTCTGGTTTACCCTGTAGATCCATAGAAGCAGGCGCTCTTTTTCCTCTAGCAAACAAGCAGAGGGCCCTACAAGTATATGTACGATTAAAAGTTAATGAATAAAAATAACTTTAAAGTTCAACTGAGGGCTCCTTTATTTATTAAAATATGAGTGAAAAGTACATAAAAGAAATCATTATTCTAATGACCTTCATTTTTAAAATCTCTATTTATGTTGATACTCAGGATTTAATGTACACCCAAAGCACTGAAACTGAGGTAAATTTTTTATAAATATGTTATTAATTCTGTGAATGCTTTTAAAACATGCTATAGTTCATTATGGTTTATAATTTTACTTTATGTATACTCTAGGTATACATGTAAACTTTATGTTTATGTATGTATATGTGTTATACATACAAATATCCATCCAAATACATATGATACAAACATAAATATTCTTTATACTCTACAAATACTCTAATGATCTTTATATAGATTTCTTCACCTTCATTCTCTTACTAAATTATTTTAAATGCAAATCTTTAGCAATATGACAAGGATGGCAGATTTACTGTGAAACATGCGATTCAGAATTTTTTCTTTCTTTTCTTATTTCTTTTTTCTTCTTCCTACTGCAATAATATTATGTAGCATGTATCACATGGATGCTTTTGAGAAGAATGACACCATAATATTTCTTCTCTAAACACTTTGGAACTCTTTCAGAAAGCTGCATGTTTGAGGTTTTCAGCAGCTAGCAGAAATCCAGTCCTTCAGATAACATTTAACTTGCCTCAGTTACCAACAAATAAGAATTCAATAGTTTATGTGGAGTCAGCATATGAGAAGCCTATTTTTCTAAGGTTCTCGCTTTGAAAGACCTTATTTCCTCATGTGTTCAGCAAAGTCTCAACTATAAATGCATATGCCATCTTTCTTCCTGTCTGCTTTGATCTCTTCTTAACAGTGGCTAAATTTAAAGCAAATAGCTTGTAGATAAATAAAAATTCTGCAAGCCACAAGCCATAGGGCACTTGGGGTAATCTCAGTTTTTCTCCTTAAAATTTTAAGTATACTAATTTGGAACAACATTCTTTATATGAAACATTTCCTTACTCTATGAAGAGGATTAAAATCAGTATATTTTATGTGTCACAAGTGCTTAATTCAGCCTTTTGTATTATCAGCTTTCTTGATCCTGCAAGTTGTGAAGAACTGTCCTTTGCCCTTCCTGCTCAAGCTCTCATGGCATTGCTTGAGGTGGTAAATATCTGTGGGATTAACATACTGCCTGTGTACAAGAACTCTTTCCTATATGGCTTAAATAATATGCAATGTGTTTCACAAAGCAAATTCCATAGTTACCACAAACTACATTTTGATCTTCCTGATAGGAAATACTCTACCTTATATTCTGTATAAGGAGAGACACAGAATTTTAGACAGTAAAACTCGGTGTCTTCTGTATTCATATCTTCATAAAAAAAAAAAATAAAATTACATAGAGTAGTAATACAGAAGTGGATTACAACAGCAGCAAAACATTTGGAGTATCCCTGGGACATGAACAACCAATCACCAAAGAAATTTGACTGAACTGAATCATTGCCTAATCAACTAATAGTTAGTTTAATACAAAAAGGAGGAAAAAATGTTAATTACCAGTATTCTAAGGATGGGCCTAGAAACAATGATTTAATGTCCTTTTTTTGTCTTAGTAGCTCTTTCATCTTTCTTCTTCCTCTACCCTCATCCGTCTCTCATAAGTCTCAGTAAAGACATTTTCCATGATTCCTACAAGAATCAGCAAACATAAAATATGGGAATCCTTTCTGGAGCTATTTTGTGTATTCATCTTATATATATGACCTGCCTGAATGAAAGCTACTTTTGCTGCCTATTTTACCCTATTAACCATTCTTGTGTTCTGGCTGATCTATAATTGCAGACTCTTCTTCTGTCTCAGTAAAAGTATAACCTTTTGAAGATGAAACCACTTTTACTTTCTTTTTGTTTTCAAATGTTCAGTCAGCTTACATCAGAAGTTTTTCTGTAAAAGTGTTACTATACATATAATATAGGATATGACAATAATATGGTGCTGCTATAGTGTATAATACTATAACATGCAAAGAGCATCCTGTTATTCCCTGCTGAACCAGCTGCCTTCCTTCCTTCTTTTTTTTTAACCACTTATTTCTCTATTTTCTCACCCTCGTCCTCTTCTGTGCCTTCTGCCTTCTTCATTTTTGTTTCAAGTTGTCTTTATCAACAGCCATTTCTTCTTTCTTTTTCAATTCACATTCTTCCTACCTTACAAAAAAAAGCATTATGTGAAAACAGAGCTCCTTTATCTTTCACTTCATGTGTGTGTTGTCCACTTGGGATATGGTCTGTCTACTGCTTTTTATTATTCATTTATGCCATTGGGGTATCCTAGCAAAAAGCTACCTGAACAAAGCTGATGCCCTAAGGCAACTTTGGGGAAGTTTGCTTGTTTATTTGTTTGTTCATTTAGTTGTATTTTTATTTGGCATGGATTAACACCCTAAAGTGCACATTTCTTTAGCTATAACTGAGGGGTTTAATATAATTATCTCACTTAATATGGGAATTCAAGTCCAATGGCCTCACAGTTTTCCTAAAGAAATCCCTTCTTTCTGTTTTCTCAAAGACACAGTTTTCTAAAACTGTGTTAGTCTGATGCCCTAAGCTTTTTTTGCACCAAGGGCACCTTGTCAGCTGAAACTTAAGGAACCAAAGCAATGCTCTCAGATATTATTTGAATTGCATGGCCTTGGGGCTTCCTAAGGCAAAGATGGCTGCAAAAAAGATAAATTTATGTACCAAAGCCATTTTTTCTGTTGGACAAACTAATGTGTTCATAGAACAGGCTTCTACATGGGCCTTGAAAGACAAAAGAAATTCTTTAAAACTGGATGCCCTTGGAAATGCATATCTCCTGCTATAAAATGATGCTCCAAAGACATTAGGAATATCTTACGCTACCCAAATCCATAAAAGTAGCAAAAAGAGTTTTCCTGAACTTGAATGAGATATAGTTATAATTTCTTTATTCTGTCTGTATAAATTTCATATTACTAAATGGTATTTATTAATTATGTTTGTTTTTGCTCTAGAAAATAAATTTAAATTTAAAAAACAAGAATGCAAGACACTTTGCATTCTTTCAAATAGTGCTTTAGCATTTAGAAAGTGTCTTCTAAAGATAAAGGTTTCGTGAGTTCTGTCAAAGAAAGTTAATGTGGAGAATCTTAGAGAAATTTAGGTAAGGAGAGAGACTACTGACAAAGAATAGTTTATCATTACTGGGCTCACTATTGTTAAACTTGTTCATCAATGACCTGATGAAGAAGCAGATTCCATCCTCAGCAAGTTCAGTGATGACACAAAGCTGGGAGGAGTGGCTGATAACCCAGAGGGCTCTGCAGCCCTTCAGAGGGACCTTGGCAGGTTGGAGAGATGGGCAGAGAGGAACCAGCTGAAATTCAACAAAGGCAAATGCAGGGTCCTGCACCTGGGGAGGAATAACCCCAGGCACCAGACAGGCTGGGGGCTGAGCTGCTGGGAAGCAGCTCTGTGGAGAAGGACCTGGGGGTCCTGTTGGACACCAAGCTGTCCATGAGCCAGCAGTGCCCTTGTGGCCAAGAAGGCCAAGGGTGTCCTGGGGTGCATCAGGAAAAGCATTGGACTGTGCAGTATGTTTCCCAGAGAGGTTGTGGAGTCTCCCTCACTGAACATATTCAAGAATGGTCTGGAAACAATCCTGTGCTCTGGGATGACCCTGTTTGAGCCAGAAGGTTGGACCAGATGACCCATGGTGGTCCCTTCCAACCTTACCCATTCTGTGGCTCTGTGGTTCAGTGAAATACCTATTTCTTCAACATACTACAGTATTAGATTGAAGGAAATCCTTGTTTTTGTCAGTTCCAGACGGAGACTTTACACTGTTTTACTGAGGAATCCAGGAAAGATTCTCTCATATACTCTAGGTTATTATTTTTTATTCTTACCTAAAAAAAGTATGAGGTATAAACCCTAATTAAAAAAAAAAAAAAAAGGAAAATAGTTTGTAAATAATTTTTAGTAAATTATATATATCCTAAAACTTTACAAAAAATGCACATTTTTAATTTATAAAATATAGTTTGATGTATTTAAATATTAACATTTTATATTAAAATTAATATCTAGAGAATTTTTGTAAGTAATCACTTACACAAAAGGGCTTTTTCTTGTTTATTGTAGAAGCAAAAATTTTGAGTAATAAAGAATTCAAAAGAATACAGAAGATCTTAACAGGAGTGTTTCTTTTTTTCATATGTTTTAGAAAGTGATAAAAGAGCTTTTCATGCCTCATTATAAGCCCAGTTTGCCTTTATACAGATGTAACCTGACTGATTTTTGTAGGCAGTCTCGTGTGATAAGTATCAATAGGAGTGAAAAACAATGTACGTCTTTATAAGCAAGGAGAAGAATATTATTTCTTCTGTTTTTTCACAGTCATAATATGTACTTCTGTATTTGTTTAATGTCCAAAACATAAAGATTTTAGGACATTTCTAAAATTATTTCAGTCAGACTATTGCATAACATCAAACAGAAATTGATCTTAAATGCTTGCAACAATAATTGACATTTTTTGTTGAAATTGTGCAAATATTACTGGTAGCTTTCTTATCCTCCATAAATTTTTCATGTAGCCAACCCTGAGGATTTCTTTCTTGTCTTGAAAAACAAATCCAGAAACTGTCTATAAAGCCAACAGAGAAAGACAAAGCAAAGGACACTACAGCATTTTTTTTCTGTATATACATATATAATTCTAAATTCCAGAATTTTGCTGCTAAGCATGAATATACAAATTCAATTTTATATATAAACATATATTTTATGTATAAATTCAATTCTCAATGAGAGCCTGGATGAAGGAACAGTATATTCTGTGCCTTCTATATTTCTAAACTTAATTTTGGCATTCTGGTGTTTTGGCAAGATAGAAAAATACATGAGCTTGTGTGCACACTACATTGGCTAATATTGCTATAGTCCATATAATATATTTGTTAATGTGCTATAAATAATTATTCATAGGTAATTTAGTAAGATATCTATACCACACGTTATCATATTTTTTCAACATTTGAGTACCAGACATAAGAATAAGAAACTTTGTTGATATGAAAATATTAAAAGCACAGACACAAATATAAAAATGTGTGTGTGTACATACCTGTGCATTTTCCTCTTCTCTGCATAAAAACTTTAGGCAGGATAAAGACCCAGTATTCCTATATATTAAGTTCAAAGATATCTACATCTTATTCCTATGTATGTGAATGGAGTGAGCTAGAACTTGATGTAAACTCTTTAAATCCTTCAGTATTTCATTAAAGACAATAATTTTCCAAATGTTTATTCACCTTTTAATAAACTTATTGCTTCCCAAAACTTTTGCTGTAGTTTCCTCTTCTGGATCCAGTCACAGAGACTTGTTATCTCAGACTTCCTGAGATTACAGAAAACTAAAAATGTAGATATTTGTGTTCAGAAATGAGGTCTCAGAGGGAGGGTGTAAACAAAGGAGTGAATTTCACAACCCCATAGAAAATTTTAAACTGACAATTTTAAATGGCTGAAATGCTTTTGACAACATGTAATCTGTCAAAATACATGGTTTTTCAAAGTCAAATGGTCCTGTAGTGATTTATTGATTTTTATGAAGATTTCTGTAACAAGATTTTTGACAGATTTTTGCTTCTGACCAGAAGGACTAACTTGAAACTTGAGTATCAAGTAATCTGACTCTGTTTCACTCAAAGTCACAAAATGTTTTGCTCTCATTCCAAGAAAAAATTAATTACTTTGTAAGCTGTTAAACATAAAATCTGCAGCACTGCTATGCTAATGAGTCTCTCACACAAGCTGAACCTTCAGGCTTAGAGATTTGGGAAAATATAATAAAATTCAACCAAAACCCAATAAGTAGTCCCAGAGTTTCCAGCTATTCTCTGTGTTTGAAGGAAGATATTCCATTTGATAAGTCAGCCGTTTTTGTTCTGCACTATGTTCAAAGACAATCCTGTACTGCATAATCCTGCTAGTCTCAGCTTCTTTGTGTCTTTCCTATCTATTACCTTTCTTCTTTCTTCTTGAAATTATCACTGTCAAAGTGATATCTCAGGATCTCCACTGATTCTGTCCCTGATTCTGTCTCCTTTCATTTCTAATCGCCTTTCTCATTTATCTTTTCTCTTTAATTAGATGTCCCCACCTTTTCTTTTTCATCTTGTAGCAATCTGCAAATCTCCACTTCACTAGCCTTTAAGTCTTCAATATTTTCACCTGGAATGTAGAAAAAGTTCAAGTGCTTGGAGGTACAAATAGTATGCAAATTGTTAATGTAGGAATTACTGCTGCTACTAGTGGAATTAATGAGAATTCTTTTGCTAAAGGAGAGATTACTTTTTTCTCCAAAACTGTATTATTCAAAAAGTAAAAGCCTGTGCTTTTGCAAAAAAAAAAAAAA
>VWZQ01003630.1:2586504-2672720 GCA_013397015.1 Myiagra hebetior
AAAAAAAAAAAAAAAAATCAAGAAAAATCGCCAAATAATTTCAAGAATTAAAATATAAAGACTTGATGGATAGTACTGTTGTTTTCATATATTTCCCAAAATATTTGAGCAAGTCATATATTGTAGAAGGAAGTTGGAAGAATAATTAGTCTTATTTGCAAATATGAGTTGGAAACAGTCAGCAGTGCTGTGAAATCTTCTGCATTGTAGTGGCTGGAAAAGATGTCTTTAGAAGACAAGAACAATATTTCTTTTCAGTGAAAATAAAAAGTTTAATGAGCATACGTAACTAACACTATACAAGTTAGTAAGAAAGAAAATTCAGTGCTCTCTGCCAATGTATTCACTAATAATACCCAAAGAACTACTCTAATTTAGCTTCCGGTTTGTCAGATGAGATTCAAGAAGTAGTGATAACTGAAGAATGAAAAGCAAATTGGTTTACTTTACAAAAAAACCAAAACCAAAACCAAAACCAAAAAACCACCCAAAAAAACAACGAACCAACCATGTTTTAAGTAAATTCTAACAAATCACATAATCACTTTTATAATATTGATGTATTGAAGGATATCCAAAACATTCATAAAATTTTAAAAAAATACCTAAATCCTCATGACAATATCAGAGCACAGATAACTCAGAAGTTTAAAACAGAATAAATTTGACAAAGTTTTCTGTTTATATGTTCTGCAGCATGTGAAGCAGTCAAAAGCTACTGAAGAAATCATAATACTGAAGGTAATTCCTATGTGGTATTTAATTTTTTTCACCAAATGTGTTTATTGATACAAATTTTTTGGCAACAGATTGAAATAAAAAGTCTGTTAAATAACAATATGACATTTTATGGTAATAGTAATTATTTTCTTTCTAAATTTAATGACAATTTCATGTAAGCAAATGCTCAGAATCAGACATGTTGACCAGTATATTTATCATAATGTCCAACCTCATTCACACCCTCAGGATGTGGTACTCCAGTTAAACAAATGTTACTCAGTCATTACTAGCAGACCAGATTGTAATCAGGTATGCAAACCACAAGTACATACAGTTCCTGGATTTAGAAACATTAACAGAATGACGTGTTAACAAATCTCTGTTAAAATGTATTTAAAATCAGCCTGCATGCTTCAAACACACTCTGAAGTTGTTTATAGTCAATGTTCAAAATACAGAAAGTCCTTCACGTAAACTTCAAATTCATCTGAAAAGCAATAATCCACCATTTAGAAAAAAAAAAAAAAAGGAATAATTTGTTATGGAGAAAAAACCTAAAAGACTTTATTCCAAATATTTCATAGAAAATTACAAATGCCTTAAGCTGATGCTAAATTAGAAAAATTTCTCAACTAAAAATTAGACACATCAAGGCTATAAATAAATGTTGGTATTAGTTTATTCAATTGTGCTGAAATATTTACAGGAAAGTCTATTAGTACAGTTATTACTAATAGAGATGTTTATTCCTCTAATTGAACTTAAAAAAAATGACAGTGCTGTAGAGTTATAAAATTGGTAGTTTTATTAAGAACTTGCTTAGTACATTTACTTTTAAAAAAATCTATATACATAAAACTGACAACAGAGGAAGAAATAATGAATATATGAAGCATCTTCATCTCTATGCAGATGAAGTGTATGTTCATGTCCTTGATTTAACATTCACAAAAAATCAACTAACTTAAAGAGTAATATAAAAAAATATTTGTGTCAGCACTTTTACAGTAATCATGTATTTCAATATAGCAGTACACAGTTTAATGAGAATGCCTTCAAAATAAATCAAAGCACCAGTGTTTTTGAAAGGTTTCCTCATCACTGAAATATTCCAAAGAATAAAAGTAATTCCTGGCAAACAATAAGGAGATCTTCAAAGAAGAATGAAATATGAACATAGGAAGATTTGTTAGTGTTTCTATTTAATAATGTATTTACAATTAACTATATTTACATAGTTAATAAATTCTAGACTGAAGCACAAGTTCAGAATCTGAAATCTGTTGACATTAAACAAAACAGCTTTTGATTTACTACTCAGTTGAAACAGGCTGTTGTAAACAATCTACAAAGTGTCCAAGGTTATTTATCTTTTTTTCTTCATTTATGTGTAATTTTGTTTCTATATTTATGAAGGAACCCAATTCGCAATAAATAAAAATGAATGGAAAACAAATATTGCAAGATTCATCTGGGAATAGTGTGCTATCTTCATCTTCCAACTTCTTTCTTGGCTTTATTTGCCTTTTGGGGCCTGCTGCTTTCTTATTTTCTTTAATACATGCATTGACTAGCGCAATTTCTCTCCCTCTCAGATGTGGCAGGAAATTTCATGTGTTTTGATAATAAGTGAATAGACACCCAAACTCAAATCCCCACAAGCTTACTTCTGACATTCTTTAATATTACTATGATTTATCAAGTATTTCCACAGTTCCCTCCTGGCTCCTTTAAAAGATATTTTAAATGGCTTTACAATAAATCTGTTTAGTGGCTGTCTAATTTGACACACATTTTGACATAGTCAATTGTCACATGTTTAACGTATCTCATGATAAGAAAAGAAGCTTATGAACTGTTCAAATTTTGCTCTGTATGAAAAACATAGTGTTACTACAGTACTGGGATTGTAAGCAGTGATCGGATGATTAAAGAATCCAATTTATATTTAATTATCTTTTAAATACCATTATACTATCTTAAAAACCAATTACTTATATTCGTGTCAGTATCTGGCTATCGAGTTTTCTTGATGTATAGTCTAATTTGCCTAAAAAAGTTTGAATTGTATTTAACATCAAGAATATATAAATTGGTTCATAAATATATTATGAAAATAATTAATGGGCATATTAGACAATTAGTACATTGAAAATACTGGATGCAAATAAAATATTTACAGAATATAGAAGTATGAGCACCATATCTACCAATGTGTTACCTACCAACTTCATGCTCCACTGATCTGAATTGTAGCAAAGAATTTTTAGAGTTTGATTTTAGAATTAGTTTAAAATTATCATTTAATGAGACTTTAAAACTAATTTCCATAATCCTCAAAGAAAATATTGTTCAACATTCAAAAGAGATACCGGTATTCTTTCTCAAAGATCATATTAATGCCAGCTTCAAAAATGGGGAGGTTTCTGACACCAAGATAAGAAAATACAAATACAATTGTTAATCACTGTGTAATTACAAAATAGACTTTTCCTAAAGTCATAGCAGAGATACCTTGCAAGTGTTTATTTCACATTCATCTACTCACTTGATTCTTTCCTATTTAACTGTTGTGCAGGAAATTCATAAACAGCAAACAAAGTTTATAAAACTGAAGAAAACTTTGTGAAAGCAAAATTCTACCTTCTTAAAACATTTTGTTGAAGTTAAGGTTTTCATGATCTACAACATGTTTTGGTGAGACACAGTAATTCAACAACCTTTGCTCAGAAAGATCCCAGGGACGAAACAGAGCCTTGAAATGCAGTCACTACACTTATGAATGCAAATTCATTATGTAAAAGTGACTTTAATTTAAAAAAAAAATAACATTTAACAGTTAAATATTATTTCTGTGTAAAAACGTAATGGGAAGATTTTTTTTATTCAGATCAAAATAAGGTGCTTTCAGTACACACTGTTTTATTGGGCTGTTTTCCTGTCTCATGACCCATTACGGGGGACAAGCCCCTGAACTGTAATGCTGCATCTTCAGGATCTCAAGAGAGATCTGTGAAGAGCCGTAATGATAATCTTCAATACCTTCGTGTGAGAACATTCCTAACACCTGCTGGAGGGCTTTGTTGCTTTCTCCAGAGCTGTTCACCAGTCTTCCTGAGAAAAGGTCTGCAATGGGATGCATCTGCCAGAATATACAGAGAGCAAGTTACAAATACAGCCATGGGTTAGGGTGTCAGCAGACCATAGCTGAAAAAGTGAATCATATTTTATATCTTCAGATTACTGGAAGGGCTAATATATCTTCCTTTCTTTCTTTTTTATTTTTTTATTCTGCTGACATATTTGAAGGTGAACATCAAGCCAGACATACAGGTCCTAAGAGGGATTCTCAGCCCTGGGCCCAAATCAATGGCTAAGCAACAACTGTAACTTATCAAACTCATTCCTGTTACTGATGTCTCAGGCAGTCATATTTCCTCTGGATTTTTTTCCTGCTTTTTCAAAGAAGCAAGGGGAGACAAAACCAGACCTTAAGTTAGGATAAGCACACAGAAATGGTTTTCTGCTAATGACTTACCTTTTGGCAAAAAAGCTAAAAAGACAAAAGAAAACATCAGCTGAGATTTTGAAGACCAATGTGTAAATAAGGTGAATGATGTCACTGCTTCCCCCACAAATATTTTTTATGAATGAATTGACCATAAAAGATGAAATTACTTCTCCAATTTGTTTAGCCATTGGCAGACAACAGGCCACAACTCTGCATTGAGCAGAGCAAAAAGGAACTTATTTATTTATTTTATTTAGTCTATTTCAAGAAAAGAAATCTTTTTAAAATGTAGTACTTTCAAGGCCTGAATGATTCCTTACAACTAGAGAAAAAATATGGAATTGTTTGACTACAGAAGGCCACATGTTGGCATAAAAATGACCCCAGAAAATCTATTTCAGAAACTCCTGAGGGAGCGAAGTAGCTTTATATTTGGTACCTTTTCAGTTTCATTCTGTCATGTAATGCCCTTGTCAGCATACATTTCCTTTATGCTTATTGTTAGACACATGTGCAAATGTTGACGAAAAACCAGATGTGTTTAGCCTTTTGAAGAATTCATACTAGTCAAACTTTTCTGAAAGCGTTTAAGTTTTCATTTTCCCTGTCTGACAGTTAGCTGAGAATTCCTGTGAGATAAATTCTGGAATGGAGAGATTTTAGAGGTGATACAAGTGGCATTTCAAGATTCAAGGGATATCTTCTGTGCCAAGAAAGAGAGAGAGCACATGTGAGGCCCATTAGGAGTGTGAGACATTATTTTGAGCGGCAGCCAAAGACCACTGTATAATAACCTGGATTCTAGGATTTATTACAGTGGATGACATGACTTGATGTTTGCCCACAGGCTGAAGCTGGGTGAAACAGGTCATGAAAGTGAGTCAGAGGGACCACTGCTTGAAAGAAGTAAAAAGGAGACGTGATCCATTCTGCACTAAATGAAAGTCAGAGCAAATTACAGATTTACTGGAGAGAGCAGTGCTCCTGCCCATGCCCCCTAGGTATAGCTATTTAGTACATGATGCAGTTTGACAAGCTGGCACGTGTGATTGCAAATTAGAGGCAGCCCATTCACCTTAAGTTCAGGCTGCTGAAACATTCCTGTGACAGCCAATATCTAAAATTCCTTGTCCCAGTGAAACACCTTTCTGGTGTCCTCAATAAACACATCAACATACTCTAATAAACTTATTTCCAGAACAAAATTGTGTATGAGATTTAAACCTCTGAGCTTCTGGTTATGCTGAAATAATCTGAGTAAATTTTGAGGTGCATTGTTCAGTTTGAGATGCATGAGACAAGGAAAGAAAAAGTGCGAGGTACAATGTATAATACATATTTGCACCCTGGTATCTTCTTAATCCTAGAAAGATTTGTTAGACTGCATCAGTAAAAGAGGTACATGTTCCTAGCGCTGCATCTGTTAGGCATTAGTGCCAGTATTAGGGTGGGAATTCTGCCTCCAGTTATGGAGAACAGACTAAAGCACCTTTCTTAGTCACTGCTTGTCCCAACAGCCACAGAACACATCATTTCTGTGTGAATAATCAGTGAAAAATGCTTTCCCCTCACAGTAACGTGCTGTAGGTTTATCTAGCGGCCTTAATGAGTAAGGGCAGGCATACACACTAATTAGTGCGAGTAGCAAAGGATTTGGGTGTGTTTGGCAAGTCCTGGTGATTTCCTGCTGAGGGCTGGTATGGGTGTGGTCAGGAGGAGTCACATGTACATTGGGTCCTACCAACACAACTTTGGCTTGAGAATACAAACCTAAACTCAAGCACATTTATCTGTCAGGTTTGAAACACCTAGTAGAAAAACCCTGAAATTTATTTTGTTACAAATCAGGCAACCTGTGACTTCTATCATTTTATCATTACTGAACAGTAAAAAGTTTTTCTTCACACAAACTCTACTTCTTTTAATCTAAAATCATCATGTATTTGGTTTTTACACTTAAGTGCCTGAATTCTCATCCTTTCATGACATAATATGTGGATTTTTAATTTAATTTTTTTACTTGAGTCTCTTTTCAAAACTAATCAGTTTTAGCAATAAATAACTAATATACTCAAATAATACTAATTGCAATATTATATACTATTTGCAGTGGATAATTTTACAGGTTTAGGAAAGGACTTGGATGCTATGAAAATAGTATATCAAATAGTATGTCTTTAGTTTTTAGCATAAAGTTTCTCATTATTTTCCTGTGAATTACTGGAACTAGATTTTGGCCTCTTCTAGTCTTTGAAGCTCACTGATTTTTAATTTTTGGGTTTTTGTTTGGTGGGTTTATTTTTTTCTTTTTTGTATTATTTGGGTTTAAATTAAACCATCAGGGGCTTTACTCTCTTTTGCAGATATTGTCCAATGAGCATACTAAGTTAAGAAATAAATATATACAATACATGTCACACACCTTTAGCCTCCAGAGATATTTGCCAAAGAATTAAGTGCCAATTATATGGTGTTCTTCACAGAGATTTTTCATAAAAATCCCTGAAGATGCCAGTGGTGAATAAATGCCTTAGGTTTAATATTTGGGAAAGCAAGAATCTCAAAGAACAAGTGCATCATGCTCTAGAGTAAAATAAGCCAAAATTAATAGATTCAACAAAAATTAGTTCAAGGTTTGATCTGGCGCTATAAACATCTAAATATAATTTGCCATGAGAAGAGAAAAGCACAATACCACCTGTTCAGATTAAATGTTGGGGTTTTTTCCCTGTAAACTGTTCACAAAAACGCAGTTTAGATTTCATACAAAGCATGCATATACTTTCTCAAAAAAAAACCCCAAAACTTTGACAGCCATCAGTTAACGTTATCTATTTAGCTGTCTTGTAAATTTTAAAGAAATTTTCTTCAAAATGAGTCTGCTGGATAATGTAGATATGAGATAAATGCCAATGTGGGTGATGAAATTAAAAAGCCCATATTTGGGAACTTGGGAATTAAAAGATGAAAACAAGAGTGATTTTTGATGTTTATTTTTGTTTCCAATAACCTGCAGTCATAAAATGGAAGGACGTAACTTTTACCATGGCAATTAACCAAGAAGATACAGCAACAATAACACAAATGTCGATGGCTGTCCACAGAAGTGTAAGCTCAGCTAAGATGACAGAATTCACCAAGAGTAGACACCTATTTCTTTTTAGTGATAGGACAAAATATATGTACTTCATGAAAACAATATTTTCCTAACATTGCAAAAAAGTCAAAAACCTTGTGGCACTTTGATACCTCCTTTTCCAAATGCCTCTTACATTAATTTTTCTACAAGAGAACACTATGGCAACTAAGCTTAAAATTTTGTACAATTTTTTACATGTACTACATAAAACTATACTTGAACTTGATTTTTGTTTTAACAGAGAGAAAATTACTCAAGGTTTAAGAGATCTCCATGCACAGATAAAGACATATAATTTTATTGCACCTAGTAAATTACTTCTGAGAATGCTAAGATTTTCTGTTACCGACTCCCACTCTTATTGATCCCTTCAATGTATTAGGAAAAATAGCATTCTTAACTTCTGGATATTAATATGAGATGTGGATTGATTTAAAATTTATTTCTTCTCAAAGTTTCCTGAGGTTGCATGAAAAAAATACATATATTTTTCAGTAAGAAATATATATTTGTGTTTAGAGGGTGCATAGTTACAAAGGAATTATATGTTCTCATTTTCCAAACAATTTAATAATTTAGAAAACATGTCTAGCATATAGCTGCTCTGTACCATGTGTAGGGATGAGCTCCAAGGATTTTTGATATGTTGTTAGAAAGCGTCACACTGTTAATTCCTTTCTGTTTAACAGGGCTTTTTAAAGCTATGATGAGAGGTTAAGTCGTACCAAAAATCTGTTTTTCTTGGTTCTTATTGTATGGTTACAGTTTTTATTACTTATATAGGGGTCTAACTGAAACAGTTTCAATCATTTTATTTTTGTCTCAGAAAGGGATTTTTTATATGTTTACTATTTTTTCTTATGACCCCCTGCATGTTCATTGTCCTGACAGGGATCAGTACCACAATAATAACATGGAATGAAAAAGACAGGCACAGCAATAGAAAAGAAATCTTCATTGATCATATCAAGAGGCCAGAGTTACATGCTGAGAAGTTTGGGTTTACCTGGAAAAAGCCTGACTGCCCATTCTCTCCCCTGAGGTTGTGGTAATACAATCAGCTCCTCAAAACCTTGGGTTCTTTACCTCCATTTCAAATAATCGCTTTGGAGCAAGAACAAATCAGCAAGACCTCTACCAGCTTTTAACATTTTTAACTAAGATGAGTTTTAGTACATTTAGCACCAGTGGCTGCAAACATTTTGTTTATACAGCTGTCTTCAGTACTAGTATCATGAGAGAAATTTGCCTATAAGGGATGGAAACTCTTAAAACCTAAAGAATATATAGGCTGTTGCCAGGTTATGTAAAGTAGAAATTCTCTTATCCATGGTAATGCTGTTGTGGTGAAGTGGGCTGGGGCAGGTTTGGTGTTCAACCTATGCTTGCAAGTAGTACCACCACCCACACAGCTGTTTGTAGAATTCAGAACTTGGATTCCAGATCTAAATATTTGATTAGATTACTGAACTATAATAGGTTCAGAGAAATTATGTCTATAAATAAAATACTAATAGCAGCTACCACACTTAAAACAATATAGAAAACCTGTAAGGCTGATGTGAGAGTGCAGATCCAACACAAATGTATCATTGATTGACAAAAACTGATCTACTGCAATAAGCACAATACAATAGTTAGTTGAGGCTGTGCCAAATTTCAGTTAGATTGACACATATAGGGCAAATTTGTGCATAACAATCTCAGAATCACCTGGTTACATGTTTTCAGTCCCTTATACCTGTAAGCCTCTTTCCTGAGCATCGTCATAATCCTGCTCCGTTTCTCTGTTGATATAGCTGTTCAGTAAAAGCTGTTTTCCAGGATGTTATTTCTGTTCTTTCTGGGTCTTCTGCTTCTCTCTACTTGTCTACTATACATAGTCTGAGAAAATGAACAATTATTTTTTTAATTAGTGCCTCTGAGTCTTCTCCATAGAATAAAGATTAAGATTTACCTACCAGTTCCAGACTTCCTACTTCAGTTTCCAGACCTTTAGTTACACTGTAATTTTTTATTTTATATGTGTGTATTCTTGTGAAGTAACTGTTGACTTCTAAAAAAATATGCTATCGTTTTTCATGGATCTATCAAGCTTCTGTGCAAGTAGTACTCATATTGAATTTGATTCCTAAAGCGATTAATGTAAGAGTAGTTCTTAGGCTTTGGGATTCCAGTCAGAAAATATCTTCCTGGTGTATCTTTTAATTTTATTTTTACAATAAGTTTTGAACCTAAATAATATTTTACCTAAGCTGTCAACCTCCCTGCCCCAAACATACAAAACAGTCCACTATTAAAAAACCCAGACAAAGAAACAAACCCAAACAGAAACACGTTGCCCATTAACAAAGAGGAAACAATATTGGCCCAATGCAGGCAGTTAACTTGCATTATAATCAATTCTGCAAGTGAGAGTAAACATATTAGAGCGCATGGTTAAAATGTGTATTTATTGAATGACCAAAGTTAAATATCTCAGAATACCATTCCCGTTACCCTGTATGCTTGGAATAAGATGCCTCAAGTAAATAATATGGAATGTCTAACAGAGAAGCAAAACATCTTTTCTGTCTATTGAACTTTTGTGGTTAAGTAGCAGTTTGAATTGAGTATTCCTTTTTAAGTTTCTTTCTTTGCTTGTGTGCTAAAATACTTCTTTCCTAATGCTCTTTGAAAAGATATCTGAAGGAAAGGAAAGGACTGAGTCTATTTTTGTGGATCATCCAAAGTGTCCATGCATTCAAGATTTGCTCTCATTCTCATCTCAAAGCTAAAGCATTATTTCTTTTATGGTCTTCATTTCTGGATAGAAAAATACAAATGAGAATTTCCCAATCCCCTCTTTTCCATTCATGTACCTATGTGTGTGTATGAAGGTATTCAAGTGTGTGTGTGTATATGCAGACTGTATTTCACATACTGTTCTGGGGTATATTAGATATAGGATTTTATTACTTGTTCATCTTACAAATTCTGTCATCAGCTTCCTGGACAAGCAATTTGGTAATTAGTTTCACCTACAAAGGTCAAAGCTCTTTCTCATCCAACTATCCCTGTTGTGGTTATGGAGTGTACTTCATTGAATTAAAAAAGAGTAAGTGAAAATCTGTTGTCCTAATGTTCGATTTACCTGTGTGGTTAAAGGCCTCAAAGAAAAGCAAATTTGAGTTTAAAATATCTATGAAAAATTGTTAAATTACAGTTTTTGGTAAGCCCAGTTTCAGATTCTCATGTTCAAGCTTGCTATTTGTAAGATTCAAACAAAGTTTGCCAAGAGTTGTTTGACTACATGCTAGCTTTGTTTCCTCATATCTGGACCCCTGCTGTTTACTCAGTGATAGTTTGCTCCATAGACTCTAACAAGTGTCACTTTTAGTTGGTTCATGTGCTAATAATTTTGCTCTGATCTAGGAAGTTGGACAAGCAATACATAAAATATTTACAGTGGCATCATTAAACAGTAATACATTAATTGCATTATAATCACCTACTAAATTCTAGTGGCCTCTCAGGGATTACACAAAATCAGTTGAGGATCACTAGTAACAGGAATTGGAAATATAAAAACGTCAAATAAATAATTATTTTGTACATAGACTTCAGACTAGTTTCCTTTCATTTTTTCCCTCATATCTTGTCATTAAATGCTAATAGTCAAAGTCATGGGTGAACAATGGTACTTTTATTAAACTACACTCAAAATAAAACACCTTTTTTTACTAGAGAATAATGAACATTTATCTCGAAGGTCTGTACATTGAGTGACAAAAAATGCATCTGGCTTTTTTTTCTGGTTCTTTGTGGTTTCAAAAAAAGCAGTGAGAGCAAGTACACACAGTCACAGAAGTGACATTTATTTTCCATGACAGAAAGTAGTCACACAATAGTGCGTGGCAGACATACTTTTGAACTGAACGTATACATACAGATTTATACATGTGTGTTTTTGTGTGTGTGTGTGTGTCTATCAGGTAATTTGAGATTACTGTGATGGGAATATTTCAAGGGCTGGCAGATTAGGACATTCTTTAAACTTTAAAATCAACATTTACTAACTTCATTAATTCATAAAACCCTTTGTGCTTACATATTTTTAATCATTACCACTGTAAATAGCAAACAGATTGTCACTAAAAATCATATCCTGAATTATCTTTTAACGTATAATACCTTGACGCCGATGCTGTAAGGTCATTGCATGATGGCTGCACAACCACTGATGACCAGGTTTGAGTGCTCTTTGATAAGAGAAATGAGAACAAACATCACCTAATCTTCTATTTTAAGTTCATAATTGACAGTTTATACCTCTTGCTACCTCCACCGAAAAGGGGTTTTCAGACAGTGCTCCAGATGCCGTTTATCTTGGTTTTGTTTCTGGCAGTCAACATTTTTGTGTGCAAGCAGAGTGTTCTACCTACCTGAAGTCCCTTGCATTTATTTTGTTCATTGCTCTTTACCTTCGCATTGCGATTTCTGACACTTGATGGCTCCTGCATGCAACTTGCACCTTTGCTCATCACATCGCTCTCATAGCTGGATCTCATGCTTATATATTATGGCTGGCATACCACCAGAGTGCCACAAAAGTTTTAATACTATTGCTGGTAGCACTATTTTGATAGGTTTATATTTGCATTTCAGGCAAGTCACAAATAATGTTATTCTGTTTAGTGCAATTTTAATTCGTAGGTTTCACAGACCTCTGCTTTAATTGTAATGCCATCTTCTCCATTTGTTTCTTTTACTTTTTGCCCTAACAGTGGTCATGCCATTTGTGTATGAGACCAGGCTGATCTTAGAATCCTAAGTCTTCTGTATGAAAATTAGAAACACTATCTATAATATACTGAGCCTGGCTAAGCTGGAGTTAATTTTCACCATAGCAGCCCTCACAGCACCCACGTTGGGTGCCGAAAAGGACTGTAGTGGATTGGTCTTGGCTGGATGCCCAGAGTTGGTAAACTCTGTCACTTCCCTCCTCAACTGGACAGATATAGAAACAAAAGGCTTGCAGGTTGAGATAAGGGCAGGGAGACATCACTCAGCAGTCACTGTCATGGGCAAAACTAGACTGGACTTAGGGAAATTAGTCTAATTCATTACCAATTAAATCAGAGTAGGCAATGAGAAATAAATCCATATTAAAACTCCTTTCCCCCACCCCTACCTTCTTTGTGGGCTCACCTTTTCACTCCCAATTTCCCTTCCTCCTCCTGCCAGCTGTGCAGGGGGAGGAAGGGGGTCACAGTCAGTTCATCATGTTCTTTCTTCCAATCCTTGCTCCTCGTGGAAGGACTCCTCACACTCTTCTCCTGCTACATTGTGGGGTCCCTCCCACACAAGTCAGTCCTCCACAAACTTCTCCAATGTGAGTCCTTCCCATAGGCTGCACTTATTCACAAACTACTCCAGCACGTGTTCCTTCCATGGGGTGCTGCTCTTCAGGATCAAACTGCTCCCACTTAGGTCGCACCTAGGGTCACAATGTAGGTCCCTTTCCACGAGCAGAAGCCTTCAAGAGCAGCCTGCTCCAGCATGGGGCCCTCACAAGGTCACAAGTCCCATTAGGAGACCTGCTGTACTATGTGAGTCCACAGGTCCTTGCCAGGAGCCCGCTCCAGTGTGAGCCTCCTCCACAGGCTGCAGGTGGATCTCTGCATCTCCGTGCTCCTCCATGGGCTGCAGGGGCACTGCTGCCTCACGGGCTGCCTCAGGGGCACATGGTCTGCACCACAGGCTGCAGGGGAATCTCAGCTCCTATGCCTGGAGGGAGCTCCTCCTGCCCCTCCTTCTTCCATGGCCATGGAATCAGACATTAGCTGACATATGCAAACATAGCTGTTCCTCTGGCATATTCTCACTCCTCTCTTTCCTGTCTGCAATTACTTCTGGGCAATAACTTTGTTTTTCTTCTTAAACATGTTGCCCTAGAGGTCCTACTGTCTTCTCTGAATGGACTGCCCTCGGCCAGCAGAGTGTCAGTCTCAGACCCAGCTGGCGTTGGCTCTGTTGGACATTGGGGAAGCTTCTGGCAGCTTCCCCTAGAAGTCACTCCTGTAGCCACACCTGCTGCAAAAACGTTGACGCACAAGCACAATATATTAAGAAATGCACTTTATTCCACTGAAGCCTTTTCCCTGTGATGATACACAGAATAGTTTGGGTATAAGAAACAAACTGACACAGAACATTTTCTCATTAAGTTGGTCAAAACATATTTTTCATCTTACTCAAAATATTAGCTTGGTCAAGATGTCTCATCAAGGTTTAGTCAGTCCATCATTTATTATAAATTTTAAGCACAGCATAACTGTAAAAGTTCTTTCATTTTAAGCTTAAAGTCTCTCATTAATGTCCAGTAATTCCAATGTAAATCAGCATGTTTATTTGGTTTAAAAAACAGAATAAGCTGCCCTGTGTAAAGGTGAATTTACACTAGAGATTTTATCAGTGTAATTATTTAATCAAAAAATCACATACCATCCAATTATTATTCTGCTAGTGAACATTTTCTACATAGATCAGACTTAATTCATTTTATTGGCAAGTAGAGCAAAGGTGTCAGCTTTCCCTGTTGCTATAGATTCATGGACTGCAGCCACAAAAGTCCATTCAATCATCCAGCATATTTTTTTTTTTTTTGTGTAATGTAAAAATTCAAATTAATTCCCGCTTGAGTTAGAGCAGCATGGGGGAACCAACTTGCATTTAAGAATTGAAGAGTAGCAAATGCTTATCTCTTGATTAAAATTTCTCTCATGCTACTCTTAAAACTTTTTTATTTATAATTTGAGTATATCTAGCTTCAACTACAAGCCATCTGGCATTATTGTGTATTTTTTCTGATAGATTGAAGAAACTTTTCTTGCCAATCAGGTGTCCCATTTTATTATAAAACTTAGTTGCTAGTAACATTTTTTTCTCCATGTCTTTATTTCTGTTGTTCTTTTAACCTGTTCCATTTAAGTCATATTTGATGGGAACTCCAAAACTAGATGTTACTAACATAAAATTACAGCAGTCTAAAATAATAAAGTTTGGAGATTTTCCAGAGAAATTAGATCACAGGAGTTTTATTTGTGAATTCCCAGATTACATTATTCCAAGGAGTTACATTCAATGTATATTCTCAACTAACTATTAAAATTACTCAAAGTATTTTTCAGACATCTGCTTTACATGATAGTGCCCACTCTGCTGCAAAAACAGCCTAATTTTTCTTTTCTATATTTTTACTCTATGCTTAGTTGTAGTTAACATTTTTCATTGGGTAGACCAAAGCTTATTGAAAAAAATCAGACTTTATAATATCAGTAACTGGTCTCATTCAACTATTTCAACCATATTTCTCTTAGCATATTCAGTGAGGAGTAATGCTTCCCTACCAGACATAGGTAACAAACTACAGTAGAACACAAAAAAATATCAAATTCCATAGGGTCCTGCTAGAAACTCAACTACTAAAATTTTTTCAACTCTCAGTAAATTTTGAAACTTTCTACCTGGACAGTTTTACATCTATTTTTTTGTGTGTGAGGCTGATTTTGTACCTTCATTTTTCATTATGAAAGGTGTGGTATAAGATCAGGAGAAAGACTTGTGGTGCAATGGGTGTATTTCTTCAATCCCATTTTAATAGTTAACAAAACTTGTAGCATTAAAAAACTTATCAAGTCAGTTTGATGAGGTTTATTTTCCATAAACCCTTTTTGACTGGCATTAATTATATTTACCTCATTTATTTCTTTATTAATCAAATGTTCTCTCAGCCTCTTTCCATTACTTTGTCTGAGATCAATGTCAGACTGACAGGCCTAACATCACCCAGGTCATCCCACTCACCTTTCTTGAATGTTATCAGAATATCATCTTTCTTTCAGTCTCTGGAGGACTGCCCCAGTGTTCCAAAACTTACAGAAAATCAATCTTAATAGTGCAGAATATTCATTGGTCAGACATTTTGCAGCAAGTTAAGTAAACTCTCTGATTAAAACCCATTAAGCTTTAGCATAAGCTGTGCAACATTAATCCAATGATCAAGGAAGAAAAAGTATACCTTTTTTCAAGTAATCTAAACACAACATCTGATATTTTCATAAGCAAAGAACAGAAAAGCATGAATGTGATTATTAATGGATAAAACTTACAATTATAATTAGAATTATTTCTGACACACGCAAAATCTCCTCCTTTTTAGCCTTATACTGACTATATTTCTCC
This sequence comes from Myiagra hebetior, assembly GCA_013397015.1. Lineage (NCBI taxonomy): Eukaryota > Metazoa > Chordata > Aves > Passeriformes > Monarchidae > Myiagra > Myiagra hebetior. Next base: position 2,602,104 of record VWZQ01003630.1, read on the forward strand.
ATGTGTAGTCCTAGTTTTCTTTCAAATTCCTAGCTTCTGATTTGTATTCTTCCATTTGTAACACAGAGACATCTTAATTAATTATTTAGCTGCAGACTTTGGAGTCTTCATATCTGGAGTTATACAAAAAGCTGTCTATATATGGCTTTAAGCTCTAAGTGCCCCTGCTTGAGCAAGGGTTTGGACCAGATGCCCTCCAGCTGTCCCCTCCCCACCTTAACCATTCTGTGATTCTATGGTCATATGAAGATAAGATCTAAGATGTTTTCCTTGTGTCAAATCTAACAATTTTTTTGGTAAGGAAGATGGCTTTTATAATTTTTCTTGTTTCAATTAACGTTTTAGTTTGATTTTTTACCTATATCCAGTACTTGAAAGCTGCACGGAATTCGTCTTTCACAAGCAGATGTTTTCCCCCAAAGACTTGTAAATTAACAGTAAGAATCAGTCACCCTCTTCAATAGAGCAATTTGATGGTCTATGTCAGTTAAATATATTTCCAGATTAATAGACTAAATTCATTAATCAGTTGTTGCTTCTGAGGTGTAGCAGGGTACTTTTTAAAAGTGCTCTCCTTTTCTTTCTGCTCAGGAGATACTCAGGTCTCTCCAGTAATTTGAAGTTTATTCAAGGATGAACTATGAGGATAACTTTACTTGAAAAGTCATGTTTCTATCTCGAATGTCAAGAAAAAAATGTATATTTAGAGAATATTACATATAGACTATATACAAATATATATTTAAATAAAACATACATAGGGTGTGGATTCAGTTACTGATTAAGACAGTATATTTAGGTCCATGCATGTACTTTTCTGCCCCTGTGCTGAACATACAGCTGTGTACTACCCAAAATGGACCAACAGGATGGTCAGTGCTGTCTAAGAGCGCTCAGATTACTCCAGCCATCCCCACAGGTCAGACATGGAAACCCAAGATCTCAAGCCCCTAGAAAACACACACTGAACATACAACATACTGAGGTTTCAGCTGCCATAGAAATGGAGTCATGTTTCAATGGCCTGCAGACACGTGTTCAGTGCCATTCAACATGCTCTAAGCCATCGCTTCCTCAGGTTTTAGAAATCTGTGTCTTGAAGTGTAGAGCAATGAAAACTAGAATGAAGCTCTTAATCATCCAGGTTCACTTTTTCTGGAGAGAGGTTCTCCTTTTCTGCTGTATTTTTCCTTCATTTTAAAACATTTCAATCGCTTTTGAAACAGAGAAAACACTCATTTTTTCTTAGTTTAAATTAATATTTTCATATGTTTACTTATAAGTATTTCCGTGGAGCAATTATAATAATTTCTATGCACTTGTCTACTCCATGAATGAATAGTTCTTAGTAACATATCTGATTGATATTCTCTCCTATGAACTCAAGGTGTTTCCTCTCTTGCACATTTTCCCCGTACCAAAAAAAGGAGGTTTTGGTGGAAGAAAATTGTACATCTTAACTGTGGCCTTTTTACTTAATTGATGTATACTCGCAAAAGTTATTTATATATTTAAATTTTCAAATAAAAGTTTTTGAGTAATGTAGCAGAGTCTTTGAAGCAGAAGTTCAAGATTAATTTCTAATTTCAGCTTCCCAGAGAGGTTACTTTTTTAGATAATGAAAACTGTCTTTTCTTATTATATGTCAATAGGATTTTTTTCATATTATAATTTTGGCATTTCAAATTCAGAATTTTCTTCGTATCTCCATGTTTGTACTTTAATTGGATGAGACTATCCAGCAGATTAGAACAAAAATGCCAACTTGTATTTCTAACCTCATTATTTAAAAACTCTGAGGAACCGTATGACTTTGGCATTGCTGCAGTGCTGTTGTTTCACTGAATAAGACAGAGTGAATTTATGGCTATTTGGAGTATTTGACAAATACTAAAGGAAAATTGCTATATAAGCAATGTATAAATACAGTCAACCAATTTATTTCTCATTTTCTAAGAAGCAATTTGATAAGAAAATGTTTGCAGAATTAAGTGAATGGCTGCATTATACATGTTCGTAAACAGATTGGATTATTTCCTTCTTTCTCCTTGTGATAAGCAACTTTGCACTTCCCCAGGTGTGACTTTATTGGTGTATGAATAATTCAGCTTTTTCAACTAACTTATCTCAAGAATGAGTGCTATCCAACATTTTTCTTTCCCTTTCCTGCTATGCTCTTTGTCAATTCTTCCGTATGAAGTAAATTGTTGAAATATAGACAAAAGGGAGATAAAAACTCCTCAAGGCACAGTGAGTGAAACAGAGGAATATTCAGTTTGCAGAAGTTATTCTTGATTTATTCTTGACAGATTTAATTGAATTAGATTTCTAGGGGAAATAACAAATGTTGATTAGAGATGACAAGCATCTTTTGACAGTTTTTTTAGCTTCAGCATACTCTATGAGTGTATATGAATGGACATAACATTACCAAATTCATTTGTTAAGGTCGACGTTCATGCTTGTCAAGTAGTCAAAATTCAGGTTGAAATTATAGCAGTTCATATAAGCAATGGTTTCATCATCATTCATGAAATGTCAGTGATACAGTGTCACAGAGAGAGCTGGAATCCAGAACATGTGCAAAAATATTTTGAATAGATTGACTTACTTGCTGCAAAATGAAAATTTAGGTCAACATTGATATATGCAATAAAAAAGGTGAGTATAATTGATGTCATGCTTAGATTTTTCACATAACTTATTTTTATTTGAATGAGAAAAATGAGGCTTTTTTCAACATTTCAATATGTGCAACAAATTTTAAAAGTCAGTGAGTCTCACGGGGTTATTATCCGTAGTGAAGCCCTTATATCATAGTAATAATAGTTAACAGTTAATAATTTAGCTGGAAATTAGAGTTGCACTGGTCATTTGCCTCAGCTTGTGAATTTAAAATGTGTGCTTCAGGATATCTAAAAGCATTTGGACATGTAAAGAAGCACACTGGTTTCCAGACGTTTTAGATAACAATTGTATGAAGCTATACTTCTGAGAAATAAGTTTCCTTTTTTGCAGTCATAATAAATGAATCTCCACCTTGTTAAAGCTCATTTGAAAACTCTTTCTCTTAGTATTGTCTGTTCTTTTGGTGATATTCTGAAAACAAAATGTCTTCATATGAAAAAAATGCTAGCATTCCTTGACTTCCAAAACTCCCAAGGCCTATGTTATATACGATGATGACTAATTATATACACTAATTTGGCATATATAATATCATATTAAAAGTCAAATGAAAACATTCTGCAGCACAGACTCTCTAAAGTCTTTGAACATGTTCACACATACATTTTACAATTCTTTCTGCATACTTCAAATGCTTAAATGTTGACCTTACGGAAAGCCTTTGAGGTAAAATATGTGAATGTTAATAATCCCCTAAACACTTATTTACATTATAAACTCTTAAAGCTTCAAAGGAACTGTCACAGGCTCCTCTCCCAAACATTTCAGTCCCATGTCCATTCATCATTTACTTTTATCATGCAAATTCGCAGGCCGAAAGAAAACTCCAGACTGAACGAGACATCGGCACTTAGAACAAATATGGGTTTTTTTTTCCAGTGAGTGAATAATGTTCTTTAATTTCAGCCTTTTGTAAGATAATTTCAATCACAATTTTACAGATTCCAGTTATAAAATCCATGAATTTTGTGTGAGTTGTGTAAAGTTAATATTATCAATATAAGCATGACACAGCCTTACCAGGGACTCCAGTAAGGAGGAAACCCCAGGATTGCTGTGCACAAGACCAGTAGGCACAGTTTCTTCAAAGAAATGTTTACAATCCAGTTTAAATCACAAAGCTATAAGTGAGTATAACAGATTGAAGGAGAAAAGTGATGATGAAATAATGTTTAGAGCTACTGAAATCTGTTTGTCAGAATATTTTTCATTGCATAATGTTGTTCCAATCACAATTTTAGTGCATGTGAGATTATGCAGTCTTAGATTAAATTTGAGTTACAAGTATTTTCTAAATTAAATTTCTCATAAAAAGCTCAAGTCAAGTAGTTATTCATTCTATATTATATTTTATTTTGTCATTTCTTTCATATTTTTGCATTCTTTAGTATATTTGTTTTATTAGTTCTATATATTATGGGTTTCATAATATTAATAGATAGCATTTAGTACTGCTCCTAAATGACATAATAAATAACTTAAATGTGTCACTGGCTTTTATGTAATCCTCTACATCTTCAATGCTACCTTAATTTAAATATCTACTTTTTTAGATTAAGATATCTTCTGCTCATGGGATGTCAGATCGTGTCATTAGAGGGCAAACAAGTGTTCTGCTCTAGAAAATAAGATAAGACCTTCAGGTACTGACTGGAGGCATGGCTGTTTCAAATAGCCAGAATAGTCCAGAATATTTTTGCAGGATATTAGAAATTACGTCGTGTTCACAACAGATTTTCTGAACCTCCATTGTTAAGAATTTGGTCTCAAACACAAAAGGTTCAAAATTTAGTCAAAAGCACACACAAATGTTACTTATCTTTCTTTGCAGATGTACAGATTCTTGAAAATCCTTGCTGTTCAGGTATGAGCTTCCTTTCAGAAACCTTCAGTAGAAAACAAATAAGAGAGAAAAAAGTTCTAAAGGAAGAACTTTACCATAAGTTTTCTCCTTATAGCTCAATTTTTCTCTGTCACACAAAAGAAGGTTATATTTTCTTGGTTTATTTCTGTAGCTTAGAAGAGAAAAATACAATTAAAATCTCTTATAAACTTATCAGAAAGTTGAAAACTAAGCAAAATTTAAAGCACTGCATTTTCTTAACTGTATCAAGCACTATATAAGACACTGTGGTATTTTACAGAAATCTCACAGAAACAGACAAGAGTCATGCAACAAGAAATAAAAAACAAGAATACTTGGGTTTACATTCTTCTAATTCACGAAGGATTTCTAATCGAAGACATAAATCATGCAGCAAATCAAGAAAATAAAAAGCCACTTTTAAAGGAAGTGGTTTAAACTGAAATAAACTCATCATAGATAGTTGTCATTTCAGTCTAAGTAAATTTAGCATTATAGGTTAAAAACAGAGACAAATAAATCAACCTATTCTGACTGCCTCTCATCTGCAAGTTCTTTGCAAACATCTAGTCACAAAACTCAGCATTTGGAGGATTTTTTGCAGTTTAGGTGTTGTGTATGAGCACACAGATGTGAACTGTTATTGCTGGAGGAAACTTATTGCAGTGGATTAACAATAGTTTTCTAAATTCCAGATGGTGAGAAAATAGCATAGCTATTCTATTTTAAATAGCATTTTATTTCCAATTTAAAAAATATCTAACAGAATATTATGATTTAGAACATGGTTGTTAGGGATATAAGGTTGATCCACTTTCAACTAATCTGGAAAAAATTGTTACAAGTTGTGACATCAGCAGTATCATTTTAGTGAGACCACTTTTTATGATTTCTTTATACTGGGGAATAACATTTAGTGTACTTCAGAATTTGTTTTATCATCTTGTAGTCAGTGAATTCTGAGAGAGAAACCTAATTTTTAAAAATATTTTTTTATGTTTTGAAATTATGTAACTTTTAATTGCTAGAATACTCCACTGAAATGAGTGACAGAAAAGCTGAAATAACACTCTAAAAATGAAAACTGAAAAAAATTTAAAGCAATAGAGACGTCTAAAAGGGAGAGGTTATAAGAGCAAACAACTTTGAACTACAAACACTTTTGAATAAAGAGATCTGCAGAAGAACAGTGTGCATGCTGGAGTCCAATATTAAAGAAAAATGTTGTCCTTCTGAGGACATCCAGTGCCTGACTTTGCCTGACTACTGGATGAAAAGAGAAATGGGCAGTTTTATAATGTGCAAATATAGCTGTATTGCAGCTTTGAACTTACAGACCATTGTGCTTTTTTTTGGGAAACTACATTAGCATTGATTAATGAGGTTTGTTGGAAAATATTCAGTTAGTAACAAATAAATAGTGGAAGGAAATGATCAAGTTCTTCTGTATCTCTATGGTCTCCATTCATTTAGGCAAGTTTGAATGCCTGTTAATTTAGCCCTGGTTCTCAAAACAACTGTCACAATCATTCTAAGTTTGCTTTTCTGGGTAGTACGTGTCATTCATCAGATTTCAGATATGGTGCATCCTACCAACAATTGCTCTTATTTTTGAGAAGTATTTTGAGGTCAATGAGCCACATGGTGTTCATGATGGGCAGATAAAGCATTTCTGTCATTTTATATCAAAATGGGAAACACTAATTTATCAAATATTTTGTCTCTCCTGCAGCATATATTTCCCCAGCAAATTAAGTTGTAATGTTTGTTTTTATTTTAGATGTTTAAAGTAAAGATGTGAAAGGAGATCTCCTGTGAATAATTCAAATGAAATTCTCCCTTCCAATCAGAGCTCCAGCTGTGCAGTTAGTGGGGCAGCAATCAGAGCAGTGACAGTGACAGAAGACACAATGAGCGGAATTGAAAAGAGATCTAATATCAGGAGCACCCTCCTACAGTACCAGGAGTACAGGCTAGCCTAAAGGGGACACTACAGTACCTCTAAACTTTAGAATGTGATGCTGGACTTGTAAGGTAGATCCCTTCCCAATTTCTTTGTGTCACCTTTTTCCTAATGAACTTCAAGGAATATTTGTTTAAGGTTCATGCAGACTTGGACTGTCACCGGAAGCTGAAATTTCCACCTATTTGCTGTACTATCACTTAAGACAGTAAATATTTTTTTCAGCAAGAATTCTCCAAGGGGAGCAATTGATTCAGTTATCACACTGACATAATGGAATCAAGGAGAGAAAATAATTTGAAAAATTAAAAGAAAGTCTCATATGCTTTAGCCTGAAAATATTGGGAATTCCAGATAAAACAAGTTTTATTCTGCAGTGGGTGACAAAATGTCAGAACACATCTTCAGAAAGTTAACACATGCAAGAAGTCTCTCTCTTCACACTCTGGAATTTGAAAGTTATTTCCACTGCACTTGGAATTGAGGTAATTATACTTGAATAGTGTGGGCAAACTCACTGGAAAAACCATTGACAGATAGAGGAAAACTGTATACAACCTTGTCAGCAGTGTGGCACGATGTCAAATTTTGACTCTTACAGATTGACTATACAGAACAGTAGTTGTTAAACTGTTCCACAATGTATTGATAACTTTGTCTACCCGATTTCACTTATTTTGAATCAATACAATTATACAGCAGCTATCAAAAAGGAAGTTTGTCTCTGTATTTACCATTTTTTTCTTCCTCCAAGACATTTTTTGATTGGTCCCATAATAATTAGATAAATTCAATTTTAAAGTGAAGTTATTATAAATTAATAACTGATAATTACTTCTACTACCATTTCTGGACTTTTAACACGTAGAGTATCCACAATATCTGAGGCACTGTTGTGCAAAGCTTCAGCCAACAATTGATTTTCGGAATTAATTAGCCCATTATTTAAGATAAACTCATAAAGCTTCACAGTAAAATACATCTGGCTTTCTATACTCCTAGGTACAGAAAGTTTCAATGAATGTAATAATACCTATGACTCCCAAAATTTTGCTGCTCTGTTGCTTGATTTTTTCTTAGTTACATCTTTACTGCTCCTGCGAACACAGATTCTTGAATTAAACCTCAAGTTGTCAAAGCTGGGCAGTTTAGTTTAGACAATCTGTAGCTGTTCAGTGTAAACATGAATTTCCCTGCCAAGACAAATTGCTGTTTCTCTCCAGCACAGAGAATGTCCTCGTGGAGAAGCCAGACTAGATGAAAATGTACATAGGGTACGGGCCGCAGGCCTGACCCCTCACATAAGCCCAAACTAATATGGCCATACAGATGCAGAAAAACCTATAACTGAATAGAAAATACCAGGCAAGCAAGACAAGCCTTAAAAGTCACTTACAAATTTTAATTGTTTATTTTGATTCTTCAACTTCTGATCTTTGAAGTGTTGCCTGGAATCAAAAGACAAAATCTTTTCAAACAATATTATCAGTGGTAAGATAAAAAGCAAGTATTTAACAAAAGCTTTCAGGTGCACAAATATGGCTATGCACACACATGATACAGGATTTCTATAACTTTTATAAGGTTAATTAATTGGCATATCTAGCAGGTACATCCAATAAGAAAACAGTTGCCCCAGCAACCCACCCTTGGGTCAGCCCCTTGGAGTTGGTCCAAGGGGTTCTTTGTCCTATATCTTGTTATGTCTTTCAAGTTCTTGTGAAAAACAAGATGTCTTTGTTGGGAATTCTCTTCTTGGGAATAAGACTGAACAGAATTTCAAGAAAGTGTTGGAAAGGGTTAACTTATTATTCTAAAATGGGAGAAAGGGCAGGAAAAGTACTAGAAACTATACAACTATACTAAAAATCTACAAAGATACTAATATATGAAAAAGCTAAAAAACTAGGCATCAGCAGGCATAAAAAATAAAAATCATGTAAAATGGAACATATTGAGAAAATTGTAACAAATGTTTTGCATGAATAGTTAATAACTATAGATGCCTTTTTTGCTTCAGACTGGTGCATCTGCCCTCTACAATAAAATGTTAAAGGTGCTCTGCTGTGGAACATAGTTTCCCGCCTCTAAAACCAATATAATCAGACTTTCAGGTAAAAACCCTCAGCAGTTTATTCCTGTGTAAGTACCTGCTGAAAGAGCTTGTATATCCCTTCTTTGATTCATTATTTATATGGGTTATTTCAAGGCACTAACTTTACTGGCTCAAGAGGCTTTAATAATATACCACATTCACTTTCAAAAGCAAGTTATGTTCTTACCTAGAAATCATTCTTCTGCTCTTTCTGTAAGGGAAATTTATAGAATTCTGTAAGAACAGCTCAAAACAATACACTGGGATTGGAGAATGAGAAGTTAATGTGTCAAACTTTTGGGGGAGAGGGGAAGAGATCGGAGTATGTCTTTCTCATCATGGGCCTATTACAAGCTAACACAGCTTAAAAGAAAAGACATAAAAAATAGCCTTTCAGAAATCTGCTGCGAACCAAAAGTCTGCTGAAAAAAAAAGGAAAGCAGTTTTTTACAACAGTATTTTGGTCTGATTTTGGCAGACATGCATTCATCATGTCTGCATATGAAGACACTGAATACCTAAAGAGAAGAAGGGAGTTACTGATTTTCATGGGAAAAAAATATAGATATTGTAGGGCTTCTTTGCCTAGAACAGAAAGGCATAACACAAATCAATGCTGAAGTCAGAAAAATTGAAATTAAAAGCACTATATATTTTTAATAGTATTATTAACCTTGGTAACAAGCAACGAAGGAACTGATAGATTCTCTGTCTTCTGGTGTCTTTTAGTGAAGATTATATTTCCTGGAAGACAAGTATTAGCCAGTGATCCATATCTAAATGCAGATAATCAAGTTCAGTGGATGTTGTCTGAAATGTAATGGCCTGAGATATACAATACAACAGACTAGCTGCTGCAATGACGCTTTCTGGCCTTGTGTATTTTGAATCAATAAACATAAAGCTGAAAAAAAGTGCAGAGCCACAGCTATGTTGTATATGCTATAACCTATTCCTCCCTCATGAGCTTCCAAGGATACAGTATTTTAAATAACAGTTCTTTCTCCTTAATATAATAAGAATAATGCAGTTTTCTTCTGAAATAAACAAGAATAAGGATAAAAATCCACTCCTACTGACATTACCGGAAATGCTGATATTAATTACAATAAAGTCAAAGCTTCAGTCCAAATCTTAGCTCTATTGGCTGAAAATAATATATATATATAACCCTGAAGTTCTAACATTAGGGAAGGAATCTGTCATTTTGTTTGAAATCTGCATCCAAGCACAATTATGTTAAAAATTTTTGTATTATATATTAAAGTGCCATATTTTTTAGTAAATTTGTAGAATTAAATGAACTGATTGAAAGCCTTTGGCTGCCTAGACTTTAGAAATGTATGTCTAGTATGTACAGACTAGGTAGCTAGTACATCTGCTAGCTGCAATTCAAGAAGGTAATGCTTAAAGGAATTTAACAAGATGTGTAACAAGTCTGGTACGCTGTTTCGGCCAGGACAAAATTAATTTTTGCAGTAGATGAAGGGGTGTGGCTGTGGGCATATCTAAGAGGTTATTCAAGACCATCTTACCTCATTGTCAGGGGCCAGCAAGAAGGGACTCTTTCTCTTCCCCTTGTTTCCAAAAAAGGGGCAACCCTTTCTGTTTGGGAAAAAACGTGGAGGGAGCAGAGGAGTGGTGCTGGCTGCAGTCGGGTTGGTTTGGGCTGGACTCAGTGAGCATTTTCCATGTAAATCACCTTCTTTTGTACACTTTTGTTATTAATTATTGTTGCTTCTACTATTCATTTTTCTTATCTCATAGCTGTTTCCAGTAAATTGTTTTTATCTCAACCTATAATCTCTGCCTTTTGTATCTCCCACCAGAGCAGGGAGGGTAGTGAGTGAGCCTGTGAGGGGAAGAGAGCACTGAATTAGCAGATGCCACTCCTAAATCACAACATCCAGTAAGGAGAATCTGGTAATGGTTATTATGATAGGAAAGTTGTATAGCTGTAGCAAAATTAATAGATTTTTTAAAGCATAAACTGGGATTATGCTTTTTGTATTGGAGATGCTGACCCAGAAAATAGAGGATCTCTGATGACTAAGTAAAGAGATCCTGTAAATACAGAAAAAAAAGGCAGAAAAAAATTAATGACACACGGATAGAGAATTAACAATAGGACAATTAACAATATTAAAAAATAAAAAAGAGAAACCAACCAATATAATTTAAAGACAAAGTCAGGCAAGAGGAAAATAAGACTTACCTTCACCTGTCCTTCTCAGCTGTCTTTCAATACAGTCATTGTCATTAATTTTTGGCCTCTGATATTCTGCTGAGCATCTGATGTGCATGTCCTAAAGATTCTTCATTGGACTGCATTTAAGTCACTATCTAAATTATATGTATTAACATTAAAATTTTATAGAACATATATTGTGGAGTTGTGAAGTTTTAACAAAGGTGTCCTGTCAGTCTTTTTTTAGATTCAGCCTTGTTGGCAACCTTGTTCTTTTTACACCTTTTCATTTTCACCAAGGGTAATTAACCTCTCTGTGTGGTGACAGTTTTGAAAAAATGTGGTTATTAATGACCATCATGATTCTATTAGAAATGCAAAAGATCAAATTCAGTAGGAAATTTCAATCAAAGTAGAAAAGGTAAGATGCTAAGCTTGAGTCTCTTAGCATTTCCTCAAGATAGATCCATAAAGAATTTGGAAGAACAATAGCATAACCTTCATCAAAATTCCATGAGAACATTACTGTGTTCCTAGGACATACGGCAGTACAACACCTTGCAAATACTTACAATCTGCTTAGGTATTCAGGGAATATCTTGACTGCTGCCAGTTTCATTTATCATTAAGATATTCTCCAAGAACATAGAAGAAAAAATTATTTTAACACAATTCATATATATATACACATATGTGTAATTTTATCAGTAGGATTTTGATAACAGTATTGAAATCAGCTATTTTATTTATGTTTCATGTAGCAAAATTCAATAGACCGTTGTAGTCTGAAGCTGCCTTATAAAGATATATCTATCTGGAGAAGTGATAATGTCTATTTGTCTTACTCATTTTAGTGAATTCCCCTCTTCTCTACATAAAGATCAGATTACCTAGCTGAGCTCTGGAAACACACACAAAGACAAGATCAGAGAGCAACACTCACACCATCAACCCACAGATGTATTACAAAGCTCCAGGTTTACCATTTACTTCATTTACAATTTTAAATCCTGCTATAGGATAGGAGTGACTTGCTAATGGAAAATTCAGTTGACTGTATAATGGGACAATAACTATATAACTATATAATGGAAAATTTAGATGACTCTATCATGACTTCATGAGACTGAAGGCTCTTTTATCATTGTCTAGTACTGCATGTCTCCTAGCATATTCAAAACTGACCGATAGCTTCCTCTTCTGATTAGACAGGATAGAGTTCTTTGCAGACCAAATCCTGTTGGAGTTGTTACTCATACCCCATTTATCATACTGCTACTCTGTCAATTAATTAATTCACCAGTGTCAGCTAACAGTGCACTCAAAGCATGCTCTGCCTCTAAAGCCATGCTTTTTTTGTTTAGTATGCAATATAATCTAAGCATGAGAAAATTAAAAAGCATTCAAACTCTATATTCTTTATTTCCATAATCCCAAAAATGCTGCTATCAGTATTTTTTTTTCATTTGTGAGTAAAAAAATAAAACTCAACAAAATAAGTATTAGATTTATTTTAAATACTACTAATTGAATTACTTCTCAGCAAAACCTTCAGGCTAACCATGGAAAATAGGCAGGAGGACAAACAGAAACAGTTTTAAATTTATAATACACATTTTTGATAGGAAAGCAGGCAAACAGATAAATAGGTATAGTTCCTGAGCTTCAAAAAGAAAAGGACTCTTGATCAGACTAACCCCTCTGTAAATACTGCTGCATTTGATAGAGCAAGGCAGTTTTCAATATATTAGAAATCTTTTCAACTTTAGAGGTAATTTGGCACTGGATTTATACAGTAATCAGCCTTCATCATGGTATTTTATGACCAACAGGTTTGAACTTAACCGCTGTCTAAAAACTGGTTTGATCAGCCCAGAGTAGAGTATCAATGATGACAAGTAAACTAAAAGGTGTTTTAAAAATAATGAGGAGTTTTTAACCTTAAAGAATTTTTTGTGCCAAAACTGTAAATTAATACAATAGTCAATATATGGAGAAAGTGGTTGAAAATGTTCTTTAAATATTGAGATATTTAAAGGCAAGTTACAATATACTTCCTAAAGTTCAGCTAGGATTGAGAAGAATAAGTTTGGGTATTTTAGTGTGTAAATTAAAGTCTCCAGTGAGCTATTTAGTCATATGTCTGTAGCATTCACATTCACATGTATAACATGAAGTGATTATTCTAGTACTTTTTGGAAGTGTGTTCCATTTTTCGGCCTTATACTAAAAAAATGGTAGTCCAAAAGTAAACAGCTCGGTATGATACTGAACAGAGGCATGTGTGACAACAGCTCAGTTTTCTTGTGGTACCTTTGAGGCCTCAGAATTCAATCTCAGGTCCTTCACACAGCTTTAATTACTTATCTCAGCAAGTGCTACTGCAGAGCTAGGCAAGTAGCAGAAAGGTGGGCAATGTCCAAGAGATTTCAGGTCTCTGACAGCACAGATGCTGCCCAAAGGTACCCTATCTCATTGCTCAATCTGTTTGACCAGGAAGCATTAACCTGAATAAATTTGCTAAGCTTCAGCTTGACAAGAGAGCAAAAACATGTCCAAAGGCTTGCTTACATATTCCAGCTACATCCAATAAATCTATTACTTCTTGAAAATTTTTCTTCACTTATATCCCTTAGGCTCCTGCAGTTAGGATATTGCTTCAAAAGCAGTTGCCTAGTTGCCTCACAGGTGTAGCTGGGGTATCTTTAATCAAGACAGCTTTCACTGGTGTTCATAGCAGTGGAAGAAGAGCATGGACTTCATCATATTTCTTCCTACGCTCGAAGGATTTTGACCAGTTTGTTTGAAAGACTCATCAGAGTGACTGCTTGGATCCCAGTTCCTGAACTAAGCACAAAGGTAGAAACATATTTTCTACATTTATTATTGCAATCCTTGTTATTGTCATCATCCTTGTCATCATCTTCAACCCAGTTAGAGGAAAATATACTACACTGCACTCAAGAGCTCCAGAGGTGAGAAGGTGCTGCACCTCTGTGTCCCCAGTACAACCAGCAGTGCAGGTGTGCTCTCAGCAGGGACATATGCTCAGAGCACCTATGTACACCACATATGTATTCACCCAGACACACAGACCCCAGACAGACAGAGCACTCAAATGAACACAAGCAGCACCAACAGCCTGAGGAGGATGGAGGTCCACAGTACATATATACAAATATGTAATAAATATATATTAATATTATAATAGAAATATAATGCAATATAATTTAAATGTATAATAATATTAGATGATTTTGTTATATGTAATTATATATATTCAATATATAATTATACTATATAATAATGTTATTAATTTAAAGGATTCTTTCTTATTTTCCCCGCCATCGTATAAGCTGATGTATCCTTCCTTCCTTTCTTGCTTTCTTTTCTTTCTCTTTCTTTCTTTCTTTCCTTTCTTTCTTTCTTTCTTTCTTGGCTGAAAAATATTTCAATAAGCTAAGAATACTTAAATGCTAATCACAGTTTTGGTCACTAATTACCTATCAAAAAGTTTAGTGTGATGATCACCAGGATGTGCAAAGAGGTTTTTATGGCCAGCAAGAGATACAGAAATTCAAAATAAGAGACTCTGCAGAGCAGCAAAAGAGATGAGAGGGTGACAGACTAAATATATAAATTAACTACTCTAAATAAAGGAGGCAATGTTGATGTAATAAAACTTTCTTTTCACTATGCACTTATATTCGATTAGGGACACCAATAAAAAGAAAATGTTGTAGAAGGCCAACAGATGCCTTGAGGCAAATAAAAATCCCAAATGTCATCTTCACAGATGAGACAATAGTTCCAATATTGTATATTTCCTATGGACAGACACAGCTCCTTTAAAGTGTGACCAAAATGCTTCCTGTAAAATCATGCATCAGAGGATTTTGAAAGCAGGGAATATGGCCTGGCTTGCTCTGTGGTTTTGTGCAATGTTTCTAACTTTGCAATTCAGAACATATAGTTTGTGTATAGATGACTTTTTGTACATATTTTAGATATGATGATATTATAATATAGGCTATGTGGACAAATATTGATCTGTAATGGTTAAAATAGAAAATTCTACTAAATAATCTTCCCTTGTATCTTTGAAGTCAATGAACCAAAGTTTACTTGGACTGTAATATTGAGTGAAACTCAAAGAGTTATACAGGAAATGCGATACAGGAATAGGAAGGGTTATTGCAGAAAAATCCTACCGTCCTAAAAATATATAGCATTTTAGTCCCAAGGAAGCATCCATGTTATACAGTTTGACATTAAATTCTTGGACCAGATCCCTACCTGTTGTAGTCTAATAGAACTGAAATTTATATAGCAGTAAGACAGTTTGTTGTTCTGCTCTACAAGTCATTAGGAGTAAACATTATGTAAATTAAAAAGAATAGAAAATAGCATAAGCCACTCAAGCAAAGACCTTCAAAATACTTAGACTGTGTGTGTAAATCTGAACAAATAAATTAGCAAATAATGAATTAAAATTGCTCACTTTCATTTCCAGGAAAAAAAAAAAAAAGCCAAAACCAAAACCAAACCATTTTCTTGGATAAAACTGAATATATAATCAATGACCTTTAAAAAGCAATTTCTATCATGTCTGGTCAAAGGGCTACAAACATTGGCTGATGAACTACATATGGTTTTTGCATCCATCTTTTTCTTTTATGATGAAAAAGGATTTTTGCTGATTGTGTTTGAGAGCCAAGGACATGGCCTGAATCTCCACAATTTGCACATGATGTTTTCTTAGATTTGGGGTCTGGCTTCCTAAAAGTAAAAATGTTTAGTTTCTTTTATTCCTCTTTTCATTCACCAGTCCAAGAAAACACATCATTAATGTATTCAGCCAGTAAAATAATTACAGCCACATCTTCAAATTTTACCTGTATTTCTTCTCTAAACAGGGACATTGCGCAAGTGTTACAAAGGTATTTGCTACCCATTGAAGCAGAAATTCTGGAGTCCCTTAAGCAGCCAGAAAAATGATTGGGGGTGGAGAAGGTGATAAAGGCCTGTCACTCATCTGAAGACATTGCCTTCCCAGGGTGATTTCCCAAACAACAAAGCACAGCAATTCTAGGGCTAATAATGCCTATGGAGAGTAAAGAAGAAAAGATGAAGTCTTATGGTATTTAGGAATACAAATGTATTTACATCTTTTCACCAGAGGTGCTACAAAGCCATTGAATAAATATAAGATAACAGGCTAGAAATACTGATCTGGAAACACTCAAGGACAACCGAATCTGCAAACCAAATGCCAAATAAAAATATCATCCTCAGTCCCGTGTGCTAAGATACAAGATACAAACATAGTTACTTAGATATAATGTATACAGCCATGAACGTTTTCCGCTGAAATACGTCTGTGCCATAACTAAGAAAGGGCTGCTGCAGGTACAGGACTTTGGTGAAGCAGAAGCTGTCTTCTTCCTAGTAAGTGGAGTAATACAGTATTCATGTAATATATTTTCCCACCCGAGGAGGTTTAAAAAGCCTTGTGGAGGCTTAGCAGTATCAAGATACTGATTCATTATTTTACAACTCAGTATACTCTGATATGCCCCCTCAAAAACTACACAAAACTAGGAAGAAAGAGATCTCATATGTCCATCTCTCCCTTCCCAAACACAATTCAGAGGACACAGTTTACTCAACAAAGGCTCACTGAAGACACATAATTCCAATATATTACNTATATATATATGTAAAATTCACTGAGTATGTTTTGGTGAATTCTGAACAAAATCCCTGTTTACCCACAGCACATTACCCATTTTAATATAAATTAATCACTTCTGGAATCTGTAACACCGTTAAGAATAATTTACAGTACTCTAAATAAAAAGGATGGATGTCTCACACCATATACACGATAAAGGAAATGAGAGGACATGTGTGTATGTACTATAAGACTGTGACAAATATTGGCATGAAGTGAAAGGCAGGGAACAATAAATGGGGACATATCAGTCTGAAACACAGCTTGTCTCTTACTGTTACATCCTAATCGCATATTGTCAAGAGACACAAAATTCCACAAGACTTAATAGCAGCAGAGTATGAAGGTGGTGTCTTTTTATGAAGAAGGAAGAAATTACACCTTGAGATTTTTTGAACGTTAATTCCCTGGTATAGCACCCAGAGCAGGTTTGAACAGAAGAATGATAAAACTGACTTTATGGCTTTCATGGATTGTGTAAAAAAAAATTAAAATACAATCCACATTAAATTAAATTCAGTCTTGGATGTGGGGGCATTTGAAGGGGCAAAGGTAAGACTGTCATGCAGATAGGGTGGGCTTTTTTGCCGGGTATATTTCTTTAGGGATTTTTAAGGATGTGAAATGGTCTTAAATTCATATTACATTTGCTATTTGTCTGCAGGAGCCCTAGGAAACCAGGCACCGTGCATCATCTTACTATTGTATTCATATTATACTGCCTTTCTAAAAATGGAAGAGAAGATAAAGGTACAATATTTTTGATGTTCACATCATGAAAGGTGTCAGAGAAGAGGAAACACTTTTTAAGCATTCTGAGATCCAGCAGTAAATTTAATTACTGCACATAAAAGCTTTAATTATCATTTTAAAATAGGTTTTCTGCTAATACTTCCTATATGCCCAATTTCATTAAACCATAATAATTCTTATATGTCTAAAACAAAGGAAAATCCCAAACAAGAAGAGTCAGACACATATCATTACTGATAAAAGACTATTTTAACTATGGTAAAACTGTCCATGAAAGACAGAGTTATCATATGCTCTTCTTTAATATATAGTAGCATCAGAAAATCTTAAGGATACATCTGAAACTGCGGAATGAATTCTTAGTTAAATTATGTAACTCACAGGAATTAAGTAGAAAAAAAACCCTGAACATATTTGGCTCTGTTAGATGCACACACCATAGATTGAGTAAAAAATCTTGGTACTTGATTTATAGTCCTGGTCATCAAAAGGACTCTACAATTTAAGAAGTACTTCAGCTTTTCATACTCCATTGATAAGGTACGTACTGTAGATAATGTGGTGGTACCATAGCATAGCAATATCTATCCTTGTACAGAAGTGTCTGGACCACCCATATATGATCTTCAGGTAGCAAAATATGTTACCAAGTTTTGGTGTATCTTTTCCCATTTCAGAAATCATTCCCTTTCTCATATGATGTCTTTATGATTCTTTTTCCCTCTGTGGATTGTATTAAAATTTATCTTTCACTGTGAAGCAAGGAATACCACTGATATAGTTCGGAGTGAAAAGGCACGTAACTACAACTCTGCAGATATTGACAGCCTGTTAAAATTTTAAGAAAGGTTAAACTGCTTTTTATTTTGAGCAGTTTTGTACTATTGTTGAAGGTTTGCGCAAACCATGAGGGCTATATCCCAAAGTTTCTAGTAAACCAATTTTGCAGGAGTGAAAATAATCTTTGTAAAAAAAACACTATGAAAGCAAGTTTTGTAAACAATTTACATTTTTCTTTCCAGTTTTTCACTATGGATAGCTCAGCTACACTTTTGAAGTTTAAAAGACCTGTATTTAGCTTGGCCTTAGATTTCAGTCCCTTTTGAAGTGACTTTTCACGTTTTTGTTTAAACAATGAATAATCCCAAACTGCCAGTATGAAAAACTATTTTGTATATTTTGTAGTATATTAAGCAGTTCTGCCCATACAATCCTGGTCATAAGAAGGATTCAGTTTGGAAAAATTTTCCTCATAGATTCTGGCCATGTATTTTCTTCTAGAAGAGCAACAGCTCCAGCTCATTTCAATGACTTTTAAGAAGAATGTGTTTGTAGGTGAATATTGTACTTTTCGAGGAAGTAGATGCTAGTCATGCAATCTTTCATTCTCAAATGAGCAAAGGTTCAAAAAGGTCATGAAATGCCTGTTGTGATGGTTACTATCACACCACAAAACCTGGCATTATGACACTCCATTACATTAATGTTATGAACAGTTGAAACCTCTATAGACAGAGTGCTATTAATCACTAAGTTGTGTTCCCAACAACTTCTTATTGACTGGGATATTAAGAGAAATAAGTTTGTGACACCATAGGATATTATTTTCAAGTGTCTTGTTGTTGAAGTCAGCAACACATGAAAACAGCTGAAGAAGATGAAAGACTTCTAGAAAAACTAATGCAAGTAATGGTGAAAAATGATGAAAGAAAAAAAAAAGCATTTTTAATTATGGAAATAGGTGCCAATTCTTGGAAAGCTGGCCAATATGCACTTTTTTTTTTTTANGCTACAAACATTGGCTGATGAACTACATATGGTTTTTGCATCCATCTTTTTCTTTTATGATGAAAAAGGATTTTTGCTGATTGTGTTTGAGAGCCAAGGACATGGCCTGAATCTCCACAATTTGCACATGATGTTTTCTTAGATTTGGGGTCTGGCTTCCTAAAAGTAAAAATGTTTAGTTTCTTTTATTCCTCTTTTCATTCACCAGTCCAAGAAAACACATCATTAATGTATTCAGCCAGTAAAATAATTACAGCCACATCTTCAAATTTTACCTGTATTTCTTCTCTAAACAGGGACATTGCGCAAGTGTTACAAAGGTATTTGCTACCCATTGAAGCAGAAATTCTGGAGTCCCTTAAGCAGCCAGAAAAATGATTGGGGGTGGAGAAGGTGATAAAGGCCTGTCACTCATCTGAAGACATTGCCTTCCCAGGGTGATTTCCCAAACAACAAAGCACAGCAATTCTAGGGCTAATAATGCCTATGGAGAGTAAAGAAGAAAAGATGAAGTCTTATGGTATTTAGGAATACAAATGTATTTACATCTTTTCACCAGAGGTGCTACAAAACCATTGAATAAATATAAGATAACAGGCTAGAAATACTGATCTGGAAACACTCAAGGACAACCGAATCTGCAAACCAAATGCCAAATAAAAATATCATCCTCAGTCCCGTGTGCTAAGATACAAGATACAAACATAGTTACTTAGATATAATGTATACAGCCATGAACGTTTTCCGCTGAAATACGTCTGTGCCATAACTAAGAAAGGGCTGCTGCAGGTACAGGACTTTGGTGAAGCAGAAGCTGTCTTCTTCCTAGTAAGTGGAGTAATACAGTATTCATGTAATATATTTTCCCACCCGAGGAGGTTTAAAAAGCCTTGTGGAGGCTTAGCAGTATCAAGATACTGATTCATTATTTTACAACTCAGTATACTCTGATATGCCCCCTCAAAAACTACACAAAACTAGGAAGAAAGAGATCTCATATGTCCATCTCTCCCTTCCCAAACACAATTCAGAGGACACAGTTTACTCAACAAAGGCTCACTGAAGACACATAATTCCAATATATTACCATACCACACTATTCTATCATATGCATTTTAGATATATATATATATATATTTAGAATCCCACCTTCTAAGTTTTTCTGGGAATGTGGACATTTCCACTCTTTTGCTGTGTATTTCTACACTTATTTATTAGTAGTTTTAGTGCTACTTAAAAGGGTTGGATTGACAGTCCCAGAGAAGAAAATCCTACACAGAAAAAGGATAGGGTCAACAGATTTCTCTGCACTAACTCAGCAGAGTGTTTTGGTGTTAACTTATAAAAGAAGGTCAATCCCTTTGCCCATTTAGTTTTTAGCCTTTCTGATCAACCTGCCAAGTTTTCCAATTAGTGCTAGTCGCACTCAATATGATCTATGATCCGCTTTCTAACATAAGCAGGCTGCTGCACAAGTCTGCTTCATGTAGGCAAACAAAACCAATGTTTTAGCATTTTAAAGTCACTTCTAAACTAAGGATTATTTGCATTGAGAACTAGAAAGAGAAGCTTTGTAATACACTCATATGCAATGTGTATATATATATATACACATATGTGTGTATATATATATATATACATATATATATATATATATCTCCTGACAAATGGAGAAGAATATGTGGGGAACTATTAAAGAAATCAGGAGAAAATAAACATGCTTTTACAAATGAAGACTCCTCTCCAATCAAACTGAAGGTCGGTTCCTGGAAAAAGATGAAAGATTACCAGTTCAAGCCAAGTGGAAGTCCCCTCATTCTGCTCTCCCACTCAGTTTTCCAATTGCAAAAACAAGGCAGCAGAATGAAAGAACTCAAGTTAGACCCAGGTTAATAAATACAACGGAGATAAGAGCAACAACCCCTCAATGCTATGTTGACATATCCCAGTCTTTTGCAATACATGTGTGCCAGCAACATGTTTTCCATCAATGCAGCCTGGGAACGTGATTCTGGGCTTAGGAAACCCATCAACACCAGTAGCTCAAGCACGCAGAGAACTGGACCCTTGAACAACACCAGAGGCTGTGAGGTCAGGATTTTAGGCACTGTGAGGTAGCAACTTAGTACAAAAGCCGAAGTTCCCCATCTGAAGCAATTTTTAGCCCTGTAATCCCCAGTCTTCTGTCCTAGAGCAATGTTTAGCAGTCTAATTCTGATCTTACTTACTCAATTAGCAGTAAGCCATTGAGCCCAGCCTGTTCCAGTTAGTAGCCACATGGCTCAACACCCTTCCCAACACGAAATAAGTCAGCCCCACAGAAATACACTTTATAATCACTGCACAGTAGCACTCAAAACGCTCCTTAGGACACATGTCTGTCAAGGGGAGGAAAGACACAAAAAGAAACTGCTATGGAGAAAAAAACAGAAGGAATCCCAGCCCAGCACCTTGGCCACATGAGCCCATAAAGGGAACTCCTGTGCACTGAATGCATTGCAGGGAATTTTTGGCTTGGTTGAAACCCCCAGTGGGAGGGTGGGTGTTGAGCATGCAGCTGAGGGGAGACCCCTGTGCACAAAGGCTGTGCTGGGGGGAGTGTGGGTTTCCCAAGAGATGGTGCTTAGAGAACGATGCTTTCAGGCGTGGCATCTCAGCATGCAGAAAAGACTTGACAGCAATACTGCAAACAACTGCAACTAAATGGAGCTTATGATTGAACAAAAATGTGAGCTAGAAGGGGTTTGGGTTTTTTTAAGAAAAACAAGAGAGCAAAGTCCCGACTATGCCAGGAAACAGCATTTGAAGGGAGCCCCAAGTTGTAGCTGCCTGCTCTATCACTGTTTCATACCCACAAGGGCAAAGTAAGATTATTGCTAATTAGCAAGTTCATTCTTTGAATACTTTCTGGGTGCTTTTTGCTTTGGGTTCCCTTTATACACATGTAGAAAATATACATGCATGCNGAGCAAAGGTTCAAAAAGGTCATGAAATGCCTGTTGTGATGGTTACTATCACACCACAAAACCTGGCATTATGACACTCCATTACATTAATGTTATGAACAGTTGAAACCTCTATAGACAGAGTGCTATTAATCACTAAGTTGTGTTCCCAACAACTTCTTATTGACTGGGATATTAAGAGAAATAAGTTTGTGACACCATAGGATATTATTTTCAAGTGTCTTGTTGTTGAAGTCAGCAACACATGAAAACAGCTGAAGAAGATGAAAGACTTCTAGAAAAACTAATGCAAGTAATGGTGAAAAATGATGAAAGAAAAAAAAAAGCATTTTTAATTATGGAAATAGGTGCCAATTCTTGGAAAGCTGGCCAATATGCACTTTTTTTTTTTTACCAGTTGTGTTAGCACTGCAAGAGTATGAGCATATGAAAATGGCAATATGAATTTTCTGGGTTTATTGGTTTCCCTTAAATGTGTGCAACTTTGTCACTCCTCTCCTCCTGAGACATTAGTTATATTACATGGTAAATGCCACAAGTAATTCAGATGTTCTTATCTGCCTCCAGTAAAGCCTTCTATTATCTCTCCTCTTCATTTTTGTCATGTTGATACATAGTAATTATTTTTTTATTGACTGAAACCAAATCACTTTTCTGTCCATGAAGAAAGCATTTTCTTGTGTCCCTGGTATTAAAAGTTTCCCTTCATCCTGGAGGTAAAACATCAACAAATGGTAGATCTTTTGCCTTAAGATCGCTGTATGTTTGAATATGTTGGTTCTTTATTCCTGGATATGTGATGGAAATTCTTCTGGATCTAGGCTGTGAAGACGATTACAAGAACTAAGCTTCTGAATGATTCATATGTCACTTTTACTATTGTAGAGCCAACCATAAGGAACCTGAGTTTTTGAAATTGACTCTAAGAAGAATAGTAACATACCTGTCCTCCCAGTCTCCCACACCTTTACACTCCAAGTTCTAAGAGGCCCTGTCTTCACAAAAAGCAAAAATTAAATACAGAATGTATTTCAAAGATTCTCAGTATTGTTATTCTCCAGTTATATTACAAAAATACAGTGGTAATGTCAGTTTTGGTGAAGTTATTATGTATGTACAGTTATTATCTTTGGGAAAAACATAAAACAAAAATGTTTGTCTGTTGTCCCTTTTGAGCCCTTTTGTTTAAATATCCCGCTTAATTTATAGATTATATATTTAGTTATTTTCAACATCCCTGAAAATTTTTGTTCCTTCATAAAATGAATGAGTGGGTGTTCATTAAGTTAAGTGAATGAAAAATTTTGTCCTTCCAGATGATTACTGATTTTACCACAACACTAGCAGACATGGATCCCACCAATTAACATTGGTTAATATTTTAAAATATTAACCAATTAAAGTATTAGCCAATTAAACGAGAGTAAACCATTTGCTGGGGGTTGTTGCTGTCCTTGGCTCTGTTAATTGCTCCTGTATTTGCTTTATTTTCTGCTGAGTTCTTAAGTCCTGAGTTCTCTGCAGCACACTGGTAGTCTGTGACAGACTCTGCTCTCTCATATAATTTAAAAGATGAAATAGTGAAAGGAAAAATTGGATAGAGTCACTTTTCTATGCTTGGATTCTGCAGGATTTACTGGCTGAACTGTTTTCTCAGCTATGCCACAGTCAGTACGGTATATTACATCTACACTTGCTTCAGCAGCTGCTCCTTAATGTGTCACTGGCGTGCCATTCATAAACAAAAAATCTCATGAACCTCACAGTGCAAAATCTGGCTGCAATTCAGAGGAAAGAAAACATGCCTTTCCTACTAACTCCAGGAATGCACAAACATTTAAGTCCCCAGTACAAATAAGAAACAAGTTAAAGTCTTATATTAGTGAAAATGGGAATAAAAAGAAGCAATTGTTTCAAGTGATCAGCTTTACATTCATTAATTTGAAATTAGAAAGATCTTTCACATTTTTCCCTAGGTGTTCCACCTTAATTCTCATTTTGAGTATTATATGTTTTGATAGAAAAAAGGTCTTCATAAATCTTAGATTTTTAAAGGTAGATATGTCTATTTAAATCACCAAGACTGTTAGCCTGTTAACCGAAATCCTGAAATCTGTATTTTCTCTATTGAGCTGATAGTTTTTCATTTTTTTATGCTGTCTTCATGGCCTATTCACCTAAACATCACACACAACACCTTCTCAAGATGCTACTAATGTGTAGATAATAATTAGGTATCCACCTAATTTTTTTCTCATTAGTAATGTTCTTCCTAAATATTGATTTTTTCCATAAAGAAATTTCTGTAACTACATTTTTTAAAGTCACAAATACCATTTAATCAATAATTATTTCTAGATTGTTCACTCCATTTTTAAGCTCAGGCAGTGAAGAAGCTCTTGTAATAGACTATATTTCCAATATTATTCAGGAGTCAATCAAGAATGGGACAATTTTTCCAAAATATTTGTGCACATTCTTTCAGAGAATGTTGGACTGAATCATGTGAAAATAACCATCTTTCCAGGGCCAGCAGAACTACCTACTTAGGACCTGATCCAAGACTCATAGAAGACAAGGGGATTTTTCTATAAGTCTCTGTGGGCTTGTGATGTTATAAAGAATATGAAACTTTTGTTCCCTGCATGAGAAGTGGGGCCCAATAAGCAAACTAAAGGAGATATATCCACTTTGATACTGAATATTAAACGTCTCGGTTTAGGCAACCTGTTTTCTACTTGGATAGCAAATTAGAGATGTATAAATATTTTATAACATAAACAGACATAATTTCTTTCTCTATCTCCTTATACTCTTCTTCCTTTGCCAAAAAATATCTTTTGAGAGGCAAAAAGTAAAGGTACCTCTTCCAGAAGTATGTGTATAAAAAGTTTTTCAAAGTGGCATCACCAAATGAAACTGCTCGAAAGGATTGACATTGGTCTGCTTAACCAGCCTACATCAAAGTTACCGACAAAAACCTACAAATGCAATGCACCAATGCAGCTACAATAAAACAGAAAGAAATGTTCCCCTTATCCTTGAGGTATAGACTGTGAAAAACAAAGTACACTTGTAATTATGATTTATTTTGAGCATGGTAGTTGAGTCCCTGGGGTTTATTTTGCTGAGGATTTCTTGCCAGTAATGTGAAAAACAGAAATTTTTGCATCTGGCAAGGTTAAGCAGGGAATACTTGCTCTTCATTAGAATCCCAAATGACTTCAGCATCTCTACTGAAATTTGTGACTGGAGTTTGCGCAGACTGAATATACATCTGAGAAATCGTTGTTTTGGGCTTTAAAAATATCCCACTGTATGTTTCTGTGTTAAAAAAAGACTAACTGGACAAAGAAAAAAAAATATTTAATCAGTATTCTGGGTTGACTTTAAGGAAAAGTCATAGAATTTGTGAAAGCAGTGTCTAGATTTAGCTAAATTATTTTCATGTTACTCTTTACTGATCATTCATTTGGTTTCCATTTTTTTCCATTGTTTTCTTAAACACAGGTACTCCTTATGAAACTAGGCAACAAAATGTACTCTAGCAGGTTCAGATGTAGGGTCTTGTGCACTTGTATCACATTTTGTTCCTGTGAAATTTCACGGGGAATGCTAGTTATTACCACTTGGTAATTCCAAGATTATATATTATCTGTGAGACACTGCAACAGTATGGTTTACAAAATGCCTCTCACACAAATGACTGTAATATTATATGCTTCACTGGAATATACAGATTATTTCCCATTATCGCAAATGTATTATGCCTTATCTACAACTGTAGAAAATGTGATCTATTTTTTTGCAGAAGAGTATGCAATATCATAATTACATTATTGTCTTTTATATGTATCAAAACTGCAGTAATTAATTTTATTTGGTCTACATACATCAACTGAGCCTTTTTCTGAAGTATAGCATGATTGCAGAAAATACAATACATAGCCTGACAATAACTCCAGCTTGGAAGGGTGTTTTTTGTGTTTACTTAAACTGAAAAGAAACACACAGAAAATGTTGGCATCAAGAAATCTGGAGACAAAATAAAAGAATTAAGTGGCAGTAATGGTTACTCGATCTGATCAGAGATTTTCAAAACATACATATATTTTTAGATAAAGTTTAAACAAAATTGGGAAAGAAATTGGTCAGAGGTATAAATATGAGTACTTCACTGATATTTTTTGAATACTGAAGTGTCTATCAGTGGAATAAATATTCATCAGATCTGCTTGGCTGAAAATGTCACTATTCAAAAGAAAATACCAGTTTAAAAAACTTTTTTTTTCTAATTTGGTAAAACAAAAGTCAAATATTTACTGAAAATCAACTGAAGATAAAGTGCTCTTGCAGCCAGAGCCAAAACTATTACCAAAATGAAGGAAGGGAAGGGGTGGATTTATTAGTTGATGGAAGAGAGAAAGAAGTTGTCTACTTGTGAACTGAGGAAAAACGAACAAAACATTCACTGAATCTTGAAAATCAAAGTACTTCTGGGGGATTTAGCACACCCTGATACTTAAAAAATTATTTTTACAAAAAAGTGCAATGATTTTACCATATCTATCATTAAGCATTCAACAAAACAGCAACTGTGAGCAACATCACAAACAAAGGTGTTATTATTTAAAAGTTTATTATTGAAATGTATTTTTTTAACTCACATTTTCCCAGAAATTATTCTTTGTAAGCCTATGAGACCAAGCTCCCTCTGCTAGAAATAGGCATAACTTCATTGAAAATGAGCTATGGTAATTTACCTCAGCTGAGGTTCCCCAGGTCAGTAGAATGAAGCCATTATTTCCTCTTTTACTGTGCCATGAGAGTGTTGAAGGTTTGAGGGTTTGTGTCTGTTTTTTGGTTGATTTGCTGGGATTTTTTTTAAACTCCCCTAACTATTCTTTTTCTTGTCATTTCTTAACATGTGCCCTGAATTAAGGGATTTTTTTGTAATTTTGTTCAAAATTCTTCATCTGCTTACAATTCATTTGAAGGTGTTACTAATAGATAATTATTCCCCTTTTGTGCAGGGATTCATTTATCACATACATTTACATATTTCTACATTTAAAATATTTTGTGCTCCTCATATATATGTGCATAACACCTTTATATCAATTCCAATCTAAAATCTCTGTTTTAAAGCCATAACATACTGTCTACATGATGTAGACCTGCACTGTTTTCTCCCCAATGTTTATACTAAAATAGGATTTTATTTCTCTGCTTTTCTTAGGATCAAATATGTAAAATATTATTTTGTTATTTTTTAAAAGAGAATAAAAGGAATTACACAGTGATTAAAAGCTATTTCTCTTACTCAATATTACATGGCACCCAATTAATATTTTAGCACATATGTTAGATAAAGGTTTTTGCTTCAGACCTTCTATGAGGGATTCCCACCGAAGGGGATGTGATTCAAAACCACTTTTCCTCATCAGATTCACTTTCTGTAACATGGAGTGACTATTTTATTCCATCCTCACACAGAATGTTTCCTTCTCCTCTATCTTGGAAGCAAGGATGCAGAGCAAGCATGCTGCCTCTGCAGCCCCTCACTGTAGTCTGTAACAATTGAAGAGTAACATCTCCATTTTGCTCCCTCTCTACCCTTACAGATTTTTAGATAATACTTTCAGATTTTTTGCTTCCAAAGAATTTTTTTAAGTTTCTGTGTTTACTTAAACTGAAAAGACAGCATTGGGAATAGAATATTGTGTCTTTCCCAGGAAAGAACTCATCCATATTAATTTCCTAAGAAAGAATTAGTTCATATGCATCTGCAGGTATTCCTATTTCAATTTCATCACAAGAAGCACTGTCCCATCACAAAACTCTGTGTTTTACCTAAGTCAGTATTTCAGCTTTCCTCTGGTAAGACTTTCCTTCTTTCTAAACAATTTCCCTAGTAGTGAGGAAACCACAACTTCTCCTGTCATCTGAAATAGTTGTGCATGTACATCTGTTCCTAGGGGTACAAAGATAAAAGAAAATGGAAACAGAGAGAACTTTGAGTAAATACTGATATGTAAAAGAGGGGAGATGAGCTGCCTTATTACTAGGTAATATGTTACCTGTATATTTTATCCCTTCCTTTATAGTGTCTCTGAAACACACTGCTTGACACATGAGTTAAAAAAGAAAAAAAAAAACTTGGGAAGATTTAAGAACAAACAGACCAAACATATCAAAAACTCTTCAAAAGTATCAAACAAATCCCATAAGCCAGAGTCTGAATCTTTTAGACCACCGGAGTGCAATCAAAGAGGATCAAAAGTCTGTAGGAAAAGTAAATGATTTATTGGCATGGGTCTGTACCAAAGAGGACATTACTATCCTCAGATTAGTCTTTACAGGTAATGAGAGTAAAACCACTACAGAGATAAAGGGATCAAAAAGAGTTGATGGAACAACTTCAGAAACACAACAGAAATCAATCAAAAGGACCAGATTGTGCTCATCTAAGAGTTCAGTGGAAACTAGAGGATGGAGTAGCCAACCTAGTAATATACACATGGCTTAAACTCATCCTGAGAAAGAGCTAAAGTAAAAACCAGCTTAATACTCTGAGTTTGGTCAAGAAAGATTCTCAGGATGAATCTAGGAATCCCAGAAAAAAACCTGTACTTCTTTGCAGGCCTAAACCCTAAAAGCTCTGTAATTTATACTATTCATTGAGAGTCACATTGCAGATTGCTAAATTTTACATATTAGCAATAGAACTGAAACAAAAAACATGAAAAAGAGTGTTTCCCTTCCATTAAAGTAAATTAAGTTTTAATTTTTCCTGCCTGTTTCTTTCAATCAGGAAAATATGAACGAAAGAAATAACATAATGTAAAGGTATACCATATCACATAATTATTCTGAGGAGTGTTTTAACAATAGAAATTCACAGGAAGGCTATATTTTATGTAAAACAAAACAAAGTTGATTACAGAGGTATATCATTCCTAAACATTGTTATGAAAAGTTAGGGGTTGTTCTCTAAAAGGGGCTAACCTACAAAGCCTTAGTATTAGAGAACCTTTTGAGAAATAATGTGGAAGCTTTTACCCAGCAAAATTTTCTTAAGGTGATAATAAAAATTTCACAGAGTACTTAAATGTCTAAGTGCAAAAAAAAAAAAAACAAAAAAAACCAGCAAGCCAAGTTTCTGGTAGGCTGTTATACTGTGGTGCAAGCAAAATGTGGACTAAGGAACTAAGACAGTTAGAAAGGCAAGGAAGTGAATGTTTAAAAGTTTGTAATTTTGTTTGTTTTTTTAACTTATTTATGCAACAGCTTCCAAGATCTATCTGTCTAGGTGTTCTGTTGAACAGACTTGTAAAACTCTAATTGACCATGCCATTTTGTCACATGACTATTGTAGATATTTCCCTGTAGATATATCCTTCCTAAGGGGATAAAATGAAAATTATTTTATTTTAAAAAACCTTTTACAATACTAAATATATAAACATGTTAAAAATTACCTTGCATGTTGAAATTTTCTGAGACTACCTACAAAACTGATTAGTCTCAGACATAAAAATATGTAATAAAATGGACACAAAAATATTAAAATGTAGTCTAGTTAATTCCACTGACATACTGGAATATTAGAATATACGGGGATATCTGCAAGTTTTCATCTTTCAGAGAAAATATTGCAGTCAACTACAGAGGAACTCAGTAGGATATCTTAGAAAGTTTTGTGCATGGACATGGTAATTAAATGTTCTTTTTTCATTGAAGATTCATTTATGCACACCACTAACTGCAAGGTGGATTTTTCTTTCTTCTGGTCAGACAACATTATTTCAGTGATGGAATTTGAATTTCCATTAATTATAGCAAGGTCTGTCAGCTGACATTTTCACTCTGGGTGATACAGTGCTGTGCGAAACCTAAATACAGCTCAGATTATTCCAAGAAGCCGAGCAGATAGCCTGGCAGCCGGCCACGCTGCGCTCCATGCTGGGGCAGCTGCCCCGTTAGCAGCACCAGCTGATTAGGGACGTCTACCAGAGCTGTTGTCAAACCTTTGGCTGTCATTTAAACACCCTCTAAGAGGATGCCTCAGAGAAAACGAGGAGTTGAAAGCTCCGCCGGAGACTGGGTCTTCACAATCATGGAAGACGACTGATGGACGTTCCAACAGCACTTCATTGCATGGCTGAAAAAAAAAGGGCACTAAGAAGAGAGCAATTTTTGGCAATGCACAGCTCTGGTTTCTCCTCAGAGTTGATTGTAGGATGCTAACAATGTAAATTTAATGCAATCATTTTAGACATTAAAAAGCAAAAAAGTCTTGTCTTTATAAGTCAGCAATCGAAAAACCTGAATGAAAGCCATTTATTGTCATTTTCAAAAGTAGCCTGACAAATGCTCTGTAAGCAGTAAAGTGGGATTCTTTTAGGTAAAAAAATATGATTTCTAAATTGACGCTATTTCCAAACACTGATATCTAATGTGTTAAAGAAAAAAAACATAGAAAAATCAACTCCATCCTGAAATATACATCTTGACTTAAAAGAAAATACCCCCCTCAAACCAAAACAGAAAAAAAAAAACCCCATCGAAAACCCCCTAATAAACCTAATAATTCTGTTTGGAGTTGGAAAAAAAAAGGAAAACACTGTGGCTATCGGAGCTATTTCTGAAACTGAGACTCTGCAGACAGTAATTAAGCACAGGTGCCTCTGACACTATTCCCTACCACTGCTAATGATTGCATGAGAAAAATTAAGTATGAAATCAGATATAAAAAACCAGGATGATGACTCTTTATGTATTCTGGCATGAGGAGATAAGAAAAAAAGATATGTGAAGGTCTTTTAGGGACTGTAAAAAAAACCCAAACCCTAAGGTAAGATTCACTTATGAGTTATGTTACCCTGAATGAACAGTCACATAAGAAAAGATTTTAGGAGTTGTCACATATGCAAAAATATAGGCCACATCAAGAAAAGACTCCTGCTGATATCACAGTAAAAAGCACTATTTGAAAGTGTAGTTTAGTTTATGGCTTTTTTCTTCAAAGTTGCATCCTGTTCCAGCCCTTTTGTCTCACTTTCTGCAGACAGTTTTTACAGGAACAGATAAGAGCTAAACTGATGATGCATATATCCTATTTTTACTAGACATTATCATTTACATAGTAATATATGACAGTAGGTCCTCCTTAAGAGAATGATCTTAAGTCATTTACAGTAAAGTATAGTTTAGACATGGAGCACCTAGTTCTGATTATCTCTGTTCAATAGCTTGGAAAGAAATAGTGTAGATATAGCACTGTCCCTGAAAGAAAGAGCTGGACAGCCTTTGATACACCTCTATTGCTGTTGCATACACAAGGAGCATCAGCTGAACATGATTTTGTACCTGCAAGCATTTTATTAAATGGAAAAATGGAAAAAAGGATTCTGGCAATATAAGAAGCCGATGTCAGAATCACTTGATCTTCCTAATATATCAGGTTGTAGGTAAGACAAACAAAGACAATGTTTTGGGAGCTGCTACCACTACATGAAAATAGTGTTGAAATCATCAGATGAAAAATGATGGCCATAAATGGCAGTCATGTCACAAGTTCATATATGAATTTGTCACCTGATACAGACATTGCAGAGCAATGAGTGAGAAAGATGATACAGTTTAACAAGGTCCAAACATTGAAACAGGAGAGCCCAGGGACAGGGACAAGCAGAACAAATGCATTCTTACAGTGATATTAGGGTGATAGTGCCACCACATCAGGAGACCTCTGCAGGTCTGAGGAAAAATCCTTCAAGAACTAACTGGCCACCATTTGAGCTGTTGAACTGCTTAAGAACACAACAAATTGTATGGTATATCAGTGTTGGCTTAAGTAATATATCATATATTGGCAGGGGAATGTGCTAGTAAAGACCATGACACTGGGGTGACTTCCTCTGACACATGAGATCAGTTGTCTGAACCTCTCATCCTGGTGTCACTTAGGATACCCTAATTTTCTGTGTGTGTGACTGATACAACAGAGAACTTGCATGAGATGTGTGTCATTGTGGAATGACAGCTGGAGCCCACAAGTAACGCTCTGGGGTATCACTGAGGTCCTTAGGTAGTCATCCTAATGAGGACCAAATTTTTAAAGAGGAACTTCTCTTTCAAGAATATTTACAAGCACCCAGAGCACTGGATATTTACTGAATATAAAATTGATGACATTCTCAGCCACATGCAGCACCTTTTCTAAGAGAAACTGAAAAGCCAGTGAGCTGTTATAGGGTATTGTTGTATGAGGCTCGTGAGCAGCAATAGATTTTATCAAAGACAGATGCATCACTGTTCAGAATGAAATATTTTTTCTGTTACAAACTCAAGGAAAACCACCTGGAATTATGATTATAAACAAACTATATGTGGAAAGTACCACGATCACACTTATTTTCTGAAAGGAAAACTATTGCCACTCCAGGTCTCTGGACAAAAAAAAGACAGGGATTAGACAGGCTTAATATAATAGCTGGCATGTTTTAAGCTTTTGATTCAATTAAGTTATAACACTAAAATGCTGGGTCTACTTACTTGCAGTGCCATATAAGACCCAACACGTGAGGTTAACCAACAGCGTCATGATATACAGTATTTACAGCACATTAAAAAGTGATGCCCTGTTTGTGACCTGCTCTAAAATGAACGACAAATCACTTGCAAAATGAAAAAAAAAACAAAACAAAGCCCTATTTTTTTCTATGCAAGTATTCCAGACCAATTGCTATATTATGTAGAAAATTTGCATAAATATTTTATCCATTTCACCACTGAGAGAGCATAACTTTTTTTTTCCCTGCTAAGCATCCTTATGACTGACCCAAAATGTTCAGTGGTTAAATTGTCCCTGGGACCTGATTATATTGAAATCTTCTCTGCAGGTATAAAGAGCTAGCTGTAAATATAGTAATTTGCTCCCTATACAATTCTCCCCTTTTCCAGTTTTATCCATTGTCTAATGAAGGTCTCACAGCTCAAATATTGGCCATTTTCTTTTACCTACAGCAGTATGTATTTTATTAGTTTCATTTTTAGGATAACAGATTTATACCTCAAATGTATCTCCAGGTGGGTTCCCGTAGAGTAAAAGTGACTAGCCCCATGCTTCCCTTCAGCTGGAGCAATGGTTGCAATTGTTAGGAGAGCTGTCAATCTCTTCCTAATGCATTCAAGTTCTTTGGAGGAAAGCACAGGCCAAAGGGGAAAACCCAGAAAGGAATGCTTCTGAGGCTGATTATAAAGGAGGCTGAGTGCTAGTCAAAGGTGCAGTTCCAACAGAGTCTGATTAACATTCTCCCATAAAATAAGGACCAGAGAGTAAGCCATTAATTTTATGGCTATTTTTTCCCACTGCTTGGTTTTTCATAAGTTGGACTTCCTTCCAGGCTAATTAACCACTAAACATTTTACAAGCAATCCAAGTGCGGAAGCAGTAAGAGATGAATTGCACTTATGAAGTAATTGACAAAGGGTATATTGGGCCTTTTAAGCAATGATATTTGCATCTTAATACAGGAAGAAAGGAACCCTGGTACTGCAGTTTGATAGGTCATTAGTTAATTCTCAGAACTCTGCGCAAGATAATAATGGCTCAAGGCTAGAATGATCCTGCCTGGATTAGGGTGGGGAACCCTACCTTAAAACGCTGCCAGAGAAAACACTAAATGTTTGTGTCTCGGTATTATCAAAATACCCTCTGTGTTATCTTAGATTAATTCCCTGGCTATTTTCTTTTCTTTTGACAGCAAAGTCAGAGCTGACAAACCAAGGCAGTTCTCAAGGAAATTCAATTACTGAAATGTCTGACAGCTTGCTTTACTGCTTCTAACTAAAGTTTTGAAAGTTACATGCTGCATGTATAATATGGTTTTCACTACAAAGGAATAGATTTGCATTTTCTAAGGGGAAAATCATTTTCAAGCTGTAGGAGTTTAATGATAAAAGATAAAAAATGAAATGCTGAAGTTTGTATTTTGCAAAGAAATGAAGTGAGTTGAGTGGCTGCCACATGAAACTAGGAAAATACTGTGTTTTCTTAAAAGCAGAATTCACTTACCTTTCCATAAATGAGGGAATGCCAGTCTATCTGAATAGTATCTGCATATATAATTTCCTAATTAGTCCATATGATGCAAGATGCAAATGTTTATAAACTTTTCAAAAAACAGGATTTTTCTTTTCCTATCTCAGCATCAGTAACCTGGTCTCTGGGTCCTATGAAGTGGTACCTCTGTGTTTTTCACTTAATTACTTTTAGAGATAGGAAAATGAAAAACGTCTTGGTCGCTGCACTTGCTAAAAGCAAGTCAGACCACATTTCCTCTTTGTTAAACTCATTCTTTTCCTTTTCCTCCAGAAATCTGCAAACAGACAAAAGACACATCTGTAAGCATGGAATACTCTCTCACAGAGCTAAGCTGTTAGCCAACTCCAGGGTTGGATTCTGAAATAAGAGCTTTGGGTTGTCTTGAAGCCGTCAAATCAAACTTTGTGATACAAAAACTTCAAGAACAACTTAACGTCATGGGGCATGATCCTAATTCTTATGAAAGACTTCTTAGTGTTTATAATTTCAAATGTGAAGTGCCTTGGTTTGTCACAAACATCCTGAAAATCGTACCGTTGCCTACTTACTAGGTAGGTACCCACTAAGTGCTAACCTGACGGTCGCAGTATGCTCCTGGGAAGCAGTAATTTCAATCTCCTCACTGTCCAAGCTGTAGGTTAAATGACTCTTGAAAGAGAAGATTGGTGCAGTAGGAGGTGGAACAATCCGTTGTGCCAAAAGGAAATATATTTTAAAAAATGAAAGAGAACTTAGGAGGTATCAGCTTTTTTTTTTTCCCCAAGGCTCCTTAGTCAATTCACATGCAACCACCATTTGATTGAAAACAAAACGGGTTCCTTCTCACACAATGCAGAATCACAAGGAGCAGCTGTAGTCACAGTTGCAGTAGCTATTGCCCGTTCTGCTGCACTGAATCTTGCATTACTGTCACATAACAGCTCAGATTCAACCAGAGGAGAAAAATATCTTTCCCTGATAGTATGGCTAACATAATGCTTAGTGCACCAGCACATACCTCCTTTCGACTGGAATTAGAAGCTACAATTTATCACTGAAAAAATACATCAGGGTTGGTGTTTTTGACTGCGCCGGTTTAAAAATGTAGCCTTTGCTTCACGACTGTATCACTCCTGCTTTATATCAGAGAAATTCTATTACAGAAAATGAGTTTATGCCAGCATAAAATTAGAATAATACAATGATGAAACAGCTTCAACTTTCAGAAAAAAAATAGGTAAACATAACAAGGAAGTAATAGGTAAAGGAGCAAGATGTAAACCTTCCCAGCATGCAAAATTCCTCTGAAAATTTCTTTAGTTTGCCTGGATCAGCAATCCAGTTTAGATGCAGATTCATTGTTACTGAATCATTATGGATTGTAGACATTTACCACATGGTACCCCTTTCACTGGGGCTGAATTACAGGAACTACTACAATAAAACTACTCTCAGATCCTTTTTTGGACAAAATGTTAAATTTAGAGGTAACTTTAAAAACTCACTATTCCAAGTGAACAAACTGTATAGGGCTCAGAAGAAACACCTACCAAAGGATCTCAGTAAAAATTAGACTTAAATGACAGGAAAACTACTCAAGAGCCTAAAGTTTTGGGTTTTAGGGTCTTCTTTGCTATAGTTTTATCTGATAGAGATAGTAAAGTGTTTTGAAAAGTTTTACCATAGTAAAACAATTACTATCCTAGAGACAGAAACTCAGAGCATAGGCTGAGTAACAGAGCAGGAGCCTCCAATTTGTAACATGAATAAATTAGCTTCAGGGATCAGCATACAAGGCATGTTGTATATTATCCCACTCCACGAGCAAGTGATTCATGGGCTTGTAGATGGACAATCTTCCTCAAGATTTGGACTTGAAGAATTTAATTCCATTTCATTTCACTCCATTCATTCAGGCAATTAAACCGCCAGCAGACCTTTCAGCTAAATTTGATCTAACAACCTTTGCTACATTGCAGATTAAGCACTCATACACAACTCACTTCCACCAGTTAAAAACAGAGGTGTGCCTATGGTCTCCCAAAGGCTAAGCCAGCATTTTAATAGGTCTGGAGCTGGGCAGTAAACCACCCCAGACCCTGAGCAGCACAGGATCTGCAGCTACAATGTAACCTGCAACTGGGGTAGTTTGCATATACTATATTCATTACCTTGAATATAGATGTGTAACTCACATCTACAACTACAGCGTGGCCAGCATCTTAGAGGTGAAAAGCAGTATTCTTCAGTATCACCTCTGGAAGTTTTCTAGATTCCCCTTCTTATTACTGAAAAATTATTGTTGAAAGAACATTAAGTTATAGTGCTTGGGCAACAGAACCAGCAATACCATTTTGGTTCAAACTTTTAAAACAGTGCTTCCTTAGAAAATCTGGATGTGACACCTAAATTCTCAAAGGATTTGGTTGTTTTATACAAATTCAATACACTATTTTAAGGTTTTGTGCTAATGATTTTGATGTATTGTTACACACGCTCAGTGTGTTTGACTACAGCAGGGATTAAATAAATTGTGTTTTAAGGATTTAAGGTTGAGAGGAAAGGATTTGGCTATGTAAATTAAGGTCTAGAAGGTCATTGGTTCATTACACCTGTCTTTGGGGTTTTGTATCACCTTCACTCATTGAGAAGATCACTATGTATATTTTCAGATACACAGGATTAGATAAAAGATAACTAGAGTTATTAAACAGTTCTTAAATTAGCTTTGAAATTAAATCTAAAAAATAAACTTGCCTGTTTTTTAGAGTCTAGAGCAATAGTTTACATAAACAGAAAAATAAAAGAAAGGATTTACTATGGACTCTGTTAATTCAGCACAAATAATTGAATTTTCACAATCTTTTATGGTAATGAATGTACCCAGAAGACCCAGAGCAAAAGTATTAAGAATTAGATTAACATATAAAACAAAATATATAAATATAAAACATATTTGGTCATAAATGTGCTTGGCTGAAAAGTACGCCACTGTGGCCTTCTAACAGGGCCCTCCTCAAGTCTTATTTTCATTATTTTAGTGGGAAGTGGGAATTGCTTGCATTTTTTTTACAAGATTGAATTCCAAAGGTGTAAAGTGCATTAAATATTTCAATTATGCTTTTCTAGAAAAAATATTTATAAATTACATTTATTAATAATATGAAAAACATAACAGTCAAAAATTAATGTATTATCTCCTTTGAGTATGAACCTATAATACTGCAGTAATGACCTTGTTGCAGAAAAATCTCCATTTTGTAGCACTGAAACTTGATTTTGTGAAATCTGACTGAGCAAAAGACAGACCAAAGAGAAAAAACAATAAAAGAAAAAAAATCTGATGCTTAATTGATAACAAAAACATTTTTTTAAATGCATGTTACCTTTCTACATCACAATCTTCAGATTCCTTGAAAAGACTTAATTTTATTTCATCTCCTCAAATTTTAAGTCTTGGACTAATCAAGCAACAAAATGAAAGCAATATTTTCCACATAGTCACAGCAACCGAAAATAATTTTTGTGTTATTTAACTCCACATTAATACTAGCACAGAACAGTTTAGACAGAAGACAGTGTAAGATTGTCATGGTACTTTGAACAACTGTGGTTTACTGACACCTTCTTCTGTCCTCACATGTATGGAAAATATCTGATTAACCAAACAGAGATTAATCATAAAGAATTACCCAGAGGAACCATTTAACTTCTGAATTTATGTTAGGTGGATGTATCTGGCTAAACAGAAATTATAGATAACAGTAGGTTGGATTTTTCTTCATTAATATTTCAATAATATTCATAAATCCAATATGCAAATGTTAACTATATCACATTTACCATGTTTGTTAGCATTTGAAGATTTTTATGGTATGAGTACATTAACATGATCCTTGACTGAAAGAATCAAGAGACACAACAGACTATGAAGTGAGTCAAACACAGAAAGAGTAAGTTAGGAGGTATGATTGACACAATATATAAAACAGCTGAAATAATATATCACAGCCTGAGATATTATGCAGGTACTGATGTTAAGGAGCTAAATAGACTCTACAGTGGTTTGCTTGTTCCTCAGTCCTGTCCATAAATATAAACCTATTTAGCTAAGAGTTACGTTGGACAAAGACTTAAATTGGTTCACCACACTATTAGGTATAGCCCAGGTTGGAGGCAGATGAGTTTTGTGACATTACAACCATAACTACTGGACTGTGAACAGTCCATTAGAAATGTCATAGAATAGAAAGATTCTGTGACAGACTGAAAACCACAGAGTAAGTTACCATAAACCCAAAGAAATAATGAAAAAAATATTTTAAAATTATTTAAGAAAGAAGTAAACCCAACAACTTCTCAGGTCTTAAATGTGCATGAAATTACCAGCTACTGGAATATAGCTTTGCTGTGCAGTTGCTATATGAAGAAATTGGAATCAGGGCTTCTTTTAATTGTGCAAATACATATCCTGAAGAAAATCATCCTCTAACCTGTACAACAATTCAACAGTCATTTGCTTTTCTTCAGCAAAGGCCACAGACCTGACACACACTCAAGTCCACATAATAGCAATCTGGCACCTCTCTCACTCTTCATCCTGATCATCGTGGAAATAGTCTGCAGTAATGTTGCGCGTGTCCCCAAATGCAACCATACTGATGCTTTTTTACAGAAATGAAAGTGAAGAAATTACCAGGTGTAAGCAGTGTGTCCTTTTTTGGTATTTCTCATGGGATGAATGTAACTATTCATAATGAATTCAGACTGGAATTTCATTATCAAGCCAAAGTATATACGAAATATATGTTAATCTTTTCTCTCAGTGGAATGCGAAATATGAAGTCATAAATGATCCTCATGATTAATAAATAGTTATTACACATGATAGGAGCCCAGATTGCACCATTCTTCCTCATAATGCATGGTATCTTCACTTTCAAGTGGCTCTACTGAAATTAATATTGCTATATGGAGAACAAGTTATGGCTCAAAATGAAAAAGAATAAAAAATATTTCATTTGGGTTTTGGACAATAATTATAATACCTCCTATAATAATCTAACACTCTACCCTCTCCATCAACAACCTGGATGCACATATTGAAAGGAGATGCAAGGTTATGCAAGGTCTGAATCACATTCAGTGTGTTTGCATGTTTCTCCAGAGGTGACTGCAAAAAGATCACCCAGGTATGTGATTTTCAAGTATTTGAAGCTGTTGGTAAGAGTTAGGCCTAATGGAAGCTATGAACTATTTTTCTGCCTTTTTTTTAGTACAGAAAACTTAAGCTTTTAAATTCTTGTGCTATTAGACATTATAACCTTTTAAAAGTCTTCTCTCCATTTTTCTTTTTGCCACTTTATATGCACTCTTCTTCATGCCTTATTGTGTTTAACATTTTCAAACACTGTTTTTCATCCCCAAAATAAGTTGAGTTTGAAACGACCTTTGCTGTATCATCTATCCATTTAATCCTTCCTGTGTCATGTTACTTCTTTTAATTTGCTTAGTCCAAAATAATTTTCAACAGATGAATAACTATTTCACCTTGAATACCTCTGGAGGCAGTGACTCCCTAAAATCCTTTGGCAGTTTGTTTCATTGTCTGTTTTGATAGTTTCAAAGATTTTCATACTATTTAACCTACATTTTCCTTGCAACAGCTCAAATTTATTACTCTGTCTTTGGTGACTAATGAGAATAATTTCCCTTGTCCCTTCACATATCTGTAGAAAGCTATCACACTTTTCTTAAGTCTTCTTTTCTTTAGATTGAACAGCCAACTTATCTTATTAACCTTTTTCTCCCCTCACGGATCATTCTTTCCAAACCTTCTATCATTTTCTTGATCTCTCTTTTCTTCATTTTATGTCCCATTGCTCAAATGATAAAAGGAGAAGACAAAAGCCAAGAAAAACTGTAGGCAAGCTTTTGAAAACAAAGCACAAAATAAGAATTTGTTTTAATTCATACTCAAAAAATATAAGTACAAAGAATAAAATATCCAACTGAAAATCACCACTGGGGGGCTGATGTGTGCACACATGCAGGCCCTGTGTGTAATTGCATGACTGTTCAAATCCTTTGGAAAATAGTGTGGCTGCTTGTCAAGATCTAAAGGAAAAGGACTGCGATTTCAAAACAGAAATACAGACTCAAACAATCCCTTGCCTATTGAAATAATTTGTCCTTGCCTCAGCTGCAGGTCTCGTTTGATTTTTCTTTTTTTTTCTTTTTTTTTAAAGCAATGGTTTGATGCTTTTGCTTCACAGTACTACAAAACAAAACAAAGGGAACTTTTTAAAAGTAGTGAAGAACTAATTGAGTCATGTCTGACTTAGGATATTAGAACAATGAAGCTCTGCTAGTGGTCAGTCTTTAAGAAGACAAGAGCAGTGTTACCAGGTCAGAACAAAAGACCACAGTGGTGTCCCTGGCACTGGTGAGCAGGAGGTGAATATATAATATAAGAAGCAGAATATATTGTACTGATAGAGCCTGAGCATTTAATATTTTAACCGAAAAGAATTTAGTTTACAATGGATTTATTGTTCAGTTTGACCTCTGTAATTGGTTTGTTCCTTGCTTCATTGAGCTCATCCTTCTCACTCCCTTGTGCAAGACTGACTTCCACAGGAACTCTGCTGGGATGGTATGAATCAGTTTCAATTAAAAACATTACCACTGATGATGTTCAACTTGCCAAGAGAGATGATAAGTACCAATTTGAATTGGCATGTTTCACTACCGAAACAAAGGCAAGTTTTCTGCAACACAAACTGGGAGAGAAAGCAGACACATTGCAGTTCTTATTCAGTTTAGGATTACTTGGGAGGATTAGTTTTCCTCTTTCCTCCCTCCTCCTCCAGCTTCCTTCAGTCCCCAGATGAGTCTCGTGTCAAGAAGAAAGTCTCATGACAGAAGAAACTGGAGTGTTATCACTACAGGGGACTCGTCTAAAAAGTAATTAAACTGCTCAACCAGAACTCTTATTACCATTTTCCTTCACAACTTCATCCAGAAAACACAAAGAGTGAACTCAAAGCTGAAACATCAGAAACATCTCATAATGCTGTTACATTCTTATGCTAGATATTATTCCATTTATATCTATGGTATGTGTGAGGAAAAGCTGCTATTTGAGGATCAACTCTCTTACTGCAGGAGTCATTATAAACCACTGGATCATTGCGATAGCTTTCTCTTTGAACACACTGTGCTGCTGGCACAGTTCTACAGCAGCTTCTTCAAGTGAGACCAGAGACAGTGAGAGTGTGCTGTGGTGCTTAAGGGCTAGGCTGAACTCTGACCAGTGAAGACAGTGGTTCCCTTTGCACAAATAGCTATGGCTTGCTTGATGCTCTTTATCTTTTCCAGGACTGTTAATGACAGGTGCATTATAACAGAAATTCCAAATATCCTTTTTGAAACATAAAGTGTGACCCACACACACACACACACACACACACAAACACACACACATACAAATGATCGTTTAATAGTATTCATTGATTTAACATTAGGAGAAAAACCTGATCTGGGTTATTAATTGATAGAGTCCACTTTGGAAGGGGTATTCAAACTGTATGGTTTGTATCCGTGTTTCATGTGATAATATATATCACTTCTTGCAATCTCTGAGCTAGCTGCTAACATGGTCACTGGGATGGAATATGATGGATGAGATGAAAGTTTTTGAATCTTTATAATTCAAAATATAAACAAATTCAAACTTGTTACTCTGTGTTGAGGAATATTGTGTCATTTCTGTTATATTAAAGCCATTAGAGAAGGGAATCACTTCTTTTCTCTTTCCAATTCTAACTCAAGAAATATTCCTCTCAGATACTCTTTGTTGCATCCTGATGGAAACCCCAAAGAGATTTCATTTGCCATGGCATTTTTGCCTGTGTCAGTCAGGTGGCCAGACTGTTGTGCTGGGAGATGAATTGTGCTGTTTCTACACTCACCTCCATTCTTTCCCCCTCCTTCCCCCTTGCTGAGCAGGACTAACAGCTGGGTAGCCCTGTCCTGACAGGACAAACATAGGGTTCTCACTTCTTTTCCATTAATTTTATTAGTGCCTAATGGAAATGTACTAAGGTTGAAAAAGTCCTTTATGACGCTTAGCAGCTACTGACTTACGTAGAGTTAATGAATGAAGGAAGTGTATGTTTTGAACAAGTTGGTGTTTAAGTGGCCCTTGACTCAAAGAACAGGATCTTTTTTACATGCTTTCTGGGTTTTCTGTCAAACAGGCTGGAATCACATAGCAATTGGGAAGGGGAGCAGAGAGAAGGATTGTGTTGTGTGTTACCCAGAGCACATGAAACAACCAAGCTATCAGATGTGCAGCCTACGTTTTCTAGGAAAATTCTAGGGAATGAGTGTGATTCAGTTTTGAAGACTGGGAAGAGGTGGTGCCCTCCCACAACCTTAGAAGCAGCACAGTTGACAGTGATTTTGCCTTTTCAAATGAGGGAGGATGAGAGTGCAGTCTGCCATGCTATGGCAGTCTTCAGATGAAAGATCCTTCTTGGGATTCATTTTCACTCATCCCAGATTAGGGAAAAAACCAACTCTGTTACTGAACCCCAGATCTGCACAACATCCCTAATAATTTCCTTAGGCCTGTCCCTGCACTGTCTCTGACTAAACAGAAACTTGGCATATCACAGGCTTTGACTTTAGAACCAGTATAAAGAATGTACTAGATTGTCTCTTTTTCTATGTATACAGTTCCCATCAGTCCACTTCACAGATATTAGTGCCTAAAATAATTATAAAAGTGCTGTCTCCAAATGATATGCAACTTATTCACTTCACAGTAAGTCTCGTCATTGTTACCTTCAAACTTTGTCATAAATTAGATCATTTTGTGTGGGGGAAATTACTCGTAAAAAATGTGACATACAACACAATTGTTTAAGCTGCTTTCCAAAAGTGAGCTCAAGTTGCTCAGATATTATTCATACATATTTGTAAATGGATTGAATTATTTTTCTTCTGAGGTTATTTGTTTACGCTTATTTATAATGAATTCCCTTACACCCATCTGTCACCTGAAAGGAACCTCAAAATAGGTGCTTTCTGTGACTTTGAGATCCTTTTGTAATGCCGGAGTGGTGAAAAGAGGCCTTAAGGTAAATGACAATAAAGTGCTACCTCTATTTGCCGTTCATCATTCACTATTTCTTATTTGTATTGTGTGACTTGTCAAATGCATTGTTTCTTTTCAATGAATGAGGAATTAGAAGGTTTGAAGCAGGAGAATAACAAAGGTGTTGAGTAAATAAAGCACTTCTCTTTTGTCAGTCACCCTAAACAGGAGGTGGAAATTGGCATGTTCAAAGTAAGTGCTAAACCAGAAAGGAGCAGCAGGGTAGCCCATACAACAAAGCAGAAATTGAGACATACTTTACACCAGCTCCTGAAAGACAAGTGATGAGGAAAACTGCACCAAACACTTGGGATAAATGAGAGACAGAACAGAAGTAATCAGGAATGAATGAGTCCCATAATTACCATGGTTAACAATCCATTCTGTTCTCTTTCTCCCTTGGTCATACATTTTATGTGAAAAGCTGGAAATCTGGAACCAGAGGAGACAGAGGTTTATCCTGTACTGGGAGAAAAGAAGATTCATTCCCATTCCTTTCCCCTATTGGAATGAAAATGGATCCTTAATGCTGCACTGATGACAAGCTTACTGAAAAGAGAAAATTTGAATAGCTCTACCGCTTTCACTATTGCAAGAATAAGCCCTTTTTCACTTCTGT
The DNA here is from genome assembly GCA_013397015.1 of Myiagra hebetior. Lineage (NCBI taxonomy): Eukaryota > Metazoa > Chordata > Aves > Passeriformes > Monarchidae > Myiagra > Myiagra hebetior. Next base: position 2,646,016 of record VWZQ01003630.1, read on the forward strand.
TGGAAAAAACCACTTAAGTAGAACTCAAAACAATAAGCTAAAAACTTAAACCTCAAATTGCCTCTTTCTGTTAAAACACCTTACAAGTGTTTGCAATTTGTAAAAAAACATACATCAAAAAAAGATTTCCAACAAAAATAAATTAAAAATGATTTAAAATTTTAAAAATTCCTCTTTCTTTTTTAACTTTTTCAGGAAAGAAATTTCAGGTTTAAGTTGTACCCAAAAGGCTCACAATTTTATCAATAGCAGAGTAAGCTATACTGAAGAGATAAAATTTTCATCCATTCTGTATTTCTATATAATAGATTTATTTATAGAACATTTATGAGGTAATAACAGAGGTAACAACTTTACAACAGTTGAAGTTTCATGGTAGGCACTGATATAAGGCCTTGAAAAATTATATTACTACAGAGTTCTTGGAAGAAACCAATGACTATCACTGCTCTTCACTTTAGAGGACTTGTTATTGTTAACTTCTTGTCTCATTCCTCTTTGGCTGTTATCTTAAAGGTGATCAAAGTACTTTTGGAACACATGTTGCATGGCAACATTTCGGATAAACACCGTTTCCTTAAGAACACCTGTAGAAAGGTTTCAAGTGACAAAAAGTAAATTGCCTGTCTCAGCAAAACACTAAATAAAGTAGGTTTTCTTCAATAGATTTTAATAGGAAAAAAGTGGAATTACCCAATTCTAGTCTAAACTTGTCCTGGCTAAGCTATAACAAAACCTCCACAATCACTGAAATAATACTATTCCATTTAAAATGTTACAGTGTCATCAGTGCACTCTCCCCCCTCCAGTCCTGTAGAAAACAAAACAGATGAAGATACTGAGATAAAGTTGTTGCTTCAGATCCTGTTCTACAGTGATACACAAATATTTTTGTAGCAATCAAAATAAAATCAGGCTTTCTTTTCTGTTACAGCATGAAGTTTTTCATGTCCTTACTAATGTGATGTTCCCTTTATTTCACATCCTGAGCTCATGACTCACTACCAGTTGGGAGTTTCATCTCTGCAGCTGAGCTTGCATTAGTTTTATCTTCTAACATGAGCTAGCTGAGGTAATAACCCTTTCATTTGGAACCTCCATATTAGAAGAAAGAATATTCTGATATTGGTCTCAAATGTAGTTCTGCATGTCCCCTTCAAAAATGCCAGTGTTTTAGGGTCTGCAGAAATTAATCCAAACAGTGCTTTACACTGGTCTTTTAGCATATGAACGCTTGCTACTTTAGCATTTGTAACTCAAGCTAGGCAGCTTCACAATCAGACACTTCAAAAAGGAAGAGTTGAGGTCTGTGTGTGCATTCCCACCAAGTGCCTGCCTGCAACAAAAGAGAGACAGAGCTTGTGTCTGTTGCAACAAATTTTTGGATAAGCCTCTCTACAATCCAATTCAATTTCAGTATGCCTGTGAAAATATCTAAGAAATTCGGGATCCCAAGCACTAGTTAAAGTATGCAAAAAAAGAGAGAATGATTCACATACAAAAGTGCTCACAGGAGACTCCAAGACAATGAACAATGGATGTATTCCTCACCTCACCACAGTTTGTTCTGCCTTCTGATGTCCCTCAGAAAGATGTCCCCCCTTCCTGAAAGAGAGAGTCCTTTTTCCCCATCCCTGGCACTGATGTAATGTGGTATCATAATATCTTGTTCATGTCCCTCGCACTGATCTGGGCCAGAACCCACTACACCCTCCTTCTTCTTTCTTATCTTTTATTGCTGACCAGATGTCATATGGTATGGAAAATCCTTTTGGTCAGGTTGGGTCAGCTGTCCGGGTAATGTCCCCTCTCAAGATCTTGCCAATTCTCAGCTGCTGATGGGGGAGGAGTGTTGGTGAGACAGAATGATGCTGTGCCAGCATTGCTCAGTGGTACTCTCTTAGTTCTGTTAATAAAGTTTTCTCTATATTCTTTAAAGTTTTGAGCCTGCTTTGCTTTTCTCCTAATTCTTATCTCACAGAGGAAAATGAGTAATTAATGGATGCGAACTAAACCACTACACTTAATTGGTGTTTCTGCCCAGTTTCTCAAACCAAATGCACTACAAGTACCCAAAACAATGGTGTGTTTTCAGTACTTTCCTAGCAAAGCACTGTGATGGTTGCTATGGGGAAAATAAATTCAGTTTCAGCTAGAATCAATGCTCTGATTCAGCAGGATCATTTGGTGTCAAAAAAATTTTAATACTGAAAAAACCCCAAAACCATAGTGAGTGCTTGAAGAACCACACACTCAAACAAAACCAACGAGGAATAAATAGTTTTTGTGATAGAGCTACAGTAAAATAACACTCGAGAGTTTTGGCTTTTTTGAAGTCATTTTAATAAAACTGGATCAGAAGGATAAGTTATTGAAATTTTTCTGTGTAAACAGTTATTCTCTGTTGTTTACACAGACCACAGTGAATGTCAAAAGTCAGTCTGAAAAATGAGTAAAACTCATTTCAGAAGCAAATGCAACTGACATACAGACCTCTGGTAAGAGGTCAAGAGAACTATTGTTTGTTGTCCCCAGACTAAAGGAAATCCCTACTTCCAGCTGAATAAGAGGTCAGACTTCTCCTCAGTGTCCTTGTGCTGAAATTAACTAATTGTGTAGGTATAGGTGAAGAAGTGGCAATACAATAATAAAGAACCATCAAATGAAATGCCCATCAAATGAAACTAAAGCATTTAGGCAATGGCTATTCAAAATATCTGTTTGTAGAATAATAGTTGTTCTTGGAACTGAAATGTCAGCTCTGAAATATTAAGATTTCACCTCTTCAAATTTTCACAAGTAGCCAGATCAGGGCCCACATAGGCTAGGCTTGCTGACAAACACTAATTTTAGAGTTAAACTTATTTCTATTGCTATAAAGGTCTGCTTGACCTGCACACAAGACAGAGGAGCAGATAGACATATACATGTAAATATGCGCAGAAGAATCAAATTCCAGTGAGAACTGCAGCTCAAACTGTAAAGAAAATTAGGGTTCTTTGATAAAACTGTTATTTAGAAAGTAATAATTGGCAATTATTAAAAGCATTGGTCTGGCTGTGCTGGAAAAGATGTAAACACAGGCAGGAGTTTTGTGAGTTTTCCACATTTGCCCCAAAATGCCTTTGAACTGATCTGGAGAGTATTTTAGGTCTTTCCTTGGCCTGTCTTCTGAGAGTGCCAGTTGGGGCACCAGTTAGTGCCTTTTTGGCAGTGTTTTTATGTGACTCGAACACCTCTCTTGGAGGCATGGGGCTAAGATGGAAGAAATGTGTTTAATAACGATGGAGAGAGAAGCTGAATGGAATGCAAGTGCCTTCTTTTAAATGCCAGCAGCTCAGCTAGTGTTGACCCACATGGATATCTATGATAAGCACCTGTCATGGCTTTTACTACCCTACAGATAATTACGAAAGGTTAGATTTCTATTTTTGTTCAGGTTCTAGATTATAAACCCTGCTTTTCATTTACCCATGCATATTCTCCTTTCAGCACTGTAAATATCCTTCTACGCCAAATAGTGAAAAACACAGTTGAAAACAGTGTGAGGAACACCCTTCTTTTTCATCTCACTCCATTTACTTCCCAGCTCTAAACTTAATCTTTTTCCTGAAAGAGGACAGGAAGATGATTTTTCCTAAAATTGAATTCAGTGTCTCCTTCATTGCACAACTTAATTACTATTCACATGATTTAATAGAGACAGGACTCATAAAACTGATTTATTACATTATTATTCTGTTGTGATTACAAAAGATGTGGGTATATTCCTGAAAATTTAAGGTGAGTGTGGATATCAACTCCTTTATTAAGTGTGACAAATGCAGAGAGCTTTTGTTTCAGCAGTGAAATGCTGTTCCATGATAGTATTTCTTATCTTAGTGCTTTTCCCAGCCTGTGATATTTTGCCATAATAATTCCGGCCTGTTATTTGCAGCACAGTATTCATGGAGTTGAAGCCAATACAAGACCTGCACATTAAACGATTAGCTCTTGAGGAAAGCATAATGCAACAAATTAATGAAAGTACAGGGGCACTATGCCAAGAAGTCGGTGGTCTCAGTCAAGTTGCTGATACACAAGTTTCCACATTAAATAACACCACTAGCAACAACAGCTCTGTTACAAACCCTACCTGAGATTAATAAATGTGGGGAAAGTTACCCATGAGTAGGATAAAACACTGTTTTCAAGGAATTAGAAGGGGGAATTCTCCACTACTGTTTTTATCCTGAAAATATAGACAGGGCTAGAGTCTGAAGGGCACACACCTTTGCACCTTTCCTGCACTTTCCCTGAGTTCTGAATTGAACTTATTTATTTTTAAATCAGCATATATCTAAGATTTCTCTTCGGAGCATTTTACCTGTAGTATTTTATAAACATAGGAGAGACAAGAGAAGCCAAGTTACTTTGTCTTGATATAAATCAAGAGTAGTAGTGAAGAAACTGTGAAATAAGAGAGCAAGAGTTCTCAAGGAACAAAACTCATCAAAAAGTGGGTAATTGCTACAATTGTAATTGTTAGAAGAATACTAAAAAAGGAGAGTAGGAGGTATAAAAAGGTACAAATATTAAGTGCAAAAGTTATCAAGTAAAAAAGAAACTTATATAAAAGTTAGCAGAAGATTTAGAATAGCATATCCAAGTTAATCCAGTAAAATGTTTAAGATCTATCTAATTTCTCAAACTTTTCAAATTATTGGAATTATTTATATAGTTAGAGAGGTATGCCAGCACTATCTGTCTACAGACAAGATCACCTGAAATAGTAACTGACAAGATGCAAAACTTTTGCTTGAGAAAGTCAGACAAAGATTTGTGAAATTTCCAGTTGTATTTCCAAAGTAATATTCTCCTCTTATTAGGGATATGGTGATGCTTGAAGTCTTCCTGGCAACTGCACAGCATGAAAAACGCAACATTGCTCAGGACTGCATAACTGTAAATCTTCCAAAATTGGTTTTACCACTGACATACAATATGGATTCACAACTCATCACTTACGACTATGGAAAGCACAAAAAGCAAGATCAGATGGAGTTCTTCCAGTTCTTGCTTATGCAATGGGGTGCTCAGGTAGGCCAGATTAGCCTGCCTAGTCTGAAGCCGTTTCAGTTTAAAGCTGTGATGGATAGGGACACATTATGGACCAGTTTATTGTCCATCTGTGCTTATTAATGATAACCCACTACAAAGGCATAATAAGTAAATTACCCATGCTGTGAAAATGATCTTGGTAATGGCAATTGCCTCAAATTAAATGGAAGTACTAAGATTATAATTCTGAGAATAACTCATTTTCATTTTCCTGGTCATGTAAGCACATTATTTCTGTAAAGAAAAATCTAAAATTTCCAGAAAAAAAAGAACACATTTTTATTTACCTAACAAGAAAAATAAATGTAGAATAAAATAGTTTTGTGTCATCCTCAATAGCTCACCTCATTTTTCTTCATTAATATTTTATGGAATTGCCCCCAGAATATTTTATTTCAAAAATAATAGAATTCAAATATCCTTGAAAATTTGTCTAAATCTGGTCAAAACTATTCGAAACTTTCATTTAGGAAAAGAAGGACCTCAAATATTGAAGAACAAGTGTCCCAAGCCTAAGAGTTCCTATAAGTACATTCCCTCACCATGAGAGGCTTTAGAAGATCTCTCTGTAGTATTTCATTAAGTTTGATCATATGGTGTCTGTAACTACATCCTGTAATGCCTGGGTTTTTGAACACACCCCCACTGTGCTGTTATGAAATTTAAATGTATTCTGTAATGCTGTTGGTCTTTCACCTGCATGTCCTCATCAAGAGCTCCTTGCACCTGTGCTCCACACACAGAAGGAGGAAGAAAACTTCCAAAGAGTAACACCAAAAATCCCTGTGCTGAGATACACTTGCTTTCTAAGTGGTTAAAGATAAAAAGATAGCTTGAGGTGAGATAAAAGAATATGGAGAGAGATCTACTGGATGGCAGGGAATGACACACCTTTAAGGTGCTGCTTTCCGTGATTGCAACAGACTTGTTTTGAAAAAGAAGATATGTTATGACTGATAAACAAAGATCTTATTCATTCTTCATTATTCCTTTTAGAATTTCAGAAACCTAAATTATGATCAATATAGTTACATTAGGTACAGTTAAAAATATGTGAAGAGATATGGAGGATATTCACAGAGTTCAGCCTAATGAGTTTAATCATATGGATAAATTAGGAATCACAGCCTAGCAAATCTACACTTTCTTGCTCTTTCAGGGGACAACTGAACACTCAGCAGACCCCACTTATACAGTCAATGGGTTCTACATGTCAATTCTCCAAACTGAAGAGCCTCACACTAAAGTCAGTGAGAGTACACGTGCGTTCAGAGGCATGTATTAGTTTTCATTTAAGAAAAGTATAAGGCTTAGCATCACATGTCAGCTAGCAGTAGGTTTTCAGTTTATAACTGGCAATACCTGATGAAAGAAATCTAGCAGTAGAGAGATGCTTTTCTCAGATCTGTGTATCTTTCCCTGGCAAGACTATTTTTGAGCAGGGAAATTATGTCTTTACAAGAAAGACTTATTGGAAAACATTGTTCTAAATTGGAGAAAGTCAGAAAATAACTGAATGTAGTTAATAAAACAGGAGAAGGAGAGAATTAAAGTACCTTACTCTCTAGTTACATGCACAGTTTTATTGTACTGAAATACAAATATAGAGTGACATATTTGCTACAGCTAGGACTTCCAAAGACTCCCTAAGGAACATGACCTTCAGTAAGCCCAGGATAGTCCAACATCCTCGCCTTTAAAAACTCCAGATTAAACAAACCAGTAAGCATCATTTGAAGGAGAAATTCTGATTCTACCATTATTCTCAATATTCCAGTCTTAGATTCTCATCTATAAAGCACTTGCTTTTGGACTGTGCAGAAGGGAACCACTGTCAATAGGAGGTTGATCTCTGTCAGGGGTACACATAGTGGAGCTGTGAACAGTCAGAATAAGCAGAGAATACAGTAGCCTACAACAGAGATACCTGGGGTTCTGACTGTAAACCAAGGAAAGCCACCTTTGTTGCATTCATAAGTTAACATACTTGGGCTATTGATTTACACTCACTTTAGCACTCATTTTAGCCCTGGTTTGCAACCACAGAGAGTTACTCTTTCAAAGAGAACTCAGTCCTGTTTTCCTTTGTGTGCAAGTGCAAAATGTCACATGCAAATAGATAGATAAAGTAGTTTTTGATCACCAGAGTGGGCTTTGGCACATATATATATTTTATCACTACTGCAAGCAGATGACAATGGTCAAAACTTACACAGGGCGGACGTCTCGAGCTCTGGGGTTTTGGCCTTCTCTCAGACAGATGACTCACAAAAAGATATTTTTGAGTACATTTCGGGTTTTGTCTAAATGTGTGTCTGGGCAGTATTTTACATGACATGCAAGCTTGCCCTTTATCTTTTTTTTCCCTCCAACCAAATATGAGCTCACTCTGCAATATTAAAATCTGGCCAGGCAACATGCAGCCTGTTCGTATGGGCCTGAGCCTAAACCAACATAAATTCCTAACAGGATCTGATAGTGCACAACCAACACCAGGCCAGCAGAATCTGTACAATTGCAAGGTTACAGCTGGCACCCATTTGATCCACACAGAGCTCACACAGTCAAAGCCTGTATCTGCCTCACAAACATCATGTTGGCAGAGCCTGAGAGACTCAGCAATTGAATGATGTAGCCAATTCATCTCTCAGGTAGCTAAGACTAGATAAAGAATGCTGCAGTCACATGACAGAAACTGCTTCTCCCTCACTCTGTCAGCTATGCGAGTATAAACTCATTTTGTCATCTCATAGTGGTCCAAAACACTTGGGTACATACTGGCAGGCCTTTTGCTGGATCACAAGATTTCTGCCTTCCCACAGCAACAATAAACCTGACATAAAGGCATAAAAATGGTGAACACTGTGTTTCGTGACCTTTGAGCAATCTGTCAAAACAATTCTAGGTTGACTTCTGAGCTGGTTCACATTTCTGATGCTGGACAATCCAACACAATCCACTGTTCAGTATTAAAGACTGCAGAGTCTTGCCTCACCCTCAGGGTGAGATTTTGAAAGGGTCTCAGTGTTCTGCTAATTCTTCAACAGGTGAAATCACTAGCAACTATACTACTAAAATCACAGTAGATAACTTTTACAAATTCTGATCTCTTACCTCTTAATATGTTAGATTCAAACACCACACAAAATCAAGTATTCTATAAAAAGCTGCACTTTGAACAACAAGCAACAAGCAGGAATATAATAAAAAAGCTGAACTGATAGAAAAATGTTATATTTTCCAAATAAACTATAGTTTAGACCTTATTTTCTATATTTAATGTAATAGAGTGCACTTACACGGCAGCTAAGATAGCTGACCACCAGTAATAGACTTCACTACACTGGTTTAGAGAACTCTGTTCCCCAAACATTTCAGGGAGGGAGCTAGGTCCCTCAAAATTATGTCTACAACCATTGGCACAGGTGTGCAGAGACATCTAAGATAAAAAGAAGGGAACTCAGATGAAAAGGCACATCTTAAACCCAGCTCATCTCTGGGGCTTCCTTCCTTTATTATAGACACTTGCTAGACAGCCTTTCATCTTCTCACGGAGGCTAGCAACAAAACCTAAAAAAAGTGATTCTTTCTTCTAACAAGGTGGTGACAGTGCAGCATCCTTTCCTGACATATGATAGCTCAGTGGCTACTAAAGTCAGTGTGAAGTCAGTGACTACTAAATTCAGACTCTTCCACTGTCTGAGAAGACTCAGACCTCACCTCACCACTCCATAGGCTATCCTGGTGTGAAGGAGACACTTTAAAATAATTTTGATTCAGTGTGGAAGAGTACATGAATATTCTCTGGTAGCTTGAAACAGGCTACTGGTGTAGAAGCACAAAACAAGTGCCACTGTCTGCATAAAGGCCTCTCTGAGATGCAAAGGCCCAAATTATACTTCCTGCTGCATTTATGTTGTCTGGTTTTGTATATTGTCCATTACAGAATGGTACTAAACAGCCTCTGAAAAGAATCACCAATCACACAGATGTTTTTAAATTTACTCATTTTTCCTTCTCTGGTCTCAGTTTAATAAACTTGTCACCAGAGTTTGTAAGTGCTCATTCTATTTCTCTACTTTCATTTTCTCTATTCATGTTCTTTTTCTCACATGCATAGTAATCTCTTGACACACACACACATTGGCAGTTAATCTACAAATATTTTCCCTGGGAAAAAAATTCTGAAAAATTTGTTTCCTTTCAGAAGCCAAAGTGGGTTTTTTTCTTGCTTTTGTTTTCTTTAAGCACGTACAGGAATCTCTTTTACAGTTTTTCAAAATCCTATTTACTTTTCAGTATAATGTCATGGGTTTGACTGTATCTTGCAACATCAAAGCCTACAAAGCAGGTTACAAGGGAAAGGGATTTGCCTTCTTGGAATACTTCCCAGAAGACAAAACAAAATTCTCATATCCACTGTCTGCTCTTCTAAATTTTCTACCTGTCATCATTAAATGAGTCAGTGTCAGGATGTAAATGAGAACCTAACTCCTTCACCTGTGGATCTAACTACTGAATTTGAAAAACAATCAAACAAACAAGCAAACAAAACAAATAAAAAAGAAAACATATATAACATAATATATCTTTTTATTGCATTGTAAATATGTGTAGCAATATTTATCTTTGATAAATTAAAATAGAAATAATAATGCATATACATTCACTACACTAACTGGACAATCTATTTAAAGGTTTATTGTACCCTTACAGTGGGTCCCCATTAACTTCAGTTTATGAGCACATCTTCAAGTGTGTAGCCTTCATGGAGCTGCCTCTGAGAACATGAACCCAATTCCTGTTAAAGGAAGTCAAGCCATGGGATGTACCAAAGACAATAAACTTTGTGTGTTTCAGTTATTAATGGACACTCAGTCAGCAGGACCAAAAGCTAGAGCAGGTGTGAAGCAAAACCTCACCAAAACCAAACCCAGTGTTAAACTAACATTGTGAACACCAGGACTACCCCTCTTACTCTTTTAACACCCTTATTGTGCTGTAGTTCTTTGTAGAGGGACTTGGCAATACCAATCTCTGAATCTCCTCCAGGAGAGCCCTTCTTTCTCCTCTGAAGAGAAATAAATAAGCCAGCTGAGGCAACTGACTCAAATTCAGGAGACTTGTTGAAGTAAGAGTATCTCCCATCATTGTCAAGTCCCACTCATACTGCATCAGGTTTTACAGCAATAGACACGAGACCTGACAAAAGAAATCCTCTCAAAACAGATGAATCTACACTATTACACTCATGAACAAATAATTAAATTATTAATCTCAAAATAAATGGGGGTTTCACTTCTTGTTATACTGTATGTAGTTCTCTGGCAGAATGCATTGCAGGGAGAGCACCTGCTGGAAAGAATCCTGACTTTCTATTTCTTTAAGGCAAGCTAATTTTATAATAAGTAGCAGTAATTTATTCTATTATTTAAACAATGTTAATATTGTGGAATCATATATTTTGAAGAATAAGTTTTCTCCATGGAGGCGAGAACACTTCAGTGTGGACTGATACATACCTCATGGGCTCCTTGTTACACTCTACGCTGGAGCAACGTTGGAAGCTGGCTTTTCATATTCCATAGGTGTTGTCTTAAGTCAGAGCTAGGATGATGAAGCTGATTGAGAAATACAGTACAAAAAAAAAAAGATTTAAAACAAAGTAGTTTTTATCCACCTCCCAGCCAAGATTCTGATTCCTAGATCATTATCTGTTTGCTTCTGATTTGCTTCTAGAGACTATCATCTTGCAACATTTTACATATTTTTCCAGTTTCAACAGGGCAACTAAACAGACTTTTAACTGGAGAATACACTATAGTTTTCTTTAAAGGTTCAATTGGCTTCACAGTATATAGCTAATGAGCTATCTAAAACTGTATCAGTGAAAAGAGCTCACTGTGCTGTGTCTTATCCTATCTGTAAATGAGTCTTTAAAAGCTCTGATCACTATCTCTATACCATCCTCAAACAAAAGGATACATTGGCACCAAGCAGCAAGAAAAGCATTAAGTTGAAATGTTAGAGGAAAAAAGCTAGTTAATTGATACATGGATTTCTCAAGATGATAGCTTCTGCTTGAAGAAAAAATAAATCTTCTGTCATGAGGATAAAAACAGAAAGCCATTTAAATCCAGATAGAATGTAATGGCATCAAAACATTGAAAAATCTTCTTTTGAACCTCATTTCTATAATAGACAAGTACACTTCTCACTGCTCTTCACTTAATATACTCAACAGTAAAGCACAGAAAGAACTGGTTCATCATTATTATGAATTTGCGAATTATAAGAAAAATATGTTGGTGAATATAAATGCTTTGTGTTTGATGTTGCTCTCGTTCCTCTACTTTTCTTGCTATGGCAGGTAACAATCTACTTCACTCCTATGGGTTGCTATTGGGAATTTTATCTTTCAGAGAGCAGGAACATGCTGGAAAATGATTTATTTCTCATCAAAGAGCTAAGGCAATTTAGAATCCCCAGATAAGGGAAGGAATTCCTGCAGTCCTTCCAGAAAGATTCCAGAGTTGTTGAAATATTCAAATAAGAAAACTAGATTTCCAGCCAGCTTGCATGGACTGTGAAAAGAACACAGTTCAGTACTAACAGAGATGTCCTCCCACCTGGGTGGTTATGTACTGGAACATAGAGGAAGATTTGATTGCACGTTTTTAAGGGAGTCATAAGTAGCCATCATCCTGCATTCAAATAGTTCTTTGAAGTATCTTAACTCATCGTGTGCCTTGCAGTTGACCACATCTCTATTTCTTTTGAGAGTTTCTTATTTATCTGTCATTGCAGATGTTGGTGATAGACAATCCACATCCCCAAAGTCATGGGAGTAAGTGACCTTTTTGCTGACTCTTCCATGCATTGCAAGATATCGCTTAAAGGGTTAAGCTAATTTTGTGTGGATCATCAGTGACATCCAGTGGCTATTCAAGGTGATCGCAGGTGTGCGATGCCAATCCAGAGTCCCACTGTAGCGGAGTGATATGAACTGAAGAGGACGTTAACTAGCTGACTATGTTCCTTGTCCTGGTTGATCTCATATGCTGTGAAAATTGTAATTATTGATTTGTTTTGCAATATTATTATAATTAGCTCCATATTTTTCTTCTGTAGAGCCCAGTTCTTCCAAGCATATCTTGTCCATTCTGTTGCCATAAGTAGAAAATGGAATTGCCCAAGAGATAGCTTTTATGTCAAGAATGTATAATAACCAAAAGGATAATCACATGAGGGGAAAGGGAAAGAAAAAGGAAAAAAAAATACTTAGACCCCACCACTCTAAGTTTCGTTGTCTAAACTACACGGTGATCAGGAACACCACTGCTGAAACAAACCATAGATGGTTTTTATTTTGTTACTTCATGACATTTAATTCAGTCCATGTCTTAAATCTCTTCTTCTGTTCATAACCAATGAGACATATTCCAGGTTTAGACCCTAAATGATGGATCCAATTTTCTATCACTAGACCACCTATTTCTTGTTTTGTTCTGTTTTAAATGAAAACCAGTTACTCTGAAATTCTCTTTATTTTTGTCTTTCCCAACTTCTGTTTCAGTTTCACTCTACGTAGACTGGGTTGTCTTCTTATATCTGCATATTATTCCCGCATATCCCCTACACAGTTTGAGGATCTCAGTTATAACCATGCCTGTGTTGACCTTCATAACTTCTCAATCTCCACTAAAACTTTAAGTCTTTTTTGTAGCTATTCATGCTAGCTCATGCTTACCATCTCTACTGTGTATATTTATGAGCTATATGAATGAGATTCAGGTCTCTGCCTATGCTTGGTGGCCTGTCTGTGTACAGAGATTTATAAGCTTGTTACAGGCTCTGTCTAAGGAGCTGTCCTCTCTACCCAATATTCTGCCTGGTCACCACCAAATGGGTACGTTGCAATGTATACTCCAAACAAACAAGAAAAATTTCCAGCTCACCTAACCTGTGAATTAAAACCACATTTCATTGTCTTTTCAAATGTTCAACATGAAAAACCCCAAACAAAAACAGCCCAAAAAACCAAAAAAACCCACCCATATCTTGGTACTAGAAATAATTCATTAGCTTGTTCTCTAGACTCACTACCATTTTATGTTCACTAATATTTTTACAAAGCAATCTAGTGCTCTACAGCATAAAAAAAGCAGAAGTTTGGGTTATGACACACAAAATAATCTTCAAACCATACTAAATATTTCTACCTCATATGCCCTTAGCTATCAAAGTCCATGTACCTCAAAACATAGAGATTTTATCCCACCATAATCTTTTTTTATAAAGGCCAGATGCCAAAATTTGGTGGTTTTATATCTGGCCAACAGCTAATGGAACACCAAGTGTAATACTATTTTAATGTATAAATATTTATTCAAAACTAGGATATCTTGCAACTATGTACTTCTAATGCATGCATTAAATAGTTTTGTTTTCTTTCCATGTACAAAATATCCTAAAGCCTGTTCATTATAACTTAACCCAAAAAACAATGGGCAAATACAGAAATGCAGGACAATGCATGGAAGTTATACTGATCAGCATGAATACTTTTCTATGACAAAAATACTGTTTTCTTTTACGTTCCTGGTGCTGTCAGGGTACACTAAAAAAAGAGTTTGCTCCCTTGGCTACAACAATTTATCTTCCCACTTCACATATACAGATTCAATTTATAAGCAATTAAGATAATACAGAAATCTGATCAATTCATCATCATCATCATCATCATCAGTGCAGTGCATATTTCATAGTTGTAATTAGATAAAGGAAAATTATTAAAATGCTACACTAACTCACAAGGTTAGAATGCTGGCTGAAATGGACAGAGTGAAACAAGAGAGAAAATTCTGCATTTCAGTCATGTTGTATGATTAGTTTACTTAATATATTGAGAGATAGCACTTTACTTTTAGTAGTAACTGTTATCTGCAGACCTACTTTTGAGGAAGACAGTGAAAACATTCACACAACTTTTAAAATATTAAACAGGTTTAGAAATTAATTAGGTCATACAAATGCATCTGTAAGGCAGAACAGTCTAAGGGAAAGAAATACACATAGATCACTAAAACTAGTTGAATATTTGTTGTCAGGCACTTATATCCTGTCTCTCAAGTTCTCCTAAATATTTGCTCTGAATTGATTCTAAAACCTAAACATCATCACTAGTACAGAATGAGAAAAAAAAAAACATTATGTAAAATAGATGACACAACTTCAAAACACAATTGGAAACACTCTCAAAGGCTTCCAAGGGATGGAACAGCATCAGATGAGGGAACCTCAGGGATCATTTACAAAGATGTCTGCTCTTCAATCACTCTTTAAATTGAGTAAAGTAAAATTTTGTGACTTAAGCCAAATGTAAATTACTTCTCATCCTAACAAAAGTAAGGCAAAATTCTCCTCTTGTATCCCTTTTTATTTCCTTTTTTCAAACATTAAGTAAGTATTTTTCTATAACAAAGGCAGTTCAAAACATGTACAAAGTTCTCTGTAACAATGGTGCACTAGTGACAAACTCTATGTTTTTTAAGCAGAAAGAAATCTACATACATAATTACTGTCTTCTGCACTCACCATCTTACTGCAAAATAAGAGGATAGGCGTCAAAATCTACCCTGAAGTTTCTAGATTGTTTTGTGAAAAATGTGATGCTTCACTAATTAGGAAAATCTATACTCAATGTTCTTCCCACCCCTATCTCCCCCACCCCCTGGGGGTACAGATTATTCTGTCATAGCAATTTGTTCAAGTGTATTGAGTTATAAACTCACAAGAGCTCCATTTGCTGTTATTCTGATCTCCTTCATAACATGTCCAGTACATGTCACATATGGATTCCTACATCTACAGTAAGTATTCATATACATTAAAGATCAGAATGTGCCTTCCTGACTGAGTTCATTAAAGTTACCCTGTACAAGTAACCCTCAATGTGAGGAAAAGTGAGATGGTACTCCATGGGCTTGATTTACCATATTTCTCTAGGTTTTTTGTGACTAAATTCCATCTCTAAGGTCCCTTGTGAAAACAGAGGGCAGATTCTGCTGCCAGGGAAAAGAAAAACAATCTCTAATTTGTCTCTTATGCCTGACCCTTCTGCTGAGACATGCATTCATCTTCATTCACAGCCCAGCTTAATATACTGCAGTTTGACATCCTAGTGTCTGAAGCCACACTGCAGTTTACTGTAATGCTAAAGTGGAAGTGAAAGAGGGAAAGATATAATTTTGTCACCAGATGGAAAGATGTGTAGAATGGGGTTTGACGGGGTGCTTAATAAGTGTTTTAGAGAACACTGCCAAAATGGCAGATCTATTCCTTAATGCAATGATTTTCCTATAGGTATTCTCTGCTCTTCAAAGGCAGAACTCAGACCTGATTTTACCATTTTTTATAAAAAAGTGAATAACTGCTTAATTTGAAAATAATCCTTCCATTTCTGTGGTACAAGGAAGTTAATAGACTTTTGTTCTTAATTAATTTGTTACCAAATGATTAAAAAAAATAGGAAGTTGTTAATTGGTCATGATTTTTTTTAAACTTTTTGTTACCCCTTACTCATTTTCACTCTTCATTTTATAAGCTCCTTATCTAGCCTCTTATTTTCTATGTAATAGGGGAGAAGGTGAATGTTCAACTCAATTTCTTTGTGATTATTGTTTTTTGATGAAGACATTCTTTGTTATATAGTAGAATATCTTGAATAAGGCCAATTATGTGCCTCACATCGATTAAGATCTGTCATTTTGGTCAAGTTTTACATATTGAATTTTAATCACATTACTTTTTTTAAATCTCATTAAAAGTTTTTGGGTTTTTTTAATACAATTGGTTCACCAGCCCTCTATTTCATTTGATTTCTAATCTTGGTGTGACAGAAATTGCATGTATTTAGAAATTAAATAATTACCAGAAGGTTTGCAAGAACAGCAGAAGCACAAATATTGATTCAGCATCTAACCCCCTTTACCTTCATTGAAAATTAAGTATCTGCTAACACGACTAACACCGGATGTCACAATGGTTGTAGTGTATCCTGCTGAACTTAAATCCTGAGTTAAGGTAAAGCCCATGTGATACGAAAACATATTCATGCTTCTTATAAATATTTTTATAAATATATTTACATTACTGTGGAGCCAAACTAAATTAAAAATGTTCCTGTTCCCTTCCATAGTGTAGCTACAAGGATATACATGTTTGCATTTAAGATTTTTGACTGTATTTACACATTTCATAATTTTGCACTGCAGATATATAAAAAGGAAATAATTCTAGCCTCCTCATAAGTTCACTTTTTTATATAAATAAATGTCATCTTATGGTATTAGTATTACATTATAACCAAAACTAACACAACATATTGTAGAGATTAAATCACCCTTGCTGTCGATAAATCAGAAAACCAAAGAGTATCTATCACGGATTATTTTTTATGTACTCTTTTATTCAGACAAGGAGAAATTATTCTTGATCTGTTATTTTGTTTGTTAATTGTTAATTAATGTTAATGTTAATTAATGTTAAAAATAAAAATAATAATAACACAGACTTTGAAAGCACAGAGACTTTCATTGTGTCACTGAAATCAGACTTAAGCACTTATTTTTTTCTGAAGATTTATGTTTACATCACTTTTGACTTATTACCAGAGAGGCATTTGCACTATGACACAATTCCTTGGAGAAGCTGCCATTTCATTTCTGTTCACAGTCCTTGAGTTACTGTATTCACAAAAGAAAATTGTATGGCTATAATTGCCCAAAATGTAGAAAGTAAAACAATGTAATTAGTATATTCATCAGGGAAAGGAAGTGATTTTGAGATTCATTAAGATACACAAAGTTTCTCCATAGAAAAAGGCCATCTCCACTTTCAGAAAAAATTAAAAACTCATCAGATAGTGTAGCTACTCAGAGATAGTATTGATTCAAAATGTTCAAGTCAGAGCAGTAAAAAAATGTAAGAATGCTCTGATAACTCTAGAAAATAGAATAAAGGTATCTATCACAAAACTGAATTTTCCAATGCTAACATTTCTTAGTGAAGAAAAAAAAAATGAAAGAAATTTTAAAAAACATAAAACCAGTCAAGTTGAAGGCTGTCTCATGGATGGCATTTCCACAGCCTTGTGAAGCACAAGAGGTGGCCTCTCCATTGGCACAGTAACATAGGCAATGCATAACAACTCAGTTCTTATGTACATGTAAGTACATGCACAGGGATTTCTTCAGTAACATTCCCATTTGGGGTAACTCCCTGGAAACAGCAAACAGATGGTGTGTGTACCACCACACACACCACCAGAGTTAGTTTATTGTACCTGGGAAAAAGTGTCACCCCCTTTAAAGATCTATAGCAAATTATTTTCAGAACAACCAGGGATATCTAGGAAGTATTCTGAGAATACACTATCATTTCATATAGCAGAAAAAGCCCAAAAGGCACTGTTTAGTCAAAGCTGTTAACTACTAAACATAACTTTAGAATTCCCGGACCTGTGTGAAATAACATATGTGGGCCTGGAGTTTAAGGAAACTAGAATATTAAAGCAAGAGTAAAAATGTCCTAAAAGATGCTGCATTCTGAGTGATTTGACATCATTCCACCAATACCTTTCCTTCAGGAAAGAAAACATGTTTAAAATCTGGTGTCTCTATATGCAGGCAGACTATTATGCTCTGTAAATAGGTTCAAAATGTCCTAACATTTCTGAGGCTTTCTTATCTCTTGCTCATTTACCTGTCTTTAGATTGCTTTCACACTTTCCCCCCTTTCCATTAAATTATTCAGGAACTCCTCTTTATAAAGGTCACAGTCATAAAAACCAGGGAATGGGAGCAGTAACATGTGATTCACAGGACCAATGAGGCAGCACACAAAGTGGATTGTGAAGGACTCATAAAACCTGAGGCCAGAAGGAATCGTCAGATCATCTAATCTGATCTCCAGTATGTGACAAGTCATTATATCTCACTTATATAGACCAGAGAGTGAAAATGCCTCAGCTTTTCACTAAAAATGGTAATGTTATCTCTTTGGCTGCTAATTGTAGGCAGGGGCGAGTTGACCAAACTAAAGGCTAGTACTTCCCATGAAGGTTATCCTATACTTCATGGGATTATTTCTATATCCTATGAAGCAAGATTCAGGGAGATTTACTACTCAGAGCAGAGAGAAAACAGCACTCCTTCTTCCAGCTTCCTCCTCATTCTGGCAGAGGATCAGTCTGGCATCAGCATTGCCGTGACAATCAAACACAAACAAAGGCTTTGACAAGCAGAAACAACTCAAAATAGGCTCATGAGCTTCACTGTGTGATTTGTTGCAGATACAGATCCCAGCTGAGTTAAGTTAATGAAGCCACTGCCTAATTAAGCCATATCTTTTACTTTTTTACCTTCCTGCCACAGACAACAGATGGGTTTGGCTAATACTTACTCTGGTGTACTCATTGTTTTCTTTGGTGGCTTTGTTCCAGTGGCTCATAATTTGCATTGTTGAAAATAAAAGTTAAGTATTGTAAAAGGTGGCCAAGTTCTTGTTGCATTTATCTTCCTTCAGTTTCCTGTCACTGGTTCTTCTTATGACTAACCCCTGATGAAAATAAGCCAATATGCAATGGCACTGCTAACACACTTCATTCAGGTCACCTTTCAATCTTACTTCTGCCATTCCAAACAAGTGCCACTTCTGAAGTATTGCAGAGCAAGTCATTATTGTTCAGTACGTAGACAATATTTGTGTCTCTGCTTCGTGCTTTCCTCACTTTTACAAGTGAGCCCCAGATCTGTGTGGAGCAATATAGCTTGATTCCAGCAGCACTGATCACACAGGCAAACTCTGTGCCTTCCCGACTTGGCTTCACTTACATGTCCACTGACCACTGCCCCCCACAGCTGTTTTCAGTAAACTTATTTCCCATTCTGTAGATCATTCTGTGTTTTGCTGGGTTTTTTTTTCTTTATGCAAAATTTTGTCTATATGATTATAAATGTCTATTTAAAATGCCTCGTCATTTCCAGAGTGGCCAATACTCATCTTTTAAACTCACTGCCATGCTTCATGTCCTACATAAATTCTACCTATTCTGTCTCTCTATCTATAATTTAACATAAAACTGTTGAGAAAGGTATTGAATAACTTTAGATTCAATACCAAAAGCTTGCAGCAACTCCCTGAGTAAAACTCCTTTAATAACAATTTCCCATTTATGGGTTATTTTTTCATCAGCATGTTAATTAAGTTTTGATTTAACCACATATTTCTCATTGATATCTTACAGCATTAATCTTTTTGTCAGACTTTTAGTTATTAAATACATTAAAATTATATATTCATACATTAATGCCTCATTCATACGTGCTAAATGCCTCAGTAATAACTCAGAGATATTGTTACCTTTTTGAAGGGAATGTGTAAAAGGTTGGTTTGACAAGTCTTGCTTTCTATAAGCCCACATTGAATGGCATTAATTATATTCCTAAACAATACTTGCAGTAAACAGCTAGTGAACAATCCATCAAATAAAATATGTTTGCACACTGTATTTGGCCTCTGTCAAGAGAAGTCAGTAGGAGTGCTTCCATCCATTCTTTAGTCTTTGGATAAGGCCTTTATCAAACACTTTAAAATGTGAACATTAATTTCAAAGTCAGTCTGTTCACTGACACTTCATAAACATGTAGAGGACTATATTTAGTGAAAAACTTACTTGCTACAAGTGATTCATCCAGCTTTAGAAAAGCTGTATCTATGGAGTACTGAAATACTAGAGTTAACACTATTTCAAGGTCTTCCTTTTGCACTTCAAGTTGATAATCACTGTTCATATTTTGTTGGCTTTTCACAGACGGTACCACTAAAAAGAATTGGAATGCTTCAAATGCACGTAAGCAGATAAATAGCACAGGGCTCATGGGCTGGCCTCAGTCGGAATTCTTTAGAAAATGCTAGATGAGAAAATGAATACCTTGTTGCTAAGTTACCTTTGTTTCATTTAGTGCCATAATTATTTGTTGCTTAAAGAAAAAGCATTGACATTTTCCCCCTTAGTCCCTGCCATATGGAAGAGAGACTTTTAAGATTCTCTTATGAGAGGTGCACATTTATAAGATATACCTTTATGTTCTCCAAGTGGAAGAATCAACATGCTGGGGGATAATCAAGACATTTCAGGTTTCAAAAACTTCTGCTGTTCCAAAATACTTCTGATATTTCTGACAGTTTATTTTTAGAAGCAAATATACTTCCTAACTACTTGATTATCTATTTCCCTGCTTTTTAATCAATCAGGAAATGTGCAGATAAAATTATCTGTCATACACTTTAATCATTATGTAGAACAGTTTCTCCCTTCTGGAGGGTTAACAAAACAGATGGTATGAGTGAATAGGCTCATATTTCAGTTTTTAATCACACTCACCACCAGAGGTCTTATTTGGGTCCATATGATTTTGATATATTTACCTTAAAAACAATAAAGAAACACTGTAAATTATAAATGATGCCAAACCAAATGCCGTCCTAAATATGTTCAGTTGAAGACATGTGGAAACCTTTTCCTGAATTTTGTGGCAAGCAATTTTTACCTGAAGACCTCAAAAAAACCATTTAACATCACGAAGCTTCTATGTATGTGTATGCGTGTGTAGAAATATTAACCATTTTTTCTTGAGACAGAGACAGCAAAGGATCCTTGAACCATATAGATAAAGTCATGCAACCGAAGTCACAAACTAAGCCAGTAGCAGAGCTAAGCAAAGTACCTGTGATACCTTTTCCTGGTTTTAAAATCAAGAGTCAAACACGTTTAGAAGGGAAAAAGGGATTTTACCTTGGTATTTATTTTAAGGATCCTTAAGTGCACGACATCCAGGTCGAATGCACCTCAATGCACATTGCAATGCCACCCCCCCACCAAAAGATCTGCTCTAACATTATAGGTCTTACTAATTAGCATATCTATCAAAAATTCCTGAGTGAGAGGCTCGAATGAGCCTCCCTCCCCAAGGAACCTTCCCCTGGATGGTTCTATCTTAGTTTACAGAATGTGTTCTGGAGAGGACCATGGTGTCTGGGGGCATTTTGATCCCTAACTACGAAGCTTCTAAAATGTTTAGTCTCTTGGCTTGACAAACAAGTCCAATAATGTAGGCAAAAAGCACTAAGAACACAGAAGTTGTAAAAACATATAAAAGGGGTATAAAAGAAAAGGCAAAAAATCATCACGGCATCACCTGGATCCAGTATTTGATTTTGATTCTTAATGATGTATTTTAGACAAATTCCAAAGACAAGATATGAAACCTGTAGCACTTTCTTCTTCTTTCAATGTCAGTTACAGCCCGGCATCACAAGTATGAATACACAGAAATACTGCTGCACCTAGGGCTGTGTGAGCCATGGGATAGATGTAGTGTCCTGTGGCTGTCACCTTAAAGTGCTGATGTACCTCTTCAGTGCTTATACACAGTAATAGTGGAAGCTATAGAAAGTGTCAATAAGAGCAAATTAGTCCTTCTTTTCTGTATTGCCTCATGAATCACACCCACAAAAATTGTAAGCATAACTTTTTTTTCCTTTGGAGGTTTTCCTAATCAAATTCAGAAAAACCTATGCTCAGAGATAGATGTGATGAGTCTGTAGTACCAGCACAGTATGAAGCCATCCATGACCCAAAGCAACAATGTATGTTCTTTAATACATATTTGACCAGTAATTTTAGTTAAAAAATCCTTGGCAGGGTGGGAGGGAAATGATCCATAGTTACTTCTCTCTAATGTCAAGGAGAGGAGGCAATAGCTCTTCCTTCATTCAAATACTTGATTGCATAGTCCAAAAGCTAAATACCTGAGCAATGAACAAACAAGACTCTAGGATAAAAATGTGAAAGAAGATAACATATTTATTTAATCAAATAAGTAGCTTGTCCTTCCCAGGGAAGCTCTTCTTTACCTTAGTCCTTGTCATGTGTCTCTATAAACAGCAACCATTTCACTGTTATTTGACAATGGACATAAGCTCAGTGTTTGACAAGCAGGCAGAAATAAGGAGCTATACCCTTGAAACACAAGCAGTGTGCTAGTATATAAAGACCCACCAAGAGAGCGAAAAACCCTAAAAATATTTCATTTCTTTAATCACTTCCCTTACAGAGTTACTGAATCAAAGAGAAAGTCCTGGGTTTATTTCAGTATCATTTCACCTTGCTTTCATCAACTCCCATGCTGCATTTTTACATTTTCTACCTATTTAAGGACCCACTGAGGAACATGTTCACACATTCTAACTCATTTATCTTTGTCACTTGTAATTACCAGAGTGGCCATTTTCTTGCTTGTGCATATTCCCGCTCTACTCCTCTTTCTTTCTTTCCTCCTAGGAGGAGAGTGACACTCTTTATTCTAGGCACCCTTGGCTGTACCATCTGTAGGAAGATCAAAGACAGGGTCATATCCATCTAATAACAAGAGAGGAAACAATACTGTAGGTGAACACTCTATTAGCCTCCTTCTTCATTTTATTCAGGTCAGTGCTCAGGGACTTTCAGATGTCTTTGAACAAATGGATGTGAAAATGAAAGGCAAGTTATAAAGAAATAAGTTTCTTTTCTTACGCAAGTTAGGCTGATAGGTTGAACCATGCTAGTGTTATAATAGTCTTTTCCCTGGGCAGCTCAGGAAGTATCTTTTCTGAACAGCCCTTACCCTTCAAAATAAAGCATAAAAATCTGCTTCCATCTTGAGACTTGCAGCTATTAAAAAATGTCCAGAGGCAATAAACTGAAGACTTGTGTAGGATACTGAGGACATTTATTATTGACAGGAAATCAGTCTTCCATGATAGTTGAACTCCAAGATCTCTCTATAGAGAGGAATAATTTCTCCACTGGTGTAAACAGGCAAAGCTTTACTGACTCTGGTAGTGCTGCATTAATTTATACCAGCAGAGAATTTAAACTAAAATCTTAAATTATTTTGGGTGCCTGGAACTGAAAGTTTTTGTCAGTGTGCTGCAAGAGCACCCTGAGCATAGGGTTACAGTGGACAGGGGTTTGTGGCTGAGTCACGAAGCCTGTCTTCTGCACCACAACTGCGCAGCAAGAAAACACAGCAGGAAGAACAGGAAAAGCAGAAGCCATTTAGTTTCACCTCAGGAGACCTTCTCTTTTCTATCTCCTTCCATGAATTTTTGGTTCAGCTGACTGCCCTAAAGAATAAAGCAGCTCTTGTGATCCTCTTAGTACATCTGAGTGCTACATAACTGAGACAGCCTGTGTGCATCTCATTGAAAAATAGTTATATTAACTAAAAATCAGACACTGCATTTCTTGCTGGAACAAAACTTATGTACATGACAATATTTGGAACAAAAGTTTCAAATGCTTCTCTCAGGTGTTCTTTTGTGGGTTTTTCATAGAAAAATATTTTGTATATATTACAGAGACAGTAATTGAAAGGATGGAGAAATAGTTTCAAAAGAGAAGACAGAAAAAAAACCCCACAAAAATTCATTTATATGTCACATATATACCACATATGTCACATATATGTCACATATAAATCAAATATAAGTCATTATATGTGCATATGAGATTTTCTAGTGCTGATAATGCTGACAGATACTTTGTCTAATGCTGGTAATATTGAGTGTTGCATTAAAATCCTATAAAGAAGTTCAGCACGTGCAAAGTTTCTAAAAATGCCATTGCTATTGACTTTAGCATTATCTAGCTGAGGGCTTGCTCCTTTATTGGATTATTTTTTCCCAGATGGAATTATATGAACTCAACTTTTCATCTGTGGAAAAGTCCTAGGCCGTTAAATAGAAAACACATTCCTACTGCAGTGTTCTAGAGGATGTTCCAGTGTTTCTTTCGTTACCAGCTTATTCTCCACTAAACTCAGTTTTTCAGTGGGGTCTCAAACACTAAAAATTATTAATTTCTCAGTTCAGTAAGTCATCTAAATAAATTCCTAACTTCATGAATATGGGTAGTTGACCTGAAGATATTGAGAGTGCTTTACTGTATGGTCAACTCTAAGTTAATGGTAAGAGTTTTGTTAAATTAGGGTCACTGTACATATACATAAGATTTTTCCATATATATTCCCTTAATGTAGAAAAATATATTTATTACATATTATAAATAATATAAAGTAATAAAATATAAATAAATAGTATTATAGTATATAATAAATATATAATTCTGTTACTATATTAACTGTTTTTAAGGAAATCTGTTGGTGCATTCAATGATCTTGTCTTGAAAAAGAATAATAATTCCTGTCTCAAAAAATTTTTGGGTAGTTGTTACAGTTCATATGTTCAGTTTTTTAAAATAGTTGTGTTACTGTGGATCAATAGGAGGGTAAGATGGATTTTTCTAGGCCTGCTTGCCTGAACTTAGTAGAATTTAGCTAAGAAAAGCAAATACATCACATAACTTATTGTTTAGTGCCTACTATACTTTAATGTGTCATGCTATTAGCTACAAACCCTGTTTTCCAAAAAAGAAAATAAAAGACAGTATTAAACAAAGCATTCGTCTAATCAAGCTGTGCTATACAGCCCCTTGCCACTCTTTAGATCACCAGATGTCTCATTTTCATATATACAAATGTTGAGGTAGCAGTCACTGTACAGGAATAGCTGCTGAGACCAATTTTTTGTGGGTTTTGTAGGTTTTTTAAAACTTATATCCTTTGAAATAACCCACTGAAACCTGGGAAACTACTGCTAAGCAAGTACTAGCATTTCACCAGACTGTCATGGGGCTATATTTGTTTTACAGAGTTACTTGAAACAGAGCCATAGGTAGAACCATAGTAATGTAGATTATAGCTGCAGCACACAATAAATAATAAAAAATTGAATAAGTTAGTTTAATAGACAAAGAAATTACAAGATGTGGATAAACAGACCTTCACCAAAACAATATCCCTTGCCACATTAAAATGAGAACAAGCTGTCTTTTTCCTCCAGGATGTAAAGGAATAGATGCTGGGAATATGAGTCTAAGAATTGAAGCTGATGCAAAATTCTCCTTTCAGAGTTGAGATATTTTGAACACGATGAAAAAAGTCTATTATTTTCAGGGCAGCTCATTAAAATGTATGAAGGTGTTGCCAGTATTAGAAAGATACCACTTACAATAAAGTCAGTAAATTTCAGAGAAGGTCATACCAAAGATCCTATATCGGGTGAAAAATACCTATATGGTGCTATAATGGGACTCAAGGATGTGCTGGCAGAAGTTCAGGTTTCTTAGGTCACCTGTCATCATAACAGTGACTGCTGGTTCTAAGAGAAGGATGAACGTATTTTAAGAGAGCTCTCTGTGGATTCAGCAATTGTCTTCAGCTGCACAGTGTCAGAGTCCTTGTCTGTTCCAAAATAAGTTCAGATCAGTAGCACAGAGGTCTTTTACCAAGTGCTGTGGGCCATGAAATTCAGTGGACAGTGAAATAAAGTGGTCAGAGATGCATGTTTTGCAGACATGCTTATTCTGACAATCTGGAGCTCAAAAATCTGTATTTATGGTTAAAGTTGTTGAAGGATTTTGTTGAATTGCTTTTGCATTCTGTTGGAAAAGTGCTGTCATTATTAATTGGTCTTTCATTTTGCTGTTTTCCAGGCAGTTCTCTAAATTGTCACAAATCATAGGCAAATTTTAAATTCTTTAGGACAGGAGCTGTCATTGGCTTTCTATTTGTAAAGTGCCTAACACAGTACTTTGCCTTTTGGTCCACCTAGAATATCAATTTCAAATAAAAAAATCCATCCCCTCTCTCAGCTAACCTTTACCTGGGATAAACATAAATATTACAACATACACAGAGTTGCAGTAATAAGGTAAAAATCAGCACACATTCTCCATATGGATTCTCCTTACACAGATTCATGACCCAGGAGAGATGCTTGTGAAGTTCAAACTTTGAGAAAGATGGAGAAGCATTTAAGTTCTTGAATGAAAACTTTTCTTAACCCTGAATAACCTGTTTCCACAACAGTTGCAAGGAGGACAATATGATCAAATTTTCTGCACAGTGTTTTAAAATGAGCCAGAAATGTCTGACTGTTCAGCATTGCTAGCATATCATTTTCCAGAAGAAATATAAAAGCAAAAGTAATCACAACACTAATACTACAGTACATGTAACCTACCAAAAGTGTTTTAACAAGCAAATTCACGATTCATGTTGATGTATGAACTAGTTTCCATTTGAATTACTGTGCCGTGTAGTTTCAAAACAAGACAGGCCTTCCAAACTTTGCTTAAAAATACAGGAACTAAAGCAAATGAACAAACTGCTAAGACATTGCTAAATTTTGTCTGTTGTCAGTCACTCTGTTTTAGTCACTCGAGACTTTTCATGCAAACTAAAATAAAAAAAAAGCTCCAAGTCAGATTGTAAAAGTCAGGTGTCATTTTTAGATGATATTCAATCCTCTGATCACCCATGAGTTTCCAGTCACCTCGGAAGCAATGTCATCCTTTAAGGTACAAAACAAGACTCAGCAATATGAGTGTCCAGGGTGATTGCCTAGTCCAAATGTTTCTTTTAAATTAAAAAAAA